>CM047812.1:1798819-2146944 GCA_026214975.1 Gentiana macrophylla | reverse complement strand
GTCATTCTTCAAGTTTTATCCCGTCCCATTATGGCGTAGGAACGGCCCTGCACGCCTATACCCCTATCCATGATTTTGCCATTGTATCAAATGAATTTTCTTTTAGCCTACAACCATAACAAGTATATAGTACTAGATGATATGCATAACAAATGATACAAATACTTTTATATCATTTATTATAATATGTTATATTATAAATAATATCTCTTACATCGATGAATAATGAAACAAAAGTATGCTTATGTCGATTATCACAATAGAATGAACAACTTTTACGAGAAAATTTTTACTCATCACATAACTTACGTAATGCGGCGTTTAGTTGGAGGCGACGTGTATATAAAAACAAATTAATATTTATCTTTATATCTATCGCATGTCGTTAAATCGAACGAACGGTTTCTACAAAAACTCTCGATAAAATTTTCACAATATTACCGTTTCAAACTAAAAAGAAAAGAAAAATATACATCACATCACATGTATCTTTTGAGAAGATTTGGTAGTCCCACACATATAACATATTGTCCACTTTCTCCACCACCCCTGCCTCTCTTTTTCTAATGCTTGTAATCCCAGATTCTCCAAATCTTTTATTTCTCATCAATATAAATACTTGTTTTCTCTTTGCTCATAAAAGCCCATCTTCAAGAATCATTCTTCTCAAAGTTGTTTGATTTGATTTAATTCCATATTTGTCCTCATCTTTTTATCTGTCCTATGCATTTCTTGCCTTCAAATTCAAATCCCATTTGCCCAAATTTGTTAAAGGAGAGATCTTTGAATCAAATCTTGGAATATTTTGGTTTGGAATTTGGTGGGTCATTTTTTATTACATAAACACCTATAAAACTAAATCCCATTAAAAAAAAGTAACCTCCTTTTGTTCTCTGTTTTAATTTCATTCATAAAATTGGGGATTTTGGAGTTTTTATGATATTTGAAATGGGGATTGCTGCTGCTGAGTTTCAGTTTCATGTTCTTGCTGTTGATGATAGTTTAATTGATAGAAAACTTATTGAGAGGCTCCTAAGGACTTCTTCTTATCAAGGTAGATTTATTGTTTTCTTTTATGATTATGTTAAAAAAAATTTGATCTATTTATTTTTCTTTAATGTTTTGTCTAATTTATTAAAGGGATTTATATGCATTTGTCTTTTGCAGTTACTACTGTAGATTCTGGAAATAAAGCATTGGAATTTCTTGGTTTAAATGAAGATAATAATCCAAGAAATTCAAACAAAGTCCCTGTTTCTCCTTACAAGCATCAGGTATTTGATCTTTTGAATTCTGGGATTTTGTCAGATTTCTTCATTTTCTGAAACAATCATGTTTCTTTAGGTTAGGAGCAAAAATACAGTTTTTTTTTTTTTTTTTTTTTTTTGAAAAATAAAAAGTTTCTTGTTATGGAATTCTTAATATGTGCAAATGTTACCTGGAATTTTGCAGGAAATGGAAGTAAATCTTGTTATTACAGACTATTGTATGCCTGGAATGACAGGCTATGATTTGCTAAAGAAGATCAAGGTACAGAAACTTCTGTCTCTTTTGGTACTTTTTCATGTTTTATACTCTGTTTATCAGGCAAAATATTTTTAAATTGGTATATATCATATGAAAAAATATATCCCCAATATGTACTTTTATCCCTCCAAATATATCAATAAGAAATATGTTAAAATGTAGTGATCTTCCACTTCTTTGTTTTGTGTGTGTTTTCTTAAGCTTTCAAATTGTCATTATTTCTCTATTCATTACTTTTGATTAGGAGGCTTTTTTTTGCACTTGCACGTCTCTACTCGTGCAGACCACTCTACCTGTGTAGCTTGCTGGGCACAGTTTTGAAAGCCGGTTCTGGAATCTATAACCGACTTTCCGTAGGTAAAGGAAGAACCGAATCAAGTCGGTTCTCACCAATCTGCACCTATGGAAAGTCGGTTCTGAACTACTGAGACAGACTTTCAGAGAATCGATTTCTCTGTGATACACAATTTGAGGAAAGTATTAGATTAAGTCTTGGTGCTGAAATAATAATAATACTGCCCTTGATTGAACTAGAGTTCAAATCACTCTGTAGAGATTTTTCTTCTGTTTTGATATATTGTATTGATTTTTCTCCTAACAGGAATCGTCGTCTTTGAAAAGTATACCTGTGGTGATAATGTCATCCGAAAATGTTCCTTCAAGAATCAATAGGTAAATTAAACTTTCAATTCTAGGGTTATTATCTATATGTTAAAGCTTTATCAAAGACGCTCTCGATCAAGGGCGGAGCCAGGATTTAGATATGGGGTGGGCTAATAGATTTTGTCGAATTAAATCGGGTGAAATTTGGATTATGAATATTTTGTAGATCAAACCCGATTACATTGATTTTATAGTGTAATATATTTTTTCCGGGTGAGGCTTAGCCCACCTATCCTAAGAAAGGTTCGTCCTTGGGCCGATCATTAAGTGAGTATCGTATCAATTAGCATGATCCCCACACGTTATCGGCGTTTTTTTAT
This sequence comes from Gentiana macrophylla, assembly GCA_026214975.1. Lineage (NCBI taxonomy): Eukaryota > Viridiplantae > Streptophyta > Magnoliopsida > Gentianales > Gentianaceae > Gentiana > Gentiana macrophylla. The sequence continues at coordinate 2,144,434 of CM047812.1, read as the reverse complement.
GTGGTCGAGATTGATGTTACATAGTCGTCTAAGAGCACTTGTATAGTTGCGTTGAAGGTTATTCTGCTTCTATTTGAGCGAGGTTGTCGGATGTCTCGCGTATATATAATGAGGAGACAAAATAGTTTTGTCTCTTTATACACGAGGCAGTCATCCGACCACCCGTCCTAATAATGAGTCTCTGCATCAGAATTTTCCCGTTGCATTGGATACCATCATTGGTCGTATCAACTAGTGTGATCCGAGGATTGGTATTGTCGGAGCATTTTTTTGGTAATGCCAGAGCAACATTTTAGATCTTACATAATGTAGCTCCGGAATTACCAAAAAAATACCCGGACATTACCGATTAAAGCCTTGGCATTAATATACGTTTTCTCTATTCTGCAAATACTGCACAAAATACAGTTTTTCTGTTCAAATTATATCTTATAGAGATTCCGATGTATTTTACTCTGGATATAGATTCCAAAAAACGAGGTGTTTCACGATATTTTTTATTTTATTTTATTTTTTGAGATGAATTATAATGTAGAACCATAATTTATGTTTTTTTAAATAACAAATACAGATGTTTAGAAGAAGGTGCAGAGGAATTTCTACTAAAGCCGGTGCGATTATCAGATATGAATAAGCTTAAACCACATTTGATGAAATCCAAATGCAGCAACAATTTTGATGATCAAAAGCCAATTGAACAAGAAGAAAGCGAAAACAACACGAGTTTAAACCGTCACCAGATGCATCATTTCCGGGTATTTCTGAATTTATCAAACCGAAGCAACAACAACAGTATATGCAGCAGCAGCAGCAGCAGCAGCATCATTCGGAAACAGAACCCGATAGTAACAAAAGGAAGCCGGTTGATGAAGAAGGGGTATTACCGGAAAGAACAAAGCAAAAGTTCAATGGATTACCTGTAGTCTCTCATTTATAGAAAATAGTATTTCATGTTTTTTTTTCTTGGTTCTTTTATTTTTATGTCATTTATGACGATCCCGACATATTTGGAGCAATCTGCACCATTTTTTTCTTCTTTTTTGTTGGATTGAAAATGTGTGGTATAAATTGCTTTGTGTTGAGATACCGCCTAAAAATTCCCCCTTTTGTATTTTTTTTTTGTTTGTTTTTATATCGATGACTTAGTACAGAATTGATTTTGCATTGTGGAATAAATTTGGGAATGAAGTACAAATAGTGATTGATTATATGGAAAAGATAGACGGTCTTGACATGATTTAGTATTTTTACCGTTGCGTTTTGCTTGGTTTTCTGATTTTTTCGCGTGTGACCCCATTCGGAAAACAATTCTCGACTGCCGACGACATGTGAACAGCCGTAGGCGGTTCAGTGCATGTTCTTGAGATGAAAATCCATTGGTTTTGCTTAATTATCACACAACCGTGAGCGATTTAGTGCATTGTGCATGTTCTTGAGATAAAAATGAGAAAATATACATTCGCGCCATTGTAGACACTGGCGTATTTCTTAGTCGCGTCTGTTCGTACCGACATTTTTTTTAAGTGGCAATTCGTCGCATTGGCGGGATGGTGCCATTTTTCCACCATATCACGTGGAATTCGAATGGTTCACGTGGAAGTTCAATTGGTGGCAAAGTTGAAATTCACACGGCGCAGGAAATTTTAGGTGGGCGCCACGTGGAAAGGAAGCGCAACGTGGAAAATATCCACGATCCCGGAATTGTAAAAGCATATCTGAGTGACTTTATCTTCTTCTTCGCACTATTTTTTTACGAAAAAAATCGCCCACACAAAGTGAAAAGAAAAATATCGCATACAGTGCACATCCCTATCCCCACAACCTTATCCCCACATCCCTATCCCCACATCCCTATCCCCACATCTGTAGATTAATTTGAGGAAGGAATTACCTCTGACTTGCGAAGGTGTTTGTGGGTTAGTTTACATTCGCGTGGAATTGGAACCGGGAGTGGATTGAAGCTTTATACTCTCCAATAGCCGTTATTAATTTGGAAGAATATCCTACAGTAAGTTATTTACTGATTTATTAGTTTTAATTTTGATGAATTTGCCCCAAATTTTATTGAACTGCCACTTTTATTTCAAATTGTGATATTGTAATGTTATCGAAATTGTGATATAATAATCTTATTGAAATTTTAGTTGCTGAAATTGTGATATAGTATGTTTATGTATTGACCCAAAAAAATCGAAATTGTGAGATAATTTGTTAAATTTTGTAGTAATGATATTGTAAAATTTTCTCTATTGTAGATTTTTTATATTGTAGAAATTATGATTATAAGATAGGAAATTGTAGTAATGATATTGTACAATTTTTGAAATTGTAGAAATTATGGTTATAAGATATTGGACCTTTCGAATTATGTGTATTGGGAAATTTGTAGAAATGTTGATGTTGTAGAAATCTTGACGTTGTTGAAATTATGATATTGTAATTATTATGCTTATTTGATTGGAAAATTTGTATTGGAAAATTTGTATAAATGTTGATGTTATACAAATAATGACGTTGTACAAATTTTGATATTATAATTATTTTGATTATATGATTGGAAAATTTGTATTGGAAAATTTGTAGAAATCTTGATGTTGTAAAAATAATGACCTTGTAGAAATTTTGATATTGTATTTATGTTGATTATTTGATAATTTAGAATTTTTAAGAATGATATGCATTAATGTAATTATAGTGACAATGTTATTATTAGAAACGATAATGTAGAAATGATAATGTAGAAGTTTTGATATTGTCATGGATTCGATTATATGATATTGTATGTATGTCTTTGTTATAAGTTGTTTAGAAATTTAGTAGTATAATTTCCTTTCATGGCCTTAGTTCATTTTGAAATGTGTAGTTTGATACCGCTTTAGTTTTCATAATATCCGAATAATGTAATTGTTACGAAGCAATCACAATGAAAATGCCCTAATTTAATAAATAAAAAAAACAGAATTTAAAAACTAGAAACAAACGACAAATAAATGTTGTTTGAAAAATTCCAAAACAATAGAATTTTGGCGTATTCAGACGCCGACTGACGATGAGGTTCTTAGAAATCATGCATCCCTAAGGTGTTTTCGAATCCTTCCGATCCATTTGTGTCATGCCTAATCTCCGAAACTTTGTATTGGGGCTCTGGTAGGTAGCTCGTAGAATTTTCATTAGGTCTGCCTCAATAGAGCATCTTTTCCGCTTCTCGACTTGGTAAAAAGCCTCCGCCGAGCGAGGCATCCGTTAGATCGAAAGTATAAGATCCATTCTGCTGGCTCATCCATCATCCGATCTCCCTAAATCATCATCAAATATTCTATGACGCCGGTGAAAACAATCTTCTTCTATTACTACCCCGCTCTATCGTCACAACACAAAGCGAAAAAATTTATCTTCTAGTGTGTATATTGGTTATTTCAGATTATATACACATATATTTACATATATTTACTTGTATAATTGAATATTGCTAGACATCAAAAAAACAACAATATTCTAAAATCTAACTATATATATATATATATATATATATATATATATATATATATAGAAGATAAAATGGTTAGTATTTTTGGCGAATATTGATTTTTTAATTTATGTGGCTAAAATAAACACAAATTGGAAAAATGATTGTGTAATCGATAACAACATCGGGTACCAGTAACAAACGAGAAAATATACTATTAATACAAATATATATATATATATATATATATATATATATATATATATATATATATATATATGTATTAAGTAGTATATTTTTTTCGTTTGTAATGTGTATATATATTCCAGTATACATTTATGTATAAAGTTATATATACACTTATTTTATCACATATTCATGTCATCGCATATATATTTATTATCAAGTGAAAGAAATTATACACACAGATAAATTTAAATTTTCACACAGTTTAAGCACACACACAGACATATACACATACACTAGGAGAAATTATACACGGTATATATATATATATATATATATATATGTATATATAATTTATCTTAAGTTAAGTTTATATATATATATATATTTATATATATATATATATAAAGATACAAATGGTTAGTATTTATGGCGAATATTGATTTTTACGTTATGGTGGCTAAAATAAACACAAATTTGGAAAAATGATTGTATAAATCGATAACAACATCGGTACCCGTAACAAACGAGAAAATATACTATTAATACAAATATATATATATATATATATATATATATATATATATATATATATATATATGTATATATATATATATATGTATTAAGTATTATATTTTTTTCTGCTTTGTGTGTGTGTGTATATATTCCAAGACATTTATGTATAAAGTTATATATACACTTATTTTATCACATATTCATGCCATCATATATATATTTATTATCAAGTGAAAGAAATTATACACACAGATAAATTTAAATTTTCACACAGTTTAAGCACACACACAGACATATACACATACACTAGGAGAAATTATACACGGTATATATATATATATATATATATATATATATATATATATATATATATATATATATATATATGTATAACTTATTTTCTTAAGTTTATATATATATATATATATATATATATAGTCTTCTCAAAACATTTTTAATCACTTGCAGCTTACTAGTTATCCAACACCACGTGGGACATTGATTCATCCGCCTGAAAATTTTTTAATGCCGAATTGCGGTTCCATGCGGAAAGTGCTACTCTTACAAGACTACAAGAGTTATTGCACAATGCTACACCAAACAGAGCGTTGTGGAATAGATTGGAGGATCGATGTTTAGTCCGTTTCTTCGATTTATAAGTAACAATTGGGAATTCAAGGGGCGGCTAATAGCATACCTGTATTTCAATATGGTTTATCCAGACCGAGACGACGAGCTTCATTTTAAGATTGGCGATAATAGAGTGAAGTTCGGAAGACGAGAGTTTGCATTCATCATGGGGTACAGATTTGGAGATTTGGATGTTGAATTGCCTGATCAGTCAAGGTGTTTCGATGTTAGTTGTACTCTCCATAAGTACATCAAGAATGTGACGTTGCAAAAAATCGAAGCAGCGATTATGGCATCGAATGACGTTGAAACTATATACCGGATGGCTTTAGTGTACGTTATTTATGGGTTAATAATCGGAAACGACCCTGGAGTGGTGATACCGGCCCAGATTTTTTATATTGTCGAGAATGTACAACTGGTGGAGACATTTCCATGGGGGCAGTATTTTTTTAACAATTTAATGTTGAATTGGCGTAAGATAGTATTTGAGTGTAAGGGTCTTGTACCTAAAAGAAATGGGAAACCGTATAAGCCACAGTTCTCCGGTTGTTTATACGCGTTACAGTTGTGGTGTTTCCATGCAATGCCTAGACTTATACAGTACGGGGGATTTGCAACATTGGTAGAAGGTCAAGCTAATGCTCGTCCAAGTTTGTTGAGATGGAAATGCACTGCCGGCGGGGTCTATTACAAATCATTGGTCAATCCTACATCCGGTGTTACTCCATGGGTATGTATTATATTATCATTGTTATCAATCTACATTGTTAGCAATATTTTTAAACATTGTATTAAAAATCGGTTGCCTTTTTTTTTCCTTCCTTTTTGCAGGTTGAGATGGTCGGTGATATTTTGACAACCGCCGAAGATAGGCAGTTCGTAATTGGTATGGGGTTGCCGGAGGCGGAGGTTACATCTCCACCTCGTCAATTACCTGTTCCCCCCGTGGTTGTCCCGGATCCTGTCCCTGGTCAAAGACGTGTTCCCCCAAGGTCTAATTTGGATGACGTAGTTCGTGAGCGTCCAGTAGTTGATGCTGAGGACGAGCGACCATCTCAACAAGCCCGTCATATGACGAACGACCGAGTGCCCGTCTACATCCGCAAACCCTCCGGGTACCATCATTTTCTCAACAATTCGATATAGGCGGTGGTAGTATACCTATTGTGGGGGGCGTTGTGCCATTAGACTCACTGGTGCCTGAAATCATGCGTATAGTTGACAATGCGTTAAGAGAAGTCAGGTCTGAGTTGATGGAAACAAAGGCCGAGTTGATTGAAACGAAGGCTAAGTAAACTTTGATCGCTAAGCCTAAGGTGAAATGCAATCACGGTTGAAATGGCACGTCTGAGAGAGGCCCAGGAAACAACTACCAGAGTAGTTGAAGAACGACATACGCGTTACCTCGAGTCGTTAAAAAGGGCGGCGGTGCAACAGGTTTGAATTAACTCCTAAATACAAATATAATTGCATTTATCTTGTTAACACAAATTTAAATTCACACCATTTCCTTTATTATACAGGGTACACTTAGGTCCCGAATAGGGACATCTGTATCACAAGCCTCCCAGGGCGGTGACTCACCTCCACATCTCCACAGGACCCAAAGCACACCATCCACCGAAGTTGGGCCGTCTTCAGCTACACAAGGCAGCCGTGAGACTGAGACTGAGACACCTGAAGGTTGTGATACAAACACGGACCAGACAGCTCGAGGTTGTGATACAAACACGGAGCAGACACCTCTAAGGAATGTTCATATGGCGTCACCGTCCCAAGTCACTCCTTCCGGGCTTCAGCTATCAGGATCCCAAGCTGGGCCGTCTTCAGGTCCACAAGGCACACCATTCGTTCAGGGTCAACACTCTGAGATAGAGCAAAGCATCCATCTTGACCCATTGAATGAATTTTCATTTGAGTGTGCTGGCCTAGGTCCAGAATTCGATATTGATGATGTGCATACGGAGATGACAACCTCGACAGACACTGGCACTCTTCTAGGGCCCCAAGCGATCCTGTTTTGAATACAACAAGGGGAGGAGGGGGAGGGGAGGGGAGGGGGAGCTACAAAGAGCTCGTGCACTTCAAATAAAAATGGGCCTTCGATCGACGCCTGAAGCCGATTGAGTACTTTAGGAGGATAATACTACCAGTGGATTCACCCTAAAAAAGCGGCTGAGGATGATAGGCACACACCCGCTCGGAGGACTATCGAAAGAGAGTACAAATGAATCGAAAAAATGGATAGCCTCAAATGTAGGTGATACTGACCAAGTTATTAGTCGGGGCTGGGCAGACGAGGAAATATTACCTTTCCTCATGGATCGAGATTTTTTCAAATTTGTATTTTGTTTCAAGGTCATCGATAAATGCGCAGTAAAAACTCATTTAAACTTGTATTCGAATTTTTTAACATGTTTCACTTTTTTATCGTAATATTGTGACTGAGTAATAAATCCCATTTGCAAAGACATTGACTCGTATGTGGGGTTTGTTGTCGGCTCGTATGGCGACTTACCCCGATCGATATGAAAAATATGCGAGTTTGTGTTATGCCTCATTCGCAAGTACTCTTGTGGCTGAATTAGAGAAATGGGAGGCGACATGGATGCGGTGGTTCGGCTTGTTTTGACATTGGAAACTTCTAAATGGACCAAGAAAACGATCGCCTATGCTATCCGGATGATTAACACGGAGCATTGGGTGCTTGTGCGCATGTCGATCGATGAATGGACCATAACGGTGTCTGACGGCCGATCTGAAGTGGTGACTCGACCACATTGACCGGATCATACGGAAATGGGCTCTATACATGAGGTTAATGTTATCGGCATCACAAGATTGCAGGACAATCCAATGGATGATCGATCCATCTCAAACACCATTCTATACTATCCTGCACGACGAGACTGGATGTCCACAGACGGAGTACCGGTACGTATCAAACCTTATTAAGTTTTTTTTATTTCAATCATTCGGTTCTAATTTTATAGCTTTAATATGCGAGGAACGCCGTCGGTTTTCGATCCCGAAGATTATGGAGCTTACACTCATCACCGGCGCACATATTTGAGATGACCGATGCAACTTTTCACAGTGCTCAGGATCAAAATGGCCGTAGATTTATTTTGTCAACGTATAGCGGTGTAATTTATATATTTGTTGTTCGGGAGTCGTGTACATCCAACATATGACATTTATTTTGGTTATATCTCAACTTTTGGCGTTGTAATAATCATCTTCTATACGAGTCCACGGGTTTTTGGGAACCATGTATAACACGTAAAACTTAAAAAAAAACTTATTTAGTCGAGAGGACATAAAAATAACATCTATAGTAGATGAACATAAAAATAACAAAACATAAATAAACTGAAATGAAAGTTGATATATCTAAAAAATAAATACTAAAATAACATGAATAAAAGATAAACACTTTCATCATATTTAAGTTTCGTATGTGATAACGTCATCATGACCGTATGTCACATCATCTTCAACAAATTCCGGCACCCCGGCATACCTGACGCATAGACATGTTATCAGATACGGGAAAAATATATATCCATCTCCTGCATTGCCCTTTGCTATCTGTCGAATCCTTGACAGAATATACTCTCCAACGTCGAAATAGGAAGTAATAGATGCGTAAGCAAGGGCGTACAAATCAAATGCCGGTTCGGTGTAATTCACCGTACCATACAAATTGGTGGCAAGAAACATAATAAGGAAATGAAGGAATGGGCCATACCAGGACCAGGGTAAAGGGCGGGTAGGCCGCTGAGGCCTCACACGTTCCCACAGATGCGTCTCCCCAAATAAAACAGCCATGTCACGTTGTAGTAGTTCAGGGCCATCCGGAAAAAGAAAGAAATCCAAACCTTGAGGATATTCTGGAATGGCATACACGTCGTTGATCCATGTATTATTCAAACGGACGGGCACGCCTCGAACTATGACACACATTTCATTGAGCTCTCTGCCGTTCTTTACACAAGCGTAAAATTCACGCACAATAGACCGATTCACATCTTTGAAAGCTTAATGGGCTTTGAGGAGACCAAGCCACCCGTTATCTCGGAACAAGTTTCGATCAAAGTAGGTAGACTTTCCATATTCAATCGCCTCTCCGGAACAACGACTCTTGACATCCGATTAGCCACGTACTCACGCCTCTCCTCTTCATTGTGAAGCGGATTATGAGAGATTGCTCGTCAACGACAAATCAACTTCGTCATTGGGAATTAATACAGGAGCATGAGGGTTAGCCATTGAAAGGTACACTAAAAAGAGATTATTCTATAAAAATAAACGAGAAATGAGAGGGATGAATGCTTTGGTAAAGGATTGGTAAATATATAGATTTTTTTTCTTTCAAAACTAGCATTGATTGAGTGGGTCGGTTTGAATTAAGACTCGTGTGAATTCCAACGATCCCGTGTGAATTTTGAACGATCCCGTGTGAATATAGCACGAGCTAACCATTGATGACCCACGTGAAAAGACGCGTCACTGTATCAATGACAATACTGCCTGTGCACCCTAATGACGCCTCGACGTCATTTACATCGATATGACCTCGATGACATGTCAAAACTAGACTAGCATTGATTGAGAAGGTAAGTGTGAGCTAAGACTCGTGTGAATTCCAACGATGCCGTGTGAATTTTGAACGATCCCGTGTGAATTTAGCACGAACTAACCATTGATGACGCACGTGAAAAGACGCGTCACTGTATCAATGACAATAATGCCATGTGTCCTGCCTACGGTCATAAATCACCACTTGAAGTAATAAATTCTCCTATCAAATAATAAATTCTCTTTTGAATATGTAATTAATATATAAATATTAAATATATTATGATATATAAGTATGTTTGAAACAAATGTATTAAATGATAGTCCCCTCATGTGATCGTCAAAGATCATCCATTACAATTGCGAGTAGATAAAACAAGAAATAATAGAACATAACTCGATGGCCTAAGAAAGAAAAAACAATACATAATGGAACATAACTCGACGTCTTAACTCCGTTTCAGTCTGAAGACTATGGCGATTACAATAAATACGATAGAATAGTTAAACAAACCAAGGGTGGTCACTATAGATGACAGTGGTGGTTTCCGAAGAAATGTCATCCGTGTCATACTCCGGTACGTTAAAATCTCTTGCGATAGCCGTGATAAGAAAAGGAAAGTAGATATAACCATCACCACTACTGCCAAGCGATATGTCACAAATCCTACTAATGATGTAACGTCCAACGTCAACTTCGTAATGGAGAAATGCGTATACCAAATTGTACAAATCAGATGGATGTTCACTCGTGTGTATAGTACCATGGAGGCTATTGGCAAACCATTCGATCATAACACGCTCCCATTCGGAAGGCAATTGACATCGAGCAATTATACGTTGCAATGCACGAACGTTGGAAGCCCCGTTGAAGAAATCACTGGATGCTTCAACTCCTCTTACACCATAGTAGTTATTGATCCAGGCCACCTCCAAGGAAACATCTACTCCGCGTGCTTTGTGCACCCCGATGCTACTGGACTGAACTCCCTCCCCACGCTTTTGACTGACAACCGCATAGAATTCACGAACAATTGATCTATTCATAGTACCGGTCGATCGTGCGGGACTATTTGCGAGGCCCTCCAACGAAAATTTGTGTAGAGACGCTTCATCTTGGTAGGTAGACTATCCCATTCAATTCTCTTCTCTCCGATAATAGCTCTATCTTGAAAGATCCAAATCCAATTATGACGCGCTTCTTTACATTTGTAAACCTCAACCTCGATTAATACGCAAGTCGTATTGGTGACTAATATCATCCCTCCTTTGGTCAATAACAAACACTGGTTGATGAGGATTGAATGGAGGATTCTCATACTCGGGGGAATTCGGTTCATGCCATTCCCGATGAGGGGAAAGCGGTTCAGACATTGTGATTAAGGCGATGTAAAGTAGAAGGTTATGCAGAGGTAGTTTAATAGGTCATGGTATATATAGAGTTAACCAGTGAATTGAGTGGGTTGGTGTGAATTAAGACTCGTGTGAATTCCAACGATCCCGTGTGAATTTTGAACGATCCCGTGTGAATATAGCACGAGCTAACCATTGATGACCCACGTGAAAAGACGCGTCACTGTATCAATGACAATACTGCCTCTGCACCACTAATGACGCCATTTACGTGCGACATCGATATGACCTCGATGACATGTCAAAACTAGACTAGCATTGATTGAGAAGGTAAGTGTGAGCTAAGACTCGTGTGAATTCCAACGATGCCGTGTGAATTTTGAACGATCCCGTGTGAATTTAGCACGAACTAACCATTGATGACGCACGTGAAACGACGCGTCACTGTGACTCTGCACCCTAATGACACCTATGACGTACGACATCGATATGACATCAATGACAAGTCAAAAGTAGCATTGATTGAGAAGGTAAAGTGTGAGCTAAGACTCGTGTGAATTTTCAACGATCCCGTGTGAATTTTCAACGATCCCGTGTAAATTTAACACGAACTAACCTTGGATGGCAATTATTGTTGTTGTACAAGTACGAGCCATTTCTCTCACTCTTCAAAATCTTTTAAGTTCATCTGAATACCGGAGATGAATGCAGATTTGAAGTCATTGATCAACCTATAGAAAATCACGTCGTGTTTAATGTGGTGATTACTAAAAATTGAAGATCATTTATTTAGGAGTCATCCTATCGTATTTCATGATCACCCTTAGTTTATTTAAGCGAAGATTTTATTGTTATCTCAATGTATCAACTCTTTGTTTTTATATTTGTAAGGCTGTTATCACTCGTTTGAACTACAATACCCATTTTCTATTAGGTGATAAAGATACAAAACATATATGATAGTCATCCTCATACTAATATCAATGTCCCCAAAAAGATACAAAACATGTATAAAAACTTTCACGACTTTAGATACTACTACAAAACATGAAAAAATGAACAAAATGACTATATCAATTAGGAACAACAACTGTATGAAACGGACATTTAGGCCTTTTGTGTCCGGTGTTTCCACACAACGAGCAACGCCTACCAGAGCCTGGGACTGTCCTCTCATTAGGCAACCTGCTGGTCCTACCGCCAGGAGGTTCACCTTGAGAAGCAATCCACGAGGATCCCAGGCGGCCCCGCCGCAAACCGTTGTTTGTGTTTCCCCTCCTTCCCTCAGTCTAGGTTCAGGCGGCGGAATGCGCTGGTTTGTAATTGAAGTGGGAACTATCCAATCATCCTCGACTGGAACAGGGTATACGCGTCCTTCATAAATACGCTGGAAACATTGAGCTTTGTAGTAGTGACAACAATAATCATACGGACTCTCACAACGCTCACTTATAGCAGCACAAGCATGTACACAAGGCATTTTGAGCCCCTGAAACTCTCCACAGTAACACTTCCAATCTGCCATATTTACCTTTGCACTAGTATCAGCGTCCCCCACTTGGAACTGGTCCCGGTCGATCGCCTTTAGTGTGAAGGTTCTTCGGCATCGCGATACTTGATCAAGAATTTTTCGGCTTCAGGGGCTAACACGGAGCGACATGCCAATGCAAGTTCTCTCCGCTCGCAATGCCATTTCTGCAACGTTGCCCTTATGTAGTCTAACAAATTCACGATACTCAACTTACGCGCATCCCTCGATCACGCTGTTAAAACTTTCAAAGATAGTTGCTTGTCATTATTGCATAACGTGTCCCTGGAAAATGTGATCGTGCCCGAGAACAAAATCCAATAGCCTCCAAATAACTAGACACTCTATTGTTTGGATCTTTATCCTGCTTTTTTAATCAATGAAACATTATTGCGAATCGCGTTTTTGAAAAAGTATACGCCGCATCCCGTAAAGTGTATGGGCGGTATCCTGTGCTTCCGAATTTTTATTGAGGTTCATGACAAGGTGGTGGTAGCAAAACCATGGTGAGCGTTTGGAAATACATCTCTAACAAAGACCAATGATGCCACCCTCCGTCTGATCTGAACACCATGTCTTCACGTTCCCGATTACCCCTTCACTTGAAGCATGAAATACATCCACGCATCCCTCGCTCTCTCCGTCGGTCACGGCAAACGCTACGAAACGCTTTATCACCGCGCTCTACACCGATAGCTACTAACAATGTCCCTCGCATTTTGTTTTTAGATGAGTACCGTCCACGACTAAGACAGTCGACGCGATTTTTAAACCCGTCAATACTAGCTTTCAAAGCCATGAAACAAGATTGAACACGCCAAGAACATGGTCACACTATATGCATCCGTGATTTGCTTGTGATTTTCACTCTTCAACATGTAAAAGTAGGTCGGTAATTTAGAATACGATAGTGGTACGCTTCCTCCGATTAATTCCAACGCTTTACGCTACAATGATATGCACGCCGATAATCAAGGTCTATGTTGAATACTCTTTTGACCTCCACAATTAAATGTTTTGTCGTGAATCGACTTCCGAGTTTTATGAGGTTCTCTCTAACGAGATGACCTATAGTTCCGTGTCCGGCTTGCCTATGATCGCCGCTAATCGCCTCCAATCCACAAGTGTGAGTTTCATTGTACTCGGTTATCTCGAAGTTATTGCAATCAAACACCTTTCTACCCACAACTTTCCATTCGCATTTCTCTAAAGTAAAGCATCGTAGTTTTAACTTCCCTTGTCGGACCGGATAGGTTTCCACATGTAATTATTTTTCAATGCATGGTAACTCATTTTCATCTCATATCATCCTTGTCCCTGAACTTTTTACCAATATACAATAATCCAGAATCTTCAGTCTGAAACGCCCCAACCCGTGGACATGGAGGAATTTCCGAATCCGGAATGTCTGAACCGAAATGAACACCTCTATTGCGATTAATACTTGCCATACTAAATCTAGGACCAATATCAGGGTTCTGTTCTAATGGTGCTCTCATAAAACTCGTAAACGATCCACCAATATTGGGACCGGTTGCATCATTGTTGACATACCCTGCTCGAAAGGCCCACTCAAAAACTCGTAACGATCCACCGATATTGGGACCCCCTTGCATCTGTGTTGGCATATGAATGTTCTGCTCGAAAGGCGCTCTAAGATAACTCGTAAACGATCCACCGATATTGGGACCCGCTTGCATCGGTGTTGGCATAATAAAAGGCGGACGGTCAAACTGCTGGCTTGTTCTATTCATGTTGACATTATGACTTGTCCCGTCTAACTGATGTTGGATGTACGGTGTGTGCGTTGTCTGCCTATAATTAGGCAGAGGTGTGTGAATTGGCTGACGAATCATATTCGCAATTATTCCCCAATCGTAGTCAGGTTCACTTCTGATGTCAATGACTTGTTCAGCTGAAGTTATATTCGGTCGGATGGCAGTTTCATTAGGGGATAAGGCTGATGTGTTAGGTACAACATGGTTTCGGGAATTTCGATTACAATCCAACTCGGATGTAAAATCCTCAATGCCTCTATCATTTTCTTCATGTAGTTGCTCATTTAAGTCAAATTCGTTCTCATCTTCCGTATCGTGATCGTGCATAACCGGTTCAGCGTTAACGCATAGTTTCACAGCTTCTTTTCTCAAAATATCATCAATGTAGCCTAGCCATGTATCATCGTCCAAAACATCAATCGGTTGGTCATAATCTACGTACATTAGTTTCATGATCAATGTGTTGTTTGAGTCATCAATTCCTACTTTATTACACACTTTGACCTTCAATTCATCCAATGTCGTATCGGTTTTCACACGAACCAAATACAATTTTCCTTTCTTATAAGACCATTTGTCGCAATCTTCATGGTATTTCCACTCTCCGCCAAATAAAAACTTAACGGACACCGTGTTGTTATCTGCAAAAAAACAATCATTTATCCACACGATTAGGTTTTTTTTTCCAAATATTGTTGGATTGACTAAATATTATTGTAAAATTATTCTTGATTGATATATATATATGTGTGTGTGTGTGTGTGTGTGTGTGTGTGTGTGTGTCTATATTTATATATTGTCTGTGTGTGTTTATATATAAATATATGTGTATATAAATGAGAAACAATATATATATACACTTATATATGGTAGTAGTATATATGTGTGTGAATATTGGTTTCTCGGTTATATACACATATATTTACTTGTATATAAGTGCATATAGCCAGACATCAAAAACACATCAATAATCTTTAAAATAAATAAATATTTTTAGCATATATACATACACACACACACGCACACGCAGTTAGGTTAGGTTAGGTTAGTCAAAAAAAATTCAAGTTTCATTCATTTGTGTTATGTTGTGACAATGAGACGGGGTAATAGAAGAGAAGATTGTTTTCACCAAATAATAGAATATTTGATGATGACGAGGAGATCGGATGATGGACAGAGCCAGCAGTAATGATCTTATACTTTCGATCTAACGGATGCCTCGCTTCCGGGAGGCTTTACCAAGCTGCGAGAACGGAAAAAGATGCTCTCTATTGAGCGGACCTAATGAAAATTCTACGAGCTACCTACCAGAGCCCCAATACAAAGCCTCGGAGATTAGGCATGACACAATGGATCGGAAGGATTCGAAAACACCCTGGGATGCATGCATTTCTAAGAACCTCATCAGTCGGCGCGCACTATAGAATACGTCAAAATTCTATTGTTTTGGAATTTTTCAAAACAACATTTATTTGTCGTTTGTTTCTCGTTTTTAATTCGTTTTTTTATTTATTAAATTAGGGCATTTTCATTGTGATTGCCCGTAACAATTACATTATTGGAGTGTTATTTG
Organism: Gentiana macrophylla; assembly: GCA_026214975.1. Classification (NCBI taxonomy): domain Eukaryota; kingdom Viridiplantae; phylum Streptophyta; class Magnoliopsida; order Gentianales; family Gentianaceae; genus Gentiana; species Gentiana macrophylla. Next base: position 2,128,820 of record CM047812.1, on the reverse strand, counting down.
AAAACTAAAGTTGTACATTCATACAATATCATATAATCGAAATATGTTCAATATCCAAACTTCTACATTATCATTTCTAATATTAACATTGCCACTATAATATCATTAATGCATTTCATTCTAAAAAATTTCTAAACTATCAAATAATCAAAATAATTACAATATCAAAATTTCTACAACTAATGACAATTTTCTTATTGAACAATCTCATTATAATTAATCATTTCATAGCTTAATAATCAAAATTTTATCCTTTCACTACCCTAAAACTATAAGCTTTTACCTTTTCACCATACTTAAAAATCGTAAATTTATATCTTTATAAGGTTATTTACCTCAAACATATCATCAAATTAAAACAAATACAATATTTAAAAAAATAAAACAAAAGTGCTATAAGAAATGCTTACCCATTTGTTTAAAGGAGTAAGGCCGGTGTAGATTGATAATTTTTTTCTGAAAGTTTTGTGAAGATAAATTCGACTGAAAAAGATTGATGATTTTGGGTGAAGAAGATGATGGTATTGACTAAAATGTAGGAAAAAACGACGGTTGGAGGCGTTTTATTAATTCAATTTCGATAATCCCACGGGACCGTGTATATTTTCCACGTTATGTGTCAATTTCCACGCGTGGCGTCCACCTAAAATTTCCCCAGTGCGCCGTGGAATTGAAACTTTTGGCACCATTTGAACTTCCACGTGGCTTTTATTACAATCCACGTGATATGGTGGAATAATGGCACGATCCCGTGGAACGAGACGCGACTTCTTAAAAAAAATGTCGGCGCGAACAGCAGGCGCGACGAAATATAGGTGTCTACGGTGGCGCGAATGTATATTTTCTCGATAAAAATCCATTGGTTTTGCTTAATTATCACACAACCGTGAGCGATTTAGTGCATTGTGCATGTTCTTGAGATGAAAATCCATTGTTTTTACTTAATTATCACACAACCGTAGGCGATTTAGTGCATGTTCGTTCTTGAGGTGAAATCCATTGGTTTTGCTTGATTGCAAATTTGGGTCCGAATTTCTCAAAACGTTTTAAATATTTTTCTTATTTTAATTGCGTATGGAATAAAGATTCGTTTATGGATCCGGCATTGTAGGAAGATTCCTTTAATCTGTTTCTTGATTTTCATAATTACTTTTTGTAAACTTTATTTATGTGAAGTCATTGGTCCGATCAGCTATGAAATTCCGGTTATTGGTATTCTTTTTACGGGTTATTCGATGCGAGGAGACTTCATAGAGAGGAAATGCATACGCTGAATATCTGGGCAATTATAGCTTTAATCCTCATAGGGAATTGCATCGTGGCGTGAAACGTATGGTCCGGATGTTCTTAATGTATCAGCTTTCTCTATCGCTCTCCCGCTGCATCGTAATAACCTCTTTTTACTCAGACTTGAATGATATAAAATTAATTGACTCTCGTGTCTTAGAGCATTATCTGAAAACATTATTGTGCATTCATATCTCTTTTCGCTTTCCTGCGTAATTCCCAATTATGCTTTGACGTCAACCACACATTGTAACTCATTGACTTGCATCAAATTGCACGCGTGTCGTCTAGATATTGCCACGTATGAGTTATCATCATAATATATTATTATGTCTAACTCAGTATCACCCTTCACTTGAATGTTCACGAACTTTATCGTGCACTATTATAATATATTAAAAAAAATTATGTACTCTCTCCGTACCGTATTACAAGTCATTTTGGATTTTTCACACAAACAAAAAAAATCATAAATGAGTTACTTTTTAATATTTCAAGGCAAAATATTGTATTGTTTTTTAGGAGTGGCTTATAATATTGCATTGTTTAGTGTGAAAGTGAAAACAATACATTAATCTGGACTTATATTTTGGGACACCATAAAAAAGTTATAAGGACTTATATTGCGGGACGGAGGGAGTAATTTTTAACGAGCTGAACTGGAGTACCTCATGAACACCGACACTGTTGAATATATAAACTGTTAATTATCTACCTCCCCCACAAGCTAACGACCTGAACTGGAGTCTGAAATCATTATTGTGCATTCATATCTCTTTTCGCTTTCCTGCGTAATTCCCAATTATGCTTTGACGTCAACCACACATTGTAACTCATTGACTTGCATCAAATTGCACGTGTGTCATCTAGATATTACCACGTATGAGTTAGACATCATAATATATTATGATGTCTAACTCAGTATCACCCTTCACTTGAATGTTCACGAACTTTATCGTGCACTATTATAATATATTAAAAAAAATTATGTACTCTCTCCGTACCGTATTACAAGTCATTTTGGATTTTTCACACAAACTAAAAAAAAAATCATAATGAGTTACTTTTTAATATTTCAAGGCAAAATATTGTATTGTTTTTTTGGAGTGGCTTATAATATTGCATTGTTTAGTGTGAAAGTGAAAACAATGCATTAATCTGGACTTATATTTTGGGACACCATAAAAAGGTTAAAAGGACTTATATTGCGGGACGGATGGAGTAATTTTTAACGAGCTGAACTGGAGTACCTCATGAACACCGACACTGTTGAATATATAAACTGTTAATTATCTACCTCCCCCACAAGCTAACGACCTGAACTGGAGTACCTCATGAACACCGACGCTGTTGAATATATAAAATGTTAATTATCTACCTCCCCCACAAGCTTAAGCTTTGGGTGAGATGGTAGTTCAACATTATATCAGAGCGAGCGGTCCTGGGTTCTAACCCCGCACCAAGCACAGTCACCCAAACAAGAAAAAAAAAACGAGTGTTAGGTCTCTTGAAAATATAATACACCTACACTTGAGAGGGGGCGTGTTGAACAGGGACGGACCTAGCATTATAAAGGGGGGGTGCCCGGCCCCCACTGAGATCCGAAAATCGACAAGTTTTTATAGGTAAAAAATGTAAAAACACTATTGATGCCCCCACTCGCCTTTTGAATTTGTTCCGGTGCCCCCACTGAGATTTTTTTCTGGGTCCGTCACTGGTGTTGAATATATAAAATGTTAAGGTTAACCTTTTGGGAGAGATGATAGTTCAACATACACCATTCCATGTTTTAGAAGATCTAAACTGTTAGCTATATTTTCTTTGAGAATGTTTTAGATGATCTAAAATACTAGCTTTTTTATTACGAAAATGCTATATTTACAATAAACGCAACACATCATACATGATCTTGAGAGAACCCTACTCTCGACTATAAATATGCATCTTCCTAAACCTCCGGCCGTTCTACCCAGTAATTTGCAAGAAGATTTTGTGTCTGGGGCCAAGGGGTCAAAGTTTTAAAATTTTAGCGGGTCAGTTAGTACATATTAATGATAAATTTTTCAAAAGATAATAAACAATACACTGAATTTTATTTTTTTTGGTTTAGGGTCAGTTTACCCCAACCCACCCTCGGTGCCGCCACCACTGGTTCTACCTTCTAGTTTACTCGGAACAAATCTCCCAAATCGGTTTTCTACCATTGGGCGCTTCAAGAAAAAAAGGTTGTTGTATGTCCTATATAATTGAAAGATTTATCCGGTTCCATCATTCAAACACGATTTTCTCTGTATAATACTATATCGAAAGAAAGTTAGTTATCTTTGTGTTGTACAAGTATCTTTAAGTTCTTGACAATTTTTCTTTTTTTTTTTGGTGTACATTTTGTTTTGAAGTGGAAAATACTGCTATATTGCACGATCGACGGGAGTATTTCTCGATCTCATGGACAATCGGCTGTGTTTTCATCTACTCCTTCAGACATCGTTTCAAATGTCAAGTGAATTGGTGTACAACCAAAGCTCAGACGCAGCCATAAATCAAGTTCATATCATCCCTTAACACAATCGGTTGTAGGTGAAAATGTATTCTTTGCATAATAATTCTCAATGGACGAATTATATAAAATTTCTTACGGATGGGTGTGTACTAAGAAGTTGTGGTTAATTTTCTTAGAATTGTTGTTGCTATAAAACTGAATGAGTTTAATTTGATGTTGCATTTACGCTTTACCCTGCTTTGGTCTAATGTGTATTTGTTATGTTAACATATTCCTGTTAGGCTTGTATCATGTTTTCCAATGACTAATACCTGAAGATTTAGAGCAATCTGCGCCATTTTTTTTTCTTCTTGTTTTTGTTGGATTGAAAATGTGTGGTATGTTGAGATACCGCCTGAAAAATTCCCTGTTTTCGTATTTTTTTGTTTTATTTTGAGGGCTTAATATAGAATTGATTCTGAGGAATTAATTTGGGATTACAGTACAAAAACAGGATGAAAGGAGATTTTGGAAATGATATATTATATGCAGGAAATCAAAATCCTTTCTGTTTTTTTGTTATTTTTTATTTTAGCTACCTGTTCCCCATGTCGAGTTATCTGAGTCTGTTGATGATTTAAGTATAACCATGTCTATTTGTGTAATTAAGGGTTTGGTACAAAGATGGGTGAACTCGAAACACTCTATTGTGGGTTTGGAGGTGCGGAGTGCACGCTCATATAAGTGTTCACGAGTTTACGGGTGTAAATGATCAAGTAGAGTTCGGAAAACAAACTTAAAAGATACGAAAATCCGTTCTTGGAAAAAGCTGTGTCACAGGCCAGCCACAGGCGCCAGCCTGTGAAGTTTTTTCAAGAGGAATTTTGGACAGGTTCTAGTTCGGGTTTCAGGTCTTCACAGGCCAACCACAGACGCCCGCCTGTGACTCGAATTTGCGAATTGATGTGTCTTTTCAGTGTTTTTCGACAGTTTCTTCCATATAACACCTTTCCAAAAAGGTGTCTATATGTTAGAACGTTTTTTTAACCAATATATAAGATCATTTTGAGAGTATAGAATAAATATATTAAAGTTCTTCTTCATCTTTGAGAGTCAATAACTTCTTACAAAACTCCATTAGTAATCTTTTCTTTTGGTGCCAAAAAGAGAAGGGAAACGTAGTCTTATCTCACAAGAGTATTCGTGAAACCCGGGGCATCGTATAAGGGTCGAATAACTTTTGTAGGAAAGTGTTCTACACGATTCTATGTCATATCAAGTTTATCTGAGTTCCTGCGTTTTTGTTGACATTGTTGTTCCCTTGAATACCTATATTATACAACAATCTACAAAAGTTATTTCAGAATTTCTGCAATGTCAAGTGTCAAGGAGATGACTGCAAACTTTGGTAAGTTGGAAAAGTTTGAAGGTGTTAATTTTAGAAGATGGCAAAGGAAGATGCATTTTCTGCTAACAACATTGAAAGTTGTGTATGTGTTGAGTACACCGATGCCTGAAGTGATGGATGACGGACCACTGGAGGAACTGAGGAGGAAGAAAAAATGGGAGAATGATGACTACATCTGTAGAGGTCACATTCTAAACGGTATGTATGATTCATTGTTTGACATTTATCAAAATGTTGAGTCTGCAAAAGAACTTTGGGATTCACTAGAGTCTAAATACATGAATGAAGATGCCTCTAGTAAAAGGTTCTTGGTTGGTAATTTCATGAAATATAACATGGTAGATTCAAGGTCGGTAATGGAACATTATAATGAATTACTACGCATTTTGGGTCAGTTTGCACAACATAAAATGGAAATGAATGAGTCTATTTCGGTGTCAAGCATTATAGATAAATTACCACCATCATGGAAAGATTTTAAACACATGTTAAAGAACAAAAAGGAAGAATTATCTCTGGTAGAACTTGGTAGTCACTTGCGTATAGAGGAATCTCTAAGGGCGCAAGAGGGCAGTAAAACCAAGGGTAAAGAGGTAATGGATTCGACCTCTATCAATATGATGGAAGCCGGTGAATGTTCATATAAGAACAAAGGAAAATATAAGAAAAAGTCTTCCAAAAACAGCTTTCTTAAATGGAGATTTGGAAGAAGAAATATATATGAAACAACCGGAGGGATTTGTTATGCCTGGTAATGAGCATAAGGTGTGTAAGCTTGTTAAATCATTGTACGGGCTTAAACAAGCGCCTAAACAATGGCATCATAAATTTGATGAGGTTGTCTTGTCTAATGGTTTTAAGCTTAACCAATCAGACAAGTGTGTATATAGCAAGTTTGACAATACCGGTAATGGTGTGATGATTTGCTTATATGTTGATGACATGTTAATTTTTGGAACTAACCACGAACAAGTTGACCTTTGTAAGGCATTTTTGTCATCATGTTTCTCTATGAAAAACATGGGGGAGGCGGATGTGATTCTTGGAATCAAGATAAAACGGAGTGATAAAGGGATCTCTTTGACACAATCTCATTATATTGAGAAAGTGTTAAAGAAATTCAATTGTGAAAATTCTACTCCAGCTAATACTCCCATGGATCCTAATGAGAAACTCATGCCTAATACGGGAAATCCGATATTACAACTTGAGTATTCTCAGGTGATAGGATGTTTGATGTATGCTATGACTAGCACACGTCCGGATATTGCTTATGCGGTTGGAAAGCTAAGCAGGTTTACGAGTAATCCGAGTAGTCATCATTGGCGTGCGGTAACTCGTGTACTAAGGTATCTTAAGTTGACCAAGGATTTTGGCTTGACTTATGTTGGAAATCCTTCAATAATAGAAGGATACTCAGATGCTAGTTGGATATCCAATGTAGAGGATCATTCTTCTACTAGTGGTTGAGTGTTTTTACTTGGAGGAGGTGCCATTTCATGGGCTTCCAAAAAGCAAACATATATTACTGGCTCGACTATGGAGTCAGAATTTGTTGCCTTAGCAGGAGCCGGAAAAGAGTCGGAGTGGCTTAGGAATTTGATCTATGAAATTCCATTATGGCCAAAACCAATATCACCCATTTCTATCCATTGTGATAGTGCATCTACCTTGTCTAAAGCATATAGTCAAGTGTATAATGGTAAGTCGCGACACCTGGGCATTAGACATAGCGCGGTACGTGAGTTGATTACTCATGGGGTGATTTCGGTTGTTTTTGTGAGATCTCAACATAATTTAGCCGATCACTTAACTAAAGGATTGGCTAGAGACTTGGTACAAAAGTCGGTAATCGGGATGGTTTTACAACCCATATAAATCTTGGTGATAGGATACCCAATTCCCCTCTAATACAATGTTAGAGGCAGAATTCAATGTGGAAGGCCTATTATCTTAGATTTGAGCACATGATATTGTCCCGAAGGTATGTGCTATGACCTGCAAGATTAGGTTGAAGATATTATTCTTAATGAGTCTTTTGACAAAGTGCTATTGCAGTGTGCACGATCAATAAAAGGCTCACCTATATGAGTATAAGTTTGGCCGCTTCAAGGAAGTTCTAGGGTTGGCTTTACATATGCTCAAGAATGGATATGGGCGCAAGGCCTGCTTAATTAGTGTCAAGAATAAACTTTTGGAGTTATCTTAATTCATGTGTATATTATCTTCATGTATTCAAAATGTGTAAAGGGTTCAATGCTTAGACACACCTTTGATACTCGGATATTTGAAATGTGTAATATTACTAGGTGGTAATTCAATCTTCGTGATATTATCATTGATGCATGAGTTGTTATGTTTTGATTGTTTTTAGCTAAACCAAGGATTACACTTAAACGGGGGAGGAATGTTGGTGATTTAAGTATAACCATGTCCATTTGTGTAATTAAGGGTTTGGTACAAAGATGGGTGAACTCGAAACACTCTATTGTGGGTTTGGAGGTGCGGAGTGCACGCTCATATAAGTGTTCACGAGTTTACGGATGTAAATGATCAAGTAGAGTTCGGAAAACAAACTTAAAAGACACGAAAATTCGTTCTTGGAAAAACTGTGTCACAGGCCAGCCACAGGCGCCAGCCTGTGAAGTTTTTTCAAGAGGAATTTTGGACAGGTTCTAGTTCGGGTTTCAGGTCTTCACAGGCCAACCACAGGCGCCCGCCTGTGACTTGAATTTGTGAATTGATGTGTCTTTTCAGTGTTTTTCGACAGTTTCTTCCATATAACACCTTTCCAAAAAGGTGTCTATATGTTAGAACGTTTTTTTAACCAATGTATAAGATCATTTTGAGACCATAGAATAAATATATTCAAGTTCTTCTTCATCTTTGAGAGTCAATAACTTTTTACAAAACTCCATTAGTAATCTTTTCTTTTGGTGCCAAAAAGAGAAGGGAAACGTAGTCTTATCTCACAAGAGTATTCGTGAAACCCGGGGCATCGTATAAGGGTCGAATAACTTTTGTAGGAAAGTGTTCTACACGATTCTACGTCATATCAAGTTTATCTGAGTTCCTGCGTTTTTGTTGACATTGTTGTTACCTTGAATACCTATATTATACAACAGAGTCATCATTAATTTTGATCGATTACAAGGGAAAGATGAACCGCTTTGATTTGTTGTAGTCATTTGACCATAACTTTCTGTTCGGATGTTTGTTTTTCATGCGTGACCCTAATTTGGAAAACTCTCCTCGACGCCGACCACTTGTGAACATCTGTCGATTCAATGCATGTTTTGAGATTAAAATCCGCTGATTTCGCTTCCATATTTGGCTCTGAAGTTTACGACATGTTTTTTATAACGTTTTTCTTATTTTAATTGCGTATGGAATACATAATCGTTTATATGGATCCGTAGTTTAGGAAATTTCCTTAAATAGCATCACGTTTTTCTCACTGATTGATTTTCGTTATTATTTTCACATATTTTATTTATGGAAAGTCCTTGGTTCGATCAGCTATAAAATCTCCGTTTATGAGATTCTGTTTACTCAAAACTTAAGAAAAAACATAGTCAATGTAATATGTTGTTCAAGATACATCAAAGATTAAACCACCGATTTTATAGATTTTGGAATAGGTATTGTAAAATGGAGTTGAGCTCATTGTAAAAAGAGTGCGTGGTTGTGAAAAATCAAAGTATGGTGTCATTGCATACATAATGCGTTACTGCATAGAGCCACCGTAAAAGTAGTGCGATTGAAGTACATAAGATGTTACTGCATACGTAAGATGTTATTGTACAGAGTGACTGCAAAAAATGTGTCACTGAAATACATTAGGTGTTAAGGTGCCACTGTGACAAGATTTAGGGTGTCATTGGAAATGTTTACAGTTGCCGTCAACGCAAAATCATGGGTGTCACTAGAAATGTTGTAACAGTTGCCGTTAACGGAAACATTTTGGATTTCAGAAATTATGTTTGAAGGGGATTAAATGAGCTATCAAAATAAATAAGACGAATAAATATGAATTTTGAAAAATCAAAGGTGTAGATCAAAAGTTATAATTGTTTACATAATTGGGTTGAAAAGAAAAACTAATATTCAAAATTTTTTTTCCACCTATAGAAGAGTAATTTGGTGCAAAATAGAAGCATACTTGCATGTTTAAAGTCACCAGAGCATATAAAATGTCAAAAGAATTGATGCTTGAGTCAAAGTATTTTGGGAGAATTTGTGTTTCTCTTTGTGTTCAAGAATGAAATGCCAATGTACAATATGATCTCTGAGCAGAAATAGTGGAGAATAATTTAGAAGATTTAACCAATTTATTGATGCCCAGTAGAGAATGTTTTAGAAGATCTAAGGGTAATTTGGTCCATTTTGCTTTTGGAGAGAACCCTACTCTTCTTATGATATGACTATAAATTAGCATCTTTCCTAAAGCTCTAGCCCTTATCCTTTCTACTTTAGTTGACACTAATCTCCTAAATCGACCATTGGACGCAGTAAGCAAAGGTCACTAATCTCTTAATCGGTTTCACCATGGGACAAAGGTTGTTAAAGCTTCCGTATAATTTCAAGATTTATCCGGTCCATCATTCAAACACGAATTTCTCTGTATAATACAACATCGAAACGTGTTTGTTTAGTTATTCTTGTATGTTTTCTTTTTTTGTTTTAATTTTGGAATTTTTTATATACGTTTTATTGTTCATAAATTTATTTGATGCTTTAAAACATTGTATTAACCTATCATTAATTTGGGATGAACCTCCACACTATAAAGCTTAGCTGGTTTTTTTTTTCAATCTCATTAGTAGTTATGTTGTAAATTCCCAAAACTAAATAAAACTATCTTTTTGTAATTCTATCTTTTCATAGAATTTCATTTGGGTACTGTGTTGAATGAAGGATCAGGTCAAAATGCGATGCTTCAATATCAGGCTTTGAATCAGTTTCCAGAAAATCCGTCTATCCGTGATGCGGCGGACTACTGTAAGGACTATATGGCGTATGATTTCGTAAGAGATAGATATTCTGGAGGCAATATTCATGTTAGGATATGGCGTATGATTTCGTAAGAGATAGATATTCTGGAGGCAATATTCATGTTAGGATCATTCGGGGAGACAGTAGCACCCTTTGACATCCATATAGATATTCTGGAGCCAATATAATTAACTTCCTGTTGATGGATTCTTTGTTTTCATTCGACAACTCAATTTGCAGGTTATAACTAATAATTGACTTCTGCTACTGACAACATTCCTGCCACAATGTATTTTGTACATTTTTTTTAAATAATGGTTTTAATGCTGAGTCAACGTTAATTTTATTTTGTTTTATTTTTTTCATGCTTCTGGATTGAAACTGATCCGAATTTTCGAGGGAGAGGATCATACTTTAATCCTGAAAATGTTTTGAAAACTGGTCGCATCAACCGCTTGTTGAAAAAGTTTCAAAATGAGTGTCTTACCCGGCCTCTCACGAAAACAAGGACCCGAAGCAATGATTTCTTATGGATTGATGGACGGAAAATCCTTTTTTTTGGAGCTTTATACTTTACGTCCAAGACTGTAAAATCACACATCAGTAAAGTAGTAGAATATTACCCCCATATAAGTGTGAGAGATAAATGTCTTGTCAACTCGGGTTAGCACTTTTAGACCAAGCGAGGACGACGGTCTAAACAGTTGACCGGACCATTTATGTCTCATTTAGCACTACTGCACGGAGTGCAGGGCGTTATAATAGTATTCAGAGCCGAGCCGACTATCAGACGGAACTATGCGCTCAGTCCCTTATAAGGGCTACATCGGTAAAGTATAGGATTTATGCGCTGCACCGTTAGAGACGGTAGAATACTCACCCTCATATAAGTGTGAGACATAAAACTCTTGTCAACTCGGGTTAGCCCTTTTAGACTAAGTGAAGACGACGGTCTAAGCAGTTGACCGGACTATTTATGACTCATTTAGCGCTACCAGACCTAGGGTCTGGGGGTCTCACAAAGATGCTGTCGAGAGATATTCTCCAACAGAGCTGCAATGATTCCTTATGGCTTGATGGCCGGCTATTTTTTTGGGAGCTTTATACTTTATGTCCAAGACGCTGTCGAGAGATGTTCTTGATAACACCTATTATTATTATTATTGTAAATTAATAATATAAAGTGTAAATATTCTATCCTAGTCAAATGCCTTAACATTAGCACGTATTGATTCCCTAGTGACGATACGTGATTTCACCCATCCACGTGGAATTATCTAATTAGTCCAGCTGGCGTGTGAGGAGTCCAAGCCTCTGGTATACACCTCGGGTCGAATAAGAGACGTGTCAATGACGACCACAGTAGCCAACAGATTTTGCAAGTGTCTCATCTCGAACACCCATGTCGGTGTTATACGAGTCGAGACCAGAGTTCCAGCCCAGCTTCACAAGCCCAGTATCCATGGGGTTGCTTGGGCAAGGGGCAAGGCCCAATAAGGGTTATTTATGGCAATAGACAACACCGCCTTAAGGTTTAGGGCAGAAGGTGGACTTATGCCTATAAATACACAACTCCAGGAACTACGTACGGTTTGATTCCTGGGACATCACACAGGATACGTAGGCAATCCAAGATACATTCTTGGACTCAGCCAAAACACCCAAAAAATACCATCTTTACCACAGTTCAAGCCGTGTATATTCTTCTTGACTCACCCTTAGATTACACGTGGCCCTGTTAAACCGGAGGTGCGTAATTTAGCATCATCACCTAGTCTTTAGCCTAAATATTAGCTGATAGTTAATGGTAGCTGATGGTTAATAATTTGTATTTGGTATATATTGTACACAGAGGTTAATGATATACTATGGAAAATATTCTGAAATCCATCATGGTATCAGAGCTTTAGGGTTCTTTGTCCTTTTTTTTTCCGCTTCCGCTATATTATTTATTTTTTTTCTCCAAGCCTGCCGTCGGCTTCCTCCTTTGCCACCACTTCTCCATGGCTGAATCTCAGAAATTTCATCCAGCCCTCTCGATTTCAAACGTGAAAGCTCTTCTCCCTATCACACTTGATATCAACACAGGGCCATATCACTCGTGGGCTGCATTATTCAAGGTACAAGCAAGAGTTCATGATGTCCTTGATCATGTTATCCCACCCACTGATCCGACAGAGAAGGCGGAATCGGAAAAATTCAAGGCTGAAAATCTCACTCTTTGGAAAAGGTTAGATGCAGCCGTATTACAATGGATATACGCAACCGTCACAACGGATGTCCTCACATCCATATTGGTTGATGATGACACCGCTGCTGATGCATGAACTCGGGTTGCGGAATTGTTCCATGATAATAAAAATTCCCGGGCACTTTATCTAAATAAGGAATTTATCAACACCAATCTGGTGGATTTCTCGTCAACCAACGCCTATTGTAATCAATTGAAGAGCTTGGCCGATCAATTGAAGAACGTTAGCGCTCGATTACTGGACCATGGATAGTTTTGAGGATGCTCCGGGGACTCACCGAGCAATATTCCAATTTCAAATAAAGATCTTTGCAAAATAAGAAGACTCTCCCTTCATTTGCCACGGCTCGATCGAAGCTCGCATTGGAGGAGACAACAATCCAGGAGAGAGTAAAGCAAGAAGCTCCGCCCCAAGCACTTGCCACTGATGCTGGCTCTCAGCATCCGCCTTCATCACATCCGAGTAAGGGGAGGAATGGCCAGACTGGTCGCCGAGGAAATAATTCAAGGAGTAACAACTCGGGCCGTGACAATGGCAATTCAGGTGGTCGGAATCCGGGTTCTGCAGGTCGGGGAGGCGGCCGGCAAAATTCAAGAGGAGGCGGCAATGGACGACCCTCGCTTCTCGATTCGACGACCACGGCCACCGGCTCCTTGGTGGGCTTATCCCCGGCCTGGGTGGGCTGTGCCTCCATGCCCCTACCCAACTCAACCTTGGGCGAGACCAGCAGCTCCTCCACAGCCCAGTATATTGGGCCATCGCCAACAGGTACCGCAGCCAGGCTTTATGCGGGCCGATACTACTTGGGCCCCTACGGATATTGAGTCCGCGATGCACACCATGAGCCTTCAACCTTCGGCTCATCAATGGTACATGGACACGGGAGCTATATCCCACATGACATCCGATCAAGGTACACTCACGTCTTATTTTAATTTGGGCACACAAAATGGTATTATAGTGGGTAACGGTAATACAATTCCAATTCGTGGTTATGGTAATTCATTTTTTACTCTCCCCAACCCACCTTTGTCTTTAAACCATGTTCTTCATGCCCCGCACCTTATTAAAGATTTGGTGTCCATACGTAAGTTTACCAAGGATAATCATGTCAGTGTCATGTTTGATCCGTTTGGTTTTTCTGTTAATTGTTTACAGACGGGGACGTGTCTAATGAGGTGTGATAGCACGGGCGACTTATATCCTGTTACTTCTTCTTTTCCAAATAAAAATGTCTCGCACTCTGCGTTGTTTTCGTCGACTATTTGGCATGATCGGTTGGGTCATCCTGGCTCGGTGATTTTAAATTCCCTTTGCAAAAATCAAGTGATTGATTGTAAGCATAGTGTTAGGCATTCAAAGTGTCAATCTTGTATTCTGGGTAAACATATTCGACAGCCTTTTGTTTCATCAAATTCAAAAACGTATTTTCCTTTTGATGTAATTCATACTGATTTGTGGACCTCTCCGGTATTAAGCACATCTGGTGCTCGATATTATGTTTTATTTTTAGATGATTTTTCGAATTATTTATGGACTTTTCCTATCGCCACAAAATCCCAAGTTTTTAGTATTTTTAACACTCTTCAAAATCATATTCGTACCCAATTCGAACGTGACGTTAAAAGTTTACAATGTGATAATGGGCGGGAATATGATAACCGGGTGTTTTGGGAGTTTTGTCGGTCTAAAGGCATAGAGTTTCGTTTCTCCTGTCCTTATACGTCATCCCAAAATGGCAAAGCTGAGCGAAAAATCCGTTCTATAAATAATATAATACGAACCATGCTTATACATGCATCGGCCCCCAGTCTTTTTGGCATCATGCCTTACAAATGGCTACCTACCTTCTCAATATACTTCCGAGTCCTCTTTTAGCCAATGAATCGCCTCTAAAAATTTTATATCACAAAGACCCATCCTATTCTCACCTTCGGGTGTTCGGTTGTTTGTGTTTCCCCTTGTTTCCCTCCATGACGATTCATAAGCTTCAAGCTCGGTCTACGCCTTGTGTGTTTTTGGGTTTTCCGGCTAATCACAGGGGTTATAAATGTTATGATTTATCGAGTCAGAAAATTATTATATGTCGCCACGTTGTGTTTGATGAAACGAATTTTCCCTTCTTTAAGTTACATCACCCGACCCCCGACTCTTATAATTTTTTGGACCATGGTTTGTCACCCCACCTCATTAATCATCTCCTCCAACCCCAGTCCACCTCGGCAGCCCCTTCCAGATCAGCCTCGCCCTCCTTTTTTCGGCCCACTTCCTCCACAAATCCCACCTCCAAATCGTCCAGTCACTAGAAGCCAAACAAGAATATACCGGCCCAACCCACACTACTTGGACCAGGCCTTTATTTCCTCAAATCTAAATCTCCTCTCCCTCGCACACCTTTAGATGCTTTACGTGACCCGAATTGGAAATTGGCAATACAGGATGAATTTGATGCCCTTATTAAAAATAGGACGTGAGATTTGGTACCTCGTCCACCTAATATTAATGTCATTCGATCCATATGGATTTTTGCACATAAAGAAAGGTCTGACGGTTCTTTTGAGAGGCATAAAGCCCGACTTGTAGGTGATGGCAAGACACAACAGGTTGGCGTTGATTGTGGTGACACCTTTAGCCCGGTGGTCAAATACTATTAGGACAGTTCTGAGCTTGTCTGTCTCCCGCAATTGGCTTATACATCAATTGGATGTCAAGAATGCCTTCTTACACGATACGCTTAATGAGGTGGTATATATGCATCAGCCTATGGGTTTCCGTGATCGGGTTCATCCTGATTATGCCTGCTTACTCCGTAAGTCATTGTATGGCCTGAAGCAGGCTCCACGCGCTTGGTACCGACGATTTGCAGATTTTGTTACTAAACTCAGGTTTTCCAACAGTAAGTGTGATACATCTCTGTTTATCTACCGCCGAGGTAAGGATGTGGCTTATTTACTGTTATATGTTGACGATATTATCTTCACTGCGTCCTCTGATGATCTTCGCACACACATTATGACGAGTCTGAGCTCCGAATTTGCAATGAAGGACTTGGGTCCTTTAAATTATTTTTTGGGTATTCGAGTCACACGACATGCAGGTGGAATGTTCTTATATCAACATAAATATGCTATCAAAATAATTGAACGGGCGGGGATGAGTAATTGCAAGCCCTCTCTTACTCTCGTTGACACCAAGCAAAAGCTTAGTGCGAAAGTTGGGGCTCCTACGATGATCCTACCAAGTATCGCAGCTTGGCGGGTGCCTCCAAGACTAACCTTCACGCGTCCCGACATATCATATGCCGTTCAGCAGGTCTGTCTTCACATGCATGACCCCCGGGTTGAACATATGCAAGCCCTTAAACGCATTATTCACTATATTCAGGGGACTTTGCATCTCGGATTGCATCTTTATGCATCCACTATTACAAGCCTGGTCTCTTACACGGATGCTGACTGGGGTGGTTGCCCAGATACCCGTCGTTCTACGTCAGGTTACTGTGTGTTTCTCGGTGATAATTTAGTATCCTGGTCGTCCAAGCGCCAACCTACGCTTTCCGCTCTAAAGATGAGGCGAGAATACCGTGGGGTTGTAAATGTCGCTTCAATCGTGTTGGTTACGCAACCTTCTCTTGGAACTTCATTGTCCTCTTCGAAAAGCGACTATCGTCTATTGTGACAACGTGAGTGCTATATATCTTACTGCAAATCCGGTTCAACATCAACGCACCAAACATATTGAAATGGACATTCATTTTGTTCGCGAAAAGGTTGCACGCGGTGAAGTTCGAGTACATCATGTCCCCTCTCGCTATTAAATAGCCGATATATTCACCAAAGGGTTGCCGCATGTATTATTCGACGATTTTCGGAACAGTCTCAACATCCGCCCTCCTCCCGCTTCGACTGCGGGGGTGTGATAACACCTATTATTATTATTATTATTGTAAATTAATAATATTAAGTGTAAACATTCTATCCTAGTCAAATGCCTTAACATTAGCACGTATTGATTCCCTAGTCTTTAGCCTAAACATTAGTGACAAATTTGGGTCAAAATATTTTTTGTATTTTTCATTCCATATGTGACACTCAATATATAAGAGGTTACATGGTAGTAAGCTACAATTACGTCTAGAATAAAGGCCTAAATATTCCTAAATATTGACTACATTAATACACCGTATATACCATAAATGTAATATATATTCCGTAACACCCCCCCTCAAGTTGGAGCATGTAGATCATGAATTCCCAACTTGCTCAGTAAGTATAAAAATTGTTGCTTGCCCAATGCCTTGGTAAAGATATCGGCAAGTTGTTCATCCGTTTTGACGTGAAAGGTAGCGATGGTCCCTTCTTGAATCGCATCCCTGACATAGTGACAGTCTATTTCAATGTGCTTCGTGCGTTCGTGGAACACCGGGTTTTGAGCGATGTGTAATGCAGATTGGTTGTCACAAAATAGAGATATCGGCCTAGAGTGGGTAACTCCCAAACTTGCAAGTAATCCTTTCAACCATTTGAGTTCAGAGGTAATGGATGCCATGGAACGGTATTCCGCCTCGGCGCATTTGAGTGAGAAACCGTATGTTGTTTCTTGGTTTTCCAAGATACGGGGAGCCATCAAGGAACACCATCCACCCCGGTGAGAGCGACGCGTCGTCGGTGGACAACTAGCCCAATCGAAATCACACCAACCAGATAAAGACAAGTCGCATGTGGTGCTTAACAGGATGCCTTGACCCGGACATTTCTTTAAGTAGCGAACAACACAAATAGCCGCATCCCAGTGTGCTTGCCGAGGTGCATGCATAAACTGGGCCAAGATGTGCACAGTATAAGCCAAATCGGGTCGAGTAAAGGACAAGTAAATAAGTCGACCAAGCAAGCGGCGATAACGGGGAGGATCCACATAATCTGGACTATCAGCGAGACCCAAACCATGATTCTGTTCAATAGGAAAGTCCATTGGCTTTGCGTCGAGTAGGCCAACTTCAGCTAAAATGTCAAGAGTGTACTTGCGTTGACAAAGCAGAATACCCTCCGGTCCCCGTGCCACTTCTACCCCAAGAAAATATTTTAAAAGGCCCAAGTCCTTCATATGAAAACAGTCGCCAAGATATTTCTTAAATGAGAGTAGAGCAGTAGTATCATTACCAGACAAGATCAGGTCATCGACATACACGAGGACGTTAAGATGCACATGGCCTCTCGTGAAAGTAAATAGGGAGTAGTCGGAGTAAGACTGCAAGAAGCCATACTGTTTTAAAGAAGTAGCGAGTTTGGCAAACCAACACCGGGGGGCTTGCTTCAACCCGTACAAAGATTTTTTCAGCCGACATACTGTACCAGGGGAGTTCACAGTAAACCCAGGAGGCAAATTCATGTAGACTTCTTCATCGAGATCGCCGTGGTGGAATGCGTTGTGAACGTCCATCTGATGCAGTTCCCAATTGCGAGCCGCGGCTATAGCCAAGAAAATACGAATGGTAACCATTTTGGCCACTGGAGCAAACTTCTCGTGATAGTCGAGTCCCTCAATCTGATGGTTGCCAAAGACGACAAGACGAGCTTTCAACCGTTCAACCTGCCCATCTGCCCGATATTTTATCTTGTAGACCCACTTAGAACCCAGAGCTTTCTTTCCAGGAGGTAAAACAGCCATTTCCCAAGTCCTATTTTTTTCAAGTGCGGCAATCTCATTCTTCATGGCATCTCGCCAACCGGCCTCTTGCATGGCCTCTTTAAAATTACGGGGTTCAGTTCCTGCATTTACAGCTGCAAGAAGTATGCGGTGTCGTACAGAAAATTTATCATAGTTAACAAAGTGTGCTATAGGAAAAGGTGTACCTGAGGAACCTGTGGAAACGATGATGGTTGGGACGAACTCGTTTGCCGAACAGTGTGTGTGACATAGTGTTTGTGCCATTCCGGGGGACGTTTATCGCGCAAGCCGCGGCCTAAAGGAGCAGTAGTTTCAGCAGGAGTAATAATGTCAACAGAGGTATCAACAGGGGTATCTATATCAGCAGGTGGTTCAGCATCATGGCCTTCTTCTAAGGCCGACTCTAAGTGGGTTATGACGTCATCGTCGAGAAGAGGCAAAGTGGAAGATGAGGTTGGAGAGGTCTGCATATAGTTGTCTGTGACGGATGGAAAGGGAAATTGGTTTTCATGGAACTGTACGTCACGAGAAACAAAAATATCGTGGGTAGTAAGATCATAAAGTTTCCACCCCTTTTTATCATTGGGATAGCCAATAAAAACGCATTTATGACTGCGAGGTGCAAATTTATTTCCCTTGGACCGGTGATCATGAGCGAAACATAAGCATCCAAAAACTCTTAAATGATTAAATTCGGGTTCCTTACCAAAGAGGATCTCGTACGGAGTTTTATTTTGTAATAGACCGGAAGGAGTACGATTTATTAAATGTACAGCTCCAAGGACACATTCTCCCCAAAAAGCGATCGGTAAATTTGCTTGAAACATGAGGGCGCGGCCAACGTTAAGAATATGTTGGTGTTTGCGTTCGACTCGTCCATTTTGTTGAGGGGTGTCTACGCACGAGGTTTGAAAAAGGATCCCTTTCTCATTAAAAAATTCTAACATGGGACGAAATTCAGTGCCATTGTCGCTCCTTATTATTTTAATATGTGTGTCAAATTGACATTCAATCATAGAGATAAAAGAACGAAATACCGTAGATACTTCAGTCTTTGCATGTAATAAATAAACCCAAACTGCCCGAGAAAAATCGTCAACCAAATTCAAAAAATAATGTGCACCAGTAGAAGAGGGAGTCCGGTGAGGGCCCCATAAATCACAATGAATAAGTTCTAAAGACCGACTACTTGGCTATCGCTATATGGAAAATCATCACGAGTCTGTTTAGCTTGAGGACAGACCTCACACGCTTTATTTAAATTTTTTGGGAATATTAGAGCAACCTTTAATGGCAGGAAGTAGCTTGAGGACTCTATCAGACGGGTGCCCCGACTCACGGTGCCATAACTCGTCGTCGTCGTCAAAGTAGGAATTGTCACAACACACACGCGCGATTTGATTTAAAAATATAGAGTCCGCCTTCCGCTCACCGGCTCCAATCGGGGTCTCGAACGTTGGTCATGTATAGCACACGATGTTTTAGTAAAAAGAACTGAACAATCAGAATCGTCAATTAACTATGACACCGATATCAAATTGCAACGTAAAGCCGGAACGAAAAAAACATTTTCAAGAGTGACAGCCGTAGATAAAACAACACTGCCCTCTTTATTGGCCATAACAAGTTGACCATCCGGTAGACCAACCGAGCAAGGAGTAATATTAACGGTACGCGAAAAACATGATAAATTACCGGTAACATGATGGGTCGCACCCGTGTCAAGAATCCATGGAATAATGGGAGACTTACCCGTCATTTTATCCTGTTGATGGACATTAAGCATATTCAAAAGCAATTGGACCTGTTCGGGATTAAAGTTTTCCGTGGCAAAAGTCATTGCTTAGCGTCCCCAACCACATTTAAAGGTCATTGTAAGCAGTATTGGCAGCGGTGAGTCGTGGCAAGAGCCGTGCCGGTCTTGAGGGACGGCGTTGGCCCGGCGAGGATGCCGCGCCACGCGGCAAACGACAAGGTGTCTGGTCCCTTGTTCTTCCGGGCTCTGTCTTCCCACCAATCTGGAAACCCATGAAGCTTAAAGCAAGTGCTAGCATCATGACCCGGATAATTACAATGAGAGCACTTAAGTTTGGATTTGTCAATTCGATCGCCCCTACCCTTAGTCCGATCAACCTGCAACGAAAAAGCTTGATTGGGGGCTGATTCCATGGCAGCCTTACCTCGAGCAATGCCACGTGAACGTTCTTCTTGCGTGAAAGCGAGATAGGCTTTATCCAAGGAGGGTGTTGGCACCCGTGAGAGCAGATTAGTGCGGACAATCGAATACAAATCATCATTGATTCCAATCAGAAATTGGTGGTATTGTTCTTCTTCCCTATCTTTTTCAAATTTACCCACCACATTACATGTACAGAGACCACAAGAGCAATAATGGAGGGGTTTCAACCGGTAGAGATCATCGTATAAACTCATGAGACTGTTAAAATATTCTTCAACAGACATACCTGGGAGTTGCTTGCAATCAAGAATGGCAGAGCGGAGCTTTTGCAAGCGTGGACCATTGGCGACACAAAAGCGTTTAGCCAGATAATCCCACAACAATTTTGCTTCTTCAAAATACGGGATCGTCGCCGCGAGTTTTGAATCCATGCTCCGGAGAAGCCATGAAACAATCATCGAGTTAACTATGTCCCAATCAATAATTTTCTTTTCATCCGTCGGTTTCTTCGTGGTGCCATCTATGAACACGAATTTCCGGCGAGATTTTAAGGCGAGGGAGATCGCCCGAGACCATGCTAGATAATTATCACCCCGCAACAAGACATGGGTGATCAAATTGCCCGGTTGTCTCCGGAGCCAAGATAATAGGGAGAAGAAGGATCAATTTTGTCTGTGTCAACCATTGTTGCAAAGCTTATGCAGGCTGCTGCAAGCTTTCAACAGAAACGTGGAAGACAAAAATTGTGCGATTTTTTTTTTTTTTTTCTCTCGATACCATGACAAATTTGGGTCAAAATATTTTCTGTATTTTTCATTCCATATGTCCCACTCAATATATAAGAGGTTACAAGGTAGTAAGCTACAATTACGTCTAGAATAAAGGCCTAAATATTCCTAAATATTGACTACATTAATACACCGTATATACCATAAATATAATATATATTCCGTAACAATTAGCTGATAGTTAATGATAGCTTATGGTTAATAATTTGTATTTGGTATATATTGTACACAGAGGTTAATGATATACTACGGAAAATATTCTGAAATCCTTCAGTTCTCCAACAGAGCTCCAATGATGCTATCAAATTCCTTAAGACTTCCCTGGAAAGATTGTGGAAAAAATGCAATCACCAATGATGCAATCAAATTTCTTAAGACTTCTTTGGAAAATTTGTGGAAAAAATGCAATCGTCCTGGCGATAAGGAAACTGGCACCTAATCAATGGTGTGATATACCACATTAGAAGTGGGGGAAGCGCACCACCACCAAATAAGTGTGAGACATAAATATCTTCATGTCAACTCCTTAAGCAATTTTTTTAGACTAGCGAGGGCGGCGGTCTAAGCAAGTTTGACCGGACCATTTATGACTTCGTTTAAGCGTTCAGGGCAGGAGTGCAGGGGCGTTACAAATGTTGCTAAGCATGTGTTGAGAAACACGTACTAGATCTAGATGTATCATTGCGTTTATTTTTGTTTTTTGTTTTTTTTTTTTCCACTTGGACGAAAAAGTTTTTTAATCTACTACGAGGTGATGATCGAACCCGTCATTTCACTCGAGCCGTGTAGATCCTAATTCAAGAACTACTGTGAGGTATGGGACCTTGCCCTATTGTTGTTTGTTTTGTTTAAAATCTAACAAAGCCATTTCTTCATTATTTTTGCCCCCGTTTCTTTTGTATTTTTCCGTTCACATTTCGACTTTAATTTTCTATTCTCCTGAATATACCTCATTTCTCTTTGTAAATCAAAACATGGAATCACTAGCAAAATTTTGTGAAATGATAACAACACTATGAATGATGATGAACATACATCTCAGAGAAAACGTAGAAGCTGAGGAAAACAATTGAGATGATGCTAATACAAGGCACCAAGAGATAAAAGATAGAAACACAAAATAAAACAAAGATACGTTTATGGATCCGTCGGTTTACGAAGTTTTCTTTGATACTTTGATTTTCTCGCTGATTGATTTTCGTAATTAATTTTGGGTGAATTTGTGGATATACCACTTTTTGGGTGAATTTGTGGATATACCACCCGCTTAAAAAAATTTTGAACGCGATTTTCTCATTTTTTTCACAAATGCTACGACGATCTTAAGGTCACACTCTTCCCTATTCGCCTCTTTAGGGTTTAGTTTGCTAGTCATCACTTGCTGATGGGCGGGTGGCGGGACCTAGAAAATTTTCCAGGTGAGGGCCAAATTTAAAAAAAATGAAAAAAAAACATGTTTCACCCAAGTTTTGAATTTGTGACCTTAGGATATATAATACAGGATCTAACCAGTTGAACTATATAGATAATTACCTTAGAAATTGACTGAATATATATACATACATAGTTTTAATATTATTAGAGGGGTATATTAATAACTTCACCCGGAAATTCGGAAATTTGAGTGGGGTCCATACACCCCACCCCTCCTATGCTGGGTCCACCCCTGCTTAGGGCGCATAGGGTGTAAACATTCTGAGCCGCTCACGAGTAGGTCGACGTTTGCCTCGAGAATTGCTCATTCATATATGTATAAATTGTACTAAAGCTGAACTCAAGCAATTCATCAAGGTCAACAAGGTGAATTCGGGCACTTTAAAGCTTGACTTGAATGTTCGTGAACTTTATTGAGCTCTATTATAATTTATTGGAAATAATTTTTCTATGTACTTTTTAACGAGCTGAACTGGAGTACCTCATTAACACCGACACCATTCCATGTTTAGAATGTTTTAGAAGATCTAAACTATTAGCTATATTTTTTGAGAATGTTTTAGAAGATCTAAACTATTAGCTTTTTATTTAGTAAAATGCTATATCCACAACAAAAGAAACACAACACATCATACATGATCTTGAGAGAACCCTACAAACTACTAGAATTTCATGTTTTTGCGTCAACAGAAAGTTGACGCAAAAAGGCTATTGTTGTCTCAAATACGTTTTGTGTGTCAACTTGTTGATGCAAATGAGTTGACGCAAAAACCCCGTGCCAAATGTTTTTGTTGAGACAACAAGTTGTCGCAAAAGCTTTTGAGACAACAAGTTGTCTCTAATGTTGTCAACTTGACCACAACCTATTTGCTGACGTGGCAAAGGTATTTGCAACAACATTGTTGACTCAAATACTGCTGACGTGGAATAACTTTAGCGATGACATTGTTGAAGCAAAAGATGATGACGTGGATAGGCTTTTTGCGACAACAATGTTGACACAATTGATAAATTTAATTATTTTTTATAAAATACTTACTCCCTCCGTTCCATAATATCTGATGCAGTTGCCAAAAAGATTCGTTCCAAAATAACTGAGGCAGTTCGCATTTCAATGGAATATTTAATGTAATTTTTCTACTTTACCCTTCATTAAATGCAAATTTTTGATACTCCAAATGTCTTTTGTATTTCAAAGGTTTTTTTAGTTGAGGACATTATACTATATTTCATATAAAAGTCAATGCAATAAATGGTTTCTTTAATCACATGCGTTTGGAATCGTGATCGCTTATTTCGAACTAAGGAGTATGAGACAACTATGTTGATGCAAAAGCATAATATATTTTTTTTTACAAAACCGGTTCGCTCACAGTGCCGCCCTGTCATAGCCCAAAATACACTTAAAAAAAATACATACCACAACCACACTTGGTTCACACCATCAACTAAAGAAACTAGGAATAAAAGCTAAATTAACAAGAATATATAACAGACTGAAGAACAAGAGGTAATAAAGCTTAAACCACTCAAGATTCCATGTATAAACAATGTGATAAGATCATCAAGAACTTTAGACAAAAGATCATGCATAACTAAACACAATTCTGTACAAAAATAGTATTCTGAAGTATTTGTAACCTTTTTATTGATCTTTATGAGAGTGTATCTTGCAAGGTAGTATCGTATGATTTGATATGATCAACAACAAAAAATATAACCTCTACTCAAACTATCTATACAGTATCTTTAAGTATCCAACCCTTAGAATAGTATATCGTTGGCATCTAAACTATGGCATGCATATAAATTCATATTATCTTCAACATGTGTACAGTTGATGCATGCACTTGATCAATCAAAAAACCAGTATTTTGCACCATACCAAATCTATAGCTGACAAGCGTGTGAGTACGGCAAGATCTTCTAGTTGCTTCAGTGTGTAAACGACTAAGAAGCAACTGTTGAGTTTGCATTCGTTTCTCATGACTTGGCTTTCTTCTGTTAAACCACAAGGATAAAGACATCAACAACAGATAACAAAGGTGAAGTGCTGGAGTTCAAGGAGATTTAAAACATCTACGCACAATTAAATTCACGACACGAACCTTCTGTAGTCTTTCGAGAGCTGAAATAGCATGGGCTTGAACTGCCTTACTGACACTGACTTCCAAATGAACTTGACTAGAAGAGTAGTCATTCTACCAGTAGCACCAAAAAAAAGAAATAACCTTGCTCAGTATAAAAAACATCAAAACCGATCACATTCTTCTTTTCTTTACATTTTTTTTATTTCCATGTAAGTGACTGTTGAGCTTACCACAACTTTACGAAAATCTTCAAGATTGGTAGCAAGTGTCTCCCACTGAGAGATAATTCCTGGTTTGATGTGCCTGCCCATAATTTTTGGCTTATAACCTCAAATGTGCAAACTTCCTTATACAGTCTGTGACCAGTGACTGAATTTCCATCATACATATCATGACAACCAAAGTATTTCCATCATACATATCATTTTACCCTAACTGCGTAGAACGTACTAGTAAAAGGGACCGTTAACATCTGCATAGACATTATATCATCTTGCTGCGAAGAAGACCACAAATCTAATTAGCACAATGTTAAATAATTAGATCATCAAGATACTTTTGTAGAAAAAAGTGAACTCAGCAATCATAACCAGTATTTAACAGGATTAGCTAACTTCCACTTCATTAGCAAGAATACAAATAATTTCATGATATTGTAGAGGAAAGAAACATAACTAGAAGAACAGAAAATGCAAGCCAAAAAGTATGCAAGGAAAATGAAGGGCAGAATGCATACATCAGCTCGGACCTCACAAAGTGCTTTAGAATCTACAATCAATCAAACACAAAAGTGTAAGCGTTTAAAAACCTCATCATTTCCACCCCAATCGGCTAGCTCAAAAATAAAGAAAGAACATATTATGTCAGGATTAACTTCAAAGAATAGAGAGGAGGAGGCGAGACGGCGGTTGCGGTTGCTGATCGGACCGAGCATCCGCATTCCGATGCTCAACGATTGTATTATAAAATTTGTCATTTCTAAAAAGGCTAAACAAAATCAACCAAGAACTAGTAATTTTTTACCAGTAAGTGCAGTAAAATATACTCATAAGAATAAAGACACAGCTAATAATTTTGATAAAAGTGCCAACATATCAGATAAATAGCTTCAACCCAAAATGGCTTTCACTCAAGTCAGTGCCAACATATCAGATAAATAGCTTCAACCCCATAATCTTTAATAATCTATCAAAAAATTTAAATAACCAACAAAAAATAATTCCTTTCATCCTCCCTTCAACAGTAGAACATCACCTGTCTACAAATTGACAGAGACTACCTTACCATTCTAATATAGCAATATTGATCTCTTACCATTCTAATGCAACAATTTTGGTCATGTTAAATGTGTCCTGAAATCGAGATTATACTGTAGCAGTTTTGGTTCATTAGATGTGTCATGTAATCGAGACTTATATTTATATTATGAGACCAAAACAGGTATCATCCAAATTCATGAAAACAATTTTGATCTATTAGAATCGTTATTGACCAAAAATTGGTCCCACCCACCAATTCTACAAAACACTCAATCTGAAATTCTCCAAAAATTTGTTCCTAGAAAAAAAATTCTCCAAAAAACTGAAATATAAAAGTTTTACCGTCCAATGCTTCTCCCAACGACAGCTCCCACCACAATTCTTGGCTGGTCAAACCCACCACTTTGATTTGAAGCAGACATGATCTTCCTCAAAAAACAAGATTCCGTCATCAGCATCAAAAGTGAACAAAAACTTCAGAAACCTGAAAGTTGACAAATTAGAGTACACTAAATCGTCATTACACCACTAGCTTTCCCAAAGAAGACCAAGAAGGGTAGGTCGTGGTGAAAAGGTCCATGATCACCAGTATGAACATAGGAGCAGGTCCGATGTATTTTAATCTGGATATAGATTCCAAAAACGAGGTGTTTCACGATATTTTTTATTTTATTTTATTTTTTGAGATGAATTATAATGTAGAACCATAATTTATGTTTTTTTTAAATAACAAATACAGATGTTTAGAAGAAGGTGCAGAGGAATTTCTACTAAAGCCGGTGCGATTATCAGATATGAATAAGCTTAAACCGCATTTGATGAAATCCAAATGCAGCAACAATTTTGATGATCAAAAGCCAATTGAACAAGAAGAAACGAAAACAACACGAGTTTCGTCGTCACCAGATGCATCATTTCCGGGTATTTCTGAATTTATCAAACCGAAGCAAGAACAACAGTATATGCAGCAGCAGCAGCAATCGGAAACAGAACCCGATAGTAACAAAAGGAAGCCGGTTGATGAAGAAGGGGTATTACCGGAAAGAACGAAGCAAAAGTTCAATGGATTACCTGTAGTCTCTCATTTATAGAAAAATAGTATTTCATGTTTTTTTTTCTTGGTTCTTTTATTTTTATGTCATTTATGACGATCCCGACATATTTGGAGCAATCTGCACCATTTTTTTTTTTTCCTTTTTGTTGGATTGAAAATGTGTGGTATAAATTGCTTCGTGTTGAGATACCGCCTAAAAAATTCCCCCTTTTTGTATTTTTTTTGTTTGTTTGTTTTTATATCGAGGACTTAGTACAGAATTGATTTTGCATTGTGGAATAAATTTGGGAATGAAGTACAAATAGTGGATCTCCACGGAATGTTATCCGGCTCAACATTAATTGTGATTGATTATATGGAAAAGATAGACGGTTTTGACATGATTTAGTATTTTTACCGTTGCGTTTTGCTTGGTTTTCTGATTTTTTTCACGTGTGACCCCATTCGGAAAACAATTCTCGACTGCTGACGACATGTGAACAGCCGTAGGCGGTTCAGTGGCGGTTCAGTGCATGTTCTTGAGATGAAAATCCATTGGTTTTGCTTAATTATCACACAACCGTAGGCGATTTAGTGCATTGTGCATGTTCTTGAGATGAAAATCCACTGGTTTTACTTAATTATCACACAACCGTAGGCAATTTAGTGCATGTTCGTTCTTGAGGTGAAATCCATTGGTTTTGCTTAATTGCAAATTTGGGTCCGAATTTCTCAAAACGTTTTTA
Organism: Gentiana macrophylla; assembly: GCA_026214975.1. Classification (NCBI taxonomy): domain Eukaryota; kingdom Viridiplantae; phylum Streptophyta; class Magnoliopsida; order Gentianales; family Gentianaceae; genus Gentiana; species Gentiana macrophylla. The sequence continues at coordinate 2,101,203 of CM047812.1, read as the reverse complement.
GTATTTTAATTGCGTATGGAATAAAGATTCGTTTATGGATCCGGCATTGTAGGAAGATTCCTTTAATTTGTTTCTTGATTTTCATAATTACTTTTTGTAAACTTTATTTATGTGAAGTCATTGGTCTGATCAGCTATGAAATTCCGGTTATTGGTATTCTTTTTACTCAGACTTGAATGATATAAAATTAATTGACTCTCGTGTCTTAGAGCATTATCTGAAATCATTATTGTGCATTCATATCTCTTTTCGCATTCCTGCGTAATTCCCAATTATGCTTTGACGTCAACCACACATTGTAACTCATTGACTTGCATCAAATTGCACGCGTGTCGTCTAGATATTGCCACGTATGAGTTATCATCATAATATATTATGATGTCTAACTCAGTATCACCCTTCACTTGAATGTTCACGAACTTTATCGTGCACTATTATAATATATTTAAAAAAAAATTATGTACTCTCTCCGTACCGTATTACAAGTCATTTTGGATTTTTCACACAAACTAAAAAAAAAAATCATAAATGTGTTACTTTTTAATATTTCAAGGCAAAATATTGTATTGTTTTTTAGGAGTGACTTATAATATTGCATTGTTTAGTGTGAAAGTGAAAACAATGCATTAATCTGGACTTATATTTTGGGACACCATAAAAAAGTTAAAAGGACTTATATTGCAGGACGGAGGGAGTAATTTTTAACGAGCTAAACTGGAGTACCTCATGAACACCGACACTGTTGAATATATAAACTGTTAATTATCTACCTTCCCCACAAGCTAACGACCTGAACTGGAGTACATCATGAACACCGACGCTGTTGAATATATAAAATGTTAATTATCTACATCCCCCACAAACTTAAGCTTTGGGTGAGACGGTAGTTCAACATGATATCAGAGCGAGCGGTCCTGGGTTCTAACCCCGCACCAAACACAGTCACCCAAACAAGGAAAAAAAAACGAGTGTTAGGTCTCTCTAAAATATAGTACACCTACACTTGAGAGGGAGCGTGTTGAATATATAAAATGTTAAGGTTAACCTTTTGAGAGAGATGATAGTTCAACATACATCATTCCATGTTTTAGAAGATCTAAACTGTTAGCTATATTTTCTTTGAGAATGTTTTAGATGATCTAAAATACTAGCTTTTGATTACTTAAAATGCTATATTTACAATAAACGCAAACACATCATACATGATCTTGAGAGAACCACTACACTCGACTATAAATATGCATCTTCCTAAACCTCCGGCCGTTCTACCAGAAGTGTTTGCCGCAAGATTTTTGTAATACGGGTCAAGGGTCAAAGTTTTAAAATTTAGCGGGTCAGTTAGTACATATTAATGATAAAATTTTCAAAAGATGATAAACAATACATTGAATATATATATATTTTTGGTTTAGTGGTCGATTGACCCCAACCCACCATTAGTGCCGCCACGGCCCGGTTCTACCTTCTAGTTTACTCGGAACAAATCTCTCAAATCGGTTTTCTACCATTGGGGACTTCAAGAAAAAAAGGTTGTTGGATGTCCTATATAATTGAAAGATTTATCCGGTTCCATCATTCAAACACGATTTTCTCTGTATAATACTATATCGAAAGAAAGTTAGTTATCTTTGTATTGTACAAGTATCTTTAAGTTCTTGACAATTCTGCCTTTTTTTTTTTGTGTACATTTTGTTTTGAAGTGGAAAATACTGCTATATTGCACGATCGACGGGAGTATTTCTCGATCTCATGGACAATCGGCTGTGTTTTCATCTACTCCCTCCGATATCGTTTCAAATGTCAAGTGAATTAGTGTACAACCAAAGCTCAGAAGCAGCCATAAATCAAGTTCATATCATCCCTTAACACAGATATCGTTTCAAATGTCAAGTGAATTAGTGTACAACCAAAGCTCAGAAGCAGCCATAAATCAAGTTCATATCATCCCTTAACACAATCAGTTGTAGGTGAAAATGTATTCTTTGCATAATAATTCTCAATGGACGAATTATATAAAATTTCTTAATTACTGATGGGTGTGTACTAAGAAGTTGTGGTTAATTTTCTTAGAATTGTTGTTGCTATAAAACTGAATGAGTTTAATTTGATGTTGCATTTACGCTTTACCCTGCTTTGGTCTAATGTGTATTTGTTATGTTCATTTAGAACATATTCCTGTTAGTCTTGTATCATGTTTTCCGATGACTAATACCTGAAGATTTAGAGCAATCTGCACCATTTTTTCTTCTTCTTGTTTTTGTTGGATTTAAAATGTGTAGTATGTTGGGATACCGCCTGAAAAATTCCCTGTTTTCGTATTTTTTTGTTTTATTTCGAGGGCTTAATATAGAATTGATTCTGAGGAATTAATTTGGGATTAAAGTACAAAAACAGGATGAAAGGAGATTTTGGAAATGATATATTATATGCAGGAAATCAGAATCCTTTCTGTTTTTTTGTTATTTTTTATTTTAGCTACCTGTCCCCCATGTCGAGTTATCTGAGTCAACATTAATTTTGATCGATTACAAGGGAAAGATGAACCGCTTTGATTTGTTGTAGTCATTTGACCATAACTTTCTGTTCGGATGTTTGTTTTTCAAGCGTGACCCTAATTTGGAAAACTCTCCTCGACGCCGACCACTTGTGACATCTGTCGATTCAATGCATGTTTTGAGATTAAAATCCGCTGATTTCGCTTCCATATTTGGCTCGAAGTTTACGACATGTTTTTTATAACGTTTTTCTTATTTTAATTGCATATGGAATACGGAATCGTTTATGGATCCGTAGTTTAGCAAATTTCCTTAAATAGCATCACGTTTTTCTCAGTGATTGATTTTCGTTATTATTTTCGCATATTTTATTTATGGAAAGTCCTTGGTTCGATCAGCTATAAAATCTCCGTTTATGAGATTCTGTTTACTCAAAACTTAAGAAAAAACATAGTCAATGTAATATGTTGTTCAAGATACATCAAAGATTAAACCACCGATTTTATAGACTTTGGAATAGGTATTGTAAAATGGAGTTGAGCTCATTGTAAAAAGAGTGCATGGTTGTAAAAAATCAAAGTATGGTGTCATTGCATACATAATGCGTTACTGCATAGGGCCACCGTAAAAGTAGTGCGATTGAAGTACATAAGATGTTACTGCATACATAAGATGTTATTGCACAGAGTGACTGCAAAAAATGTGTCACTGAAATACATAAGGTGTTAAGGTGCCATTGTGACATGATTTATGGCGTCACCGGAAATGTTAACAGTTGCCGTCAACGCAAAATCATGGGTGTCACTAGAAATGTTGTAACAGTTGCCGTTAACGCAAACGTTTTGGATTTCAGAAATTATGTTTGAAGGGGATCAAATGAGCTGTCAAAATAAATAAGACGAATAAATATGAATTTTGGGAATGAATTTTGAAAAATCAAAGGTGTAGATCAAAAGTTATAATTGTTTACAAAATTGGGTTGTAAAGAAAAACTAATATTCAAAAATTTTTTTTCCACCTATAGAAGAGTAATTTGGTGCAAAATAGAAGCATACTTGCATGTTTAAAGTCACCAGAGCATATAAAATGTCAAAAGAATTGATGCTTGAGTCAAAGTATTTTGGGAGAATTTGTGTTTCTCTTTGTGTTCAAGAATGAAATGCCAAAGTACAATATGATCTCTGAGCAGAAATAGTGGAGAATAATTTAGAAGATTTAACCAATTTATTGATGCCCAGTAGAGAATGTTTTAGAAGATCTAAGGGTAATTTGGTCCATTTTGCTTTTGGAGAGAACCCTACTCTTCTTATGATATGACTATAAATTAGCATCTTTCCTAAAGCTCTAGCCCTTATCCTTTCTACTTTAGTTGACACTAATCTCCTAAATCGACCATTGGACGCAGTAAGCAAAGGTCACTAATCTCTTAATCGGTTTCACCATGGGACAAAGGTTGTTAAAGCTTCCGTATAATTTCAAGATTTATCCGGTCCATCATTCAAACACGAATTTCTCTGTATAATACAACATCGAAACGTGTTTGTTTAGTTATTCTTGTATGTTTTCTTTTTTTGTTTTAATTTTGGAATTTTTTATATACGTTTTATTGTTCATCAAAATTTATTTGATGTTTTAAAACATTGTATTAACCTATCATTAATTTGGGATGAACCTCCACACTATAAAGCTTAGCTGGTTTTATTTTTTTCAATCTCATTAGTAGTTATGTTGTAAATTCCCAAAACTAAATAAAACTATCTTTTTGTAATTCTATCTTTTCATAGAATTTCATTTGGGTACTGTGTTGAACGAAGGATCAGATCAAAATGCGATGCTTCAATATCAGGCTTTGAATCAGTTTCCAGAAAATCCGTCTATCCGTGATGCGGCGGACTACTGTAAGGACTATATGGCGTATGATTTCGTAAGAGATAGATATTCTGGAGGCAATATTCATGTTAGGATCATTCGGGGAGACAGTAGCACCCTTTGACATCCAGATAGATATTCTGGAGCCAATATAATTAACTTCCTGTTGATGGATTCTTTGTTTTGATTTGACTGCTCAATTTGCAGGTTATAACTAATAATTGACTTCTGCTACAGACAACATTCCTGCCACAATGTATTTTGTACATTTTTTTTAAATAATGGTTTTAATGCTGAGTCAACGTTAATTTTATTTTGTTTTATTTTTTTCATGCTTCTGGATTGAAACTGATCCGAATTTTCGAGGGAGAGGATTATACTTTAATCCTGAAAATGTTTTGAAAACTGGTCGCATCAACCACTTGTTGAAAAAGTTTCAAAATGAGTGTCTTACCCAGCCTCTCACGAAAACAAGGACCTGAAGCAATGATTTCTTACGGATTGATGGACGGAAAATCCTTTTTTTTTGGAGCTTTATCCTTTACGTCCAAGACTGTAAAATCACACATCGGTAAAGTAGTAGAATATTACCCTCATATAAGTGTGAGAGATAAATCTCTTGTCAACTTGGATTAGCACTTTTAGACCAAGCGAGGACGACGGTCTAAGCAGATTAGCTGACCGACCATTTATGTCCGTTTAAGCCGCTACTGCGCCAGTGGTTACGTGGGCTAAACATAATAGTATTCAGAGCCGAGCCGACTATCAGATGGAACTATGCGCTCAGTCCCTTATAAGGGCTACATCGGTAAAGTATAGGATTTATGCGCTTGTACCGTTAGAGACAGTAGAATCGCTTCACCCTCATATAAGTGTGAGGCATAAAAATGCTTGTCAACTCTAAGTTAGCCTTTTTAGACTAAGTGAGACGACTGGTCTAAACAATTGACCGACTATTTATGACTCATTTAAAGACTATCGCACCACAGTCAGGTCTCACAAAGACGATGTCGAGAGATATTCTCCAACAGAGCTGCAATGATTCCTTATGGCTTGATGGCCGGCTATTTTTTTGGGAGCTTTATACTTTATGTCCAAGACGCTGTCGAGAGATGTTCTCCAACAGAGCTCCAATGATGCTATCAAATTCCTTAAGACTTCCCTGGAAAGATTGTGGAGAAAATGCAATCACCAATGATGCAATCAAATTTCTTAAGACTTCTCTGGAAAATTTGTGGAAAAAATGCAATCGTCCTGGCGATAAGGAAACTGGCACCTAATCAATGGTGTGATATACCACATTAGAAGTGGGAAAGCCTTGCCACCACCAAATAAGTGTGAGGCATAAAGCCGCTTGCTCAATTCGGGTTAGCGCCCAGACTAAGCGAGGACAAATGGTCTAAGCAAGTTGACCGGACCATTTATGACGTCTAGCAAGTTGGCCGACCTGACCATTTATATTTCGTTTTAGCGATTCCGGGCAAGAGTGCAGGGTGTTACAAATGTTGCTAAGCATGTGTTGAGAAAGCTTTTTAATCTACGGGGAGGATCGAACCCGTTTATTTCACCAGTAGGGTAGATCCAATAATTAACATTAGGGTATGGGATGCTTCTTGCTATTTTTGTTTGTTTTGTTTAAAATCTAACAAAGCCATTTCTTCATTATTTTTGCCCCCGTTTCTTTTGTATTTTTCCGTTCACATTTCGACTTTATTTTTCTATTCTCCTAAATATACCTCATTTCTCTTTGTAAATCAAAACATGGAATCACTAGCAAAATTTTGTGAAATGATAACAACACTATGAATGATGATGAACATACATCTCAGAGAAAACGTAGAAGCTGAGGAAAACAATTGAGATGATGCTAATACAAGGCACCAAGAGATAAAAGATAGAAACACAAAATAAAACAAAGACACGTTTATGGATCCGTCGGTTTACGAAGTTTTCTTTGATACTTTGATTTTCTCGCTGATTGATTTTCGTAATTATTGTTGTAAATTTATTTATGGGAAGTCATTGGTCCGACCAGCTATGAAATTCCGGTTATAGGAATTCTTTTTACTCGGAATTGAATGATATAAAATTAATTGCCTCTCAAGTCACAAAGCATTATCTGAAATCACTATTGTGCGTTCATGTCTCTTTTCGGTTTCCTGCGTAATTCCCAAGAACGCTTCGGTGTCAACCACACATTGTAATACCTTCGTCCCAAAATGTAAGTCTGTTTAACATTTTGGATTTGTCCCAAAATGTAAGTCAATTTAGATAACCAATTAAGCATTTATTATATTTTTTTTTCATTTTACCCCTCATTTATTATACACTCACAAAATTTTCACTACTTTGCATTAATAACGGTCAAATGTTATTTTAGTCTTTTTCATCAAATTAATGACACATAACCAATTTATCAAACTTTCTTAATATTTGTGAAAAAGCTCAAACGTACTTACACTTTGGGACGGAGGTAGTAACTCATTAACTAGCATCAATTTGCACGTGTTGTCTAGTTATTGCCACGAATGAGTTATCATATAAGACATTCCCACTTGGGGATTTTTTCTGGACTACCACCACTTTTTGGGTGAATTTGTGGATATACCACCCAAGGCAAAAAAAACAATTTTGGAACGCGATTTTCTCCCATTTTTTTCACAAATATGCACGATCTTAAGAGTCTGACACTCTTCCCTATTGGGTTCCCCTTCCATTAGGGTTTAGTTTGGTCCCTTGCTTGCCTTGTGATGGACCCACAGGCGGGCTGCAGAAAAATTTTAGGTGAGGTCAAATTTTAAAAAAAAATGAAAAAAACATGTTTCACCCAAGTTTTGAATTTGTGACCTTAGGATATATAATACAGGTTCTAACCAGTTGAACTATATAGATAATTACCTTAGAAATTGACTGAATATATATACATACATAGTTTTAATATTATTAGAGGGGTATATTAATAACTTCGCCCGGAAATTCGGAAATTTGAGTGGGGTCCATACACCCCACCCCTCCTATCTTTGAGTCCACCCCACAGTTAGTAGCGCGTAAGTGTAAACATTCTGAGCCAGCTCACGAGTAGGTCGACGTTTGCCTCGAGAATTGCTCATTCATATATGTATAAATTGTACTAAAGCTGAACTCGAGCAATTCATCAAGGTCAACAAGGTGAATTCGGGCACTTTAAAGCTTGACTTGAATGTTCGTGAACTTTATTGAGCTCTATTATAATTTATTGGAAATAATTTTTCTATGTACTTTTTAACGAGCTGAACTGGAGTACCTCATTAACACCGACACCATTCCATGTTTAGAATGTTTTAGAAGATCTAAACTATTAGCTATTTTTTTTGAGAATGTTTTAGAAGATCTAAACTATTAGCTTTTTTTTTAGTAAAATCTTGTATCCACAACAAAATAAACACAACACATCATACATGATCTTGAGAGAACCACAAAAACTACTAGAATTTCATGTTTTTGCGTCAATGAAAGTTGGCGCAAAAAGGCTATTGTTGTCTCAAATCGTTTTGTGTGTCAACTTGTTGATGCAAATGAGTTGGCGCAAAACCCCGTGCCAAATGTTTTGTTGAGACAACAAGTTGTCGCAAAAAGCTTTTGAGACAACAAGTTGTCTCTAATGTTGTCAACTTGACCACAACCTATTTGCTGACGTGGCAAAGGTATTTGCAACAACATTGTTGACTCAAATACTGCTGACGTGGAATAACTTTAGCGATGACATTGTTGAAGCAAAAGATGATGACGTGGATAGGCTTTTTGCGACAACAATGTTGACACAATTGATAAATTTAATTATTTTTTATAAAATACTTACTCCTCCGCTCCATAATAATATACGATCACGATTCTTAAAAAGATTCGTTCCAAAATAAGCGAAATATTCGCATTTCAATGGAATATTTAATGTAATTTTTCTACTTTACCCTTCATTAAATGCAAATTTTTGATACTCCAAATGTCTTTTGTATTTCAAAGGTTTTTTTAGTTGAGGACATTATACTATATTTCATATAAAAGTCAATGCAATAAATGGTTTCTTTAATCTGTGTGCATTTGGCAACTGCATCAGTTATTTCGGAACGGAAGGAGTATGAGACAACTATGTTGATGCAAAAGCATAATATATTTTTTTTTACAAAACCGGTTCGCTCACAGTGCCGCCCTGTCATAGCCCAAAATACACTTAAAAAAAATACATACCACAACCACACTTGGTTCACACCATCAACTAAAGAAACTAGGAATAAAAGCTAAATTAACAAGAATATATAACAGACTGAAGAACAAGAGGTAATAAAGCTTAAACCACTCAAGATTCCATGTATAAACAATGTGATAAGATCATCAAGAACTTTAGACAAAAGATCATGCATAACTAAACACAATTATGTACAAAAATAGTATTCTGAAGTATTTGTAACCTTTTTATTGATCTTTATGAGAGTGAATCTTGCAAGGTAGTATCGTATGATTTGATATGATCAACAACAAAAAATATAACCTCTACTCAAACTATCTATACAGTATCTTTAAGACGGCCCCAGTATCCAACCCTTAGAATAGTATATCGTTGGCATCTAAACTATGGCATGCATATAAATTCATATTATGATCTTCAACATGTGTACAGTTGCTGCATGCACTTGATCAATCAAAAAACCAGTATTTTGCACCATACCAAATCTATAGCTGACAAGCGTGTGAGTACGGCAAGATCTTCTAGTTGCTTCAGTGTGTAAACGACTAAGAAGCAACTGTTGAGTTTGCATTCGTTTCTGCGACTTGGCTTTCTTCTGTTAAACCACAAGGATAAAGACATCAACAACAGATAACAAAGGTGAAGTGCTGGAGTTCAAGGAGATTTAAAACATCTACGCACAATTAAATTCACGACACGAACCTTCTGTAGTCTTTCGAGAGCTGAAATAGCATGGGCTTGAACTGCCTTACTGACACTGACTTCCAAATGAACTTGACTAGAAGAGTAGTCATTCTACCAGTAGCACCAAAAAAAAAATAACCTTGCTCAGTATAAAAACATCAAAACCGATCACATTCTTCTTTTCTTTACATTTTTTTTATTTCCATGTAAGTGACTGTTGAGCTTACCACAACTTTACGAAAATCTTCAAGATTGGTAGCAAGTGTCTCCCACTGAGAGATAATTCCTGGTTTGATGTGCCTGCCCATAATTTTTGGCTTATAACCTCAAATGTGCAAACTTCCTTATACAGTCTGTGACCAGTGACTGAATTTCCATCATACATATCATGACAACCAAAGTATTTCCATCATACATATCATTTTACCCTAACTGCGTAGAACGCATTACTAGTAAAAGGGACCGTTAACATCTGCATAGACATTATATCATCTTGCTGCGAAGAAGACCACAAATCTAATTAGCACAATGTTAAATAATTAGATCATCAAGATACTTTTGTAGAAAAAAGTGAACTCAGCAATCATAACCAGTATTTAACAGGATTAGCTAACTTCCACTTCATTAGCAAGAATACAAATAATTTCATGATATTGTAGAGGAAAGAAACATAACTAGAAGAACAGAAAATGCAAGCCAAAAAGTATGCAAGGAAAATGAAGGGCAGAATGCATACATCAGCTCGGACCTCACAAAGTGCTTTAGAATCTACAATCAATCAAACACAAAAGTGTAAGCGTTTAAAAACCTCATCATTTCCACCCCAATCGGCTAGCTCAAAAATAAAGAAAGAACATATTATGTCAGGATTAACTTCAAAGAATAGAGAGGAGGAGGCGAGACGCGGTTGCCGGTTGCTGATCGGACCGAGCATCCGCATTCCGATGCTCAACGATTGTATTATAAAATTTGTCATTTCTAAAAAGGCTAAACAAAATCAACCAAGAACTAGTAATTTTTTACCAGTAAGTGCAGTAAAATATACTCATAAGAATAAAGACACAGCTAATAATTTTGATAAAAGTGCCAACATATCAGATAAATAGCTTCAACCCAAAATGGCTTTCACTCAAGTCAGTGCCAACATATCAGATAAATAGCTTCAACCCCATAATCTTTAATAATCTATCAAAAATTTAAATAACCAACAAAAATAATTCCTTTCATCCTCCCTTCAACAGTAGAACATCACCTGTCTACAAATTGACAGAGACTACCTTACCATTCTAATATAGCAATATTGATCTCTTACCATTCTAATGCAACAATTTTGGTCATGTTAAATGTGTCCTGAAATCGAGATTATACTGTAGCAGTTTTGGTTCATTAGATGTGTCATGTAATCGAGACTTATATTTATATTATGAGACCAAAACAGGTATCATCCAAATTCATGAAAACAATTTTGATCTATTAGAATCGTTATTGACCAAAAATTGGTCCCACCCACCAATTCTACAAAACACTCAATCTGAAATTCTCCAAAAATTTGTTCCTAGAAAAAAAATTCTCCAAAAAACTGAAATATAAAAGTTTTACCGTCCAATGCTTCTCCCAACGACAGCTCCCACCACAATTCTTGGCTGGTCAAACCCACCACTTTGATTTGAAGCAGACATGATCTTCCTCAAAAAACAAGATTCCGTCATCAGCATCAAAAGTGAACAAAAACTTCAGAAACCTGAAAGTTGACAAATTAGAGTACACTAAATCGTCATTACACCACTAGCTTTCCCAAAGAAGACCAAGAAGGGTAGGTCGTGGTGAAAAGGTCCATGATCACCAGTATGAACATAGGAGCAGGCCCATCCCTAATCCCCATGGACAGACCCACAAGGACACAACCTAGAGCCCCAAAAAAGTGTAGAGTTAAAGGCCCCTGAAATGTATAGGTCTAAAGTCTTATATATCAATATTTTTATTTCGATACACGTAAAAGCTAGGCCGTAAAGTTGATAGAACACAAGTGTTCAAGTGATGTTTTTCTTTGCTAACACAACATCATGTTCAAGTCCTACTCCTACCACAGCAACAAGTGTGGTTGTTATTCTCTATGTAGTGTCGTTATACACCTTGTGTGATTACAACTCCATCGTTTCCATGAAAATTTACAAGCATCAAGTTCAATAAGAAACTGCAATGCATAGAGAAAAAAGAGAAAAGAAAAAACTACTATGTATTTACAATAAATAAACAGACGATGCCTCATTAAGAAAGATGCACGAGCAATGCCTGCAATTCCTACAAATTGCTCAGGACAACTAAATAAAGCTGCATAAGTTTACAAAGGTAAAAAGGAATTCCAAATTTTTTGAGATAAAAAGCACGAAGCTAAAGGAATTACCTAATTTATCAGCCTCAGATAAACCATAGCAAGAGCTAGACTAAAGAAGTATAATTAGAGTTGCGTTACCGTTCCCAAACGCAAGACAACATCGACGAAAATGGAAGAACAAGGCAGCTCGCCGCTGATTCCTGGTTCCATCACTTAGATTCCACCCTCTTTTCTTTCCCTTCCAGCAATTTTTGGTTCTATGAAATTCAACATTATATTTCTCGATACACTTCCTATCATAAACAAAAGAAAGCAGTAGCCGTCTGCAATTGTGTGAATGAAAGAGACTACATTATACGAATAATTAACTGCAAAATTTCTCTTCTGATTGCCGGATTCAGATATCAATCGCCAGAATATAGAGCTCAAAGAGGAGAAGACGAATTAAACGGCTAGGTTTCTGAACTAAAATGTTTTTTTAACTAAAGTAAAACACCTTTTGCGTCAACAAACGCTGACTCAAATAAATCTAATAGCCACATGGGAGTCTACGTGTCATCCACGTATGTAAGACGTATTGAAATAAAAAAAAATTGGTTGTCGCAAAAATACTTTGTTGTCTCAAATAGTTTCTAAAAAAAGATGCCAAAATTTCCCAGCAAAAAATATTGTAATTTTTGTAACAACACATTAATTTGTTGTCTCAAAAAAGTTTTCCCGCAAAAATTTGGCGCTGGAGGGAGAATGCCGGGAAATTATTTGTGTGACAACATCATTACAAATAATACTATTTGCGTCTATTCAAAATTTATATTACACACAACACTTTTGTGTCAACGTGTTGATCTGAAAGGTTGTTTTTGCGTCAATTATTTGTTGACTCAAAAACTTCTCTCTCAAAAAGCCCAGGTTCTTGTACTTGACTATAAATATGCATCTTCCTAAACCTCCAGCCGTTCAACCTTCTAGTTTACTCGAAGCTAATCTCCCAGGTTTTGTACGATGGGGTGGTGCAAGCAAACGTTGTTGGAAGTGGCATATAATTGCAAGATTTATCTAGTTCCATCATTCAAACACGATATTCTCTATATAATACTATATCGAAAGAAAGTTATCTTTGTGTTGTTCAACTATCTTTACGTTTTTGAAAATTTTGCATGTTTTGGTATACGTGTTGCTTTTAATCAAAATTTTGATGTTCTAAAACAGTATATTAATATTATCATGTGGCTTGGTTTTACAACGTGCTTGGTTGATCATTGGGATATGGTCGATCATGGTGATTTGGTTGATCATGGTGTGTGGGATGACCCAATCGAACAAAGAGAACAAGAGAGACCATCCAAGTTAAAATACTTTACACAATGTTGACATTTTAAGTATTTTTTTATGTTAGACTTTTCAGTATTTTTTTTTTTTTGAGTTATAGAGTAGAAAAATAGACGACTTTGGGCTTCTAGATGCCTTTATGGGGTTGGAAGCCACATGTTGGTCTGCCATTTCCGTAATCGGACTCCATCCTCAAAAGTTCAACGTGTCTTGAGCCTTATGATATTTCTCAACTATTGATGAAGTTTATAGAATTATAAGCTGAAGATAAAATGCGGAATTATTATTGATGAACTAAAAGTTACAAGTTACATTACAATGTGGCTGATCATGAGGTATTTATAACTTCATACATCTCATGAATCAGTTAGAAGTAAGTTACGAGAGGTTACAACTAACTATAACTGAATAACCACTTTCTACATCATAGTACACTAAATTACTCAAAGAGTTTCTTTGTGTCTTCACACTTGTCGATGAGGTGTTGTGTCTTCATAGAATCGAAGAAAGTGTATCATCGCTTAACCGCACTCAACATTTCCTTCAGCCTTTATACTGTAACAACCCCATCAACATTTCCTTCAGATCAACTATCTCCTATGTAGGAGTCTTTTGTAGAGCTTCAATCTCTTTTGGCATTGCTTCTTTCCATTCATCATGCTTTGATGGCTTGATTCTAAGTCTTAGGCTCTTTAATAGCATCAATAGCATTGATGAATCTGGCTCTGCAGAGAGATTGTCCATGCTTATGACTTCACTCAGCAGGTGTGGGGTCTGCTGAATCTTCTTCTGACCTTTTGATTGTGCTGCCTATGAAGCCAATTTTATTCTTGGTAATTAACACCAACTCCATAGACATTTTCCATGGATTATAGTTGTTGCCATTTATCAATGGCTGAACAAGAACCAGAGGCAGATTCTCATTTGTATGAACATAAAATGGACTGGAGGGACTTATTTCTTGTTTCTTGGCAGTCATGACTATCAAGAACTCCAAAGAAAAGATCTCAAATCAACAATGAAAGTGAGATTACACAAAAATGATCAAGAAATTATCAGAAAACTCAGGAAAAACGACAACAGTTTACTCTCAAGAAACGGAAATCACAGAAAAGATGAACACTCTTAAGATTCTTCAAAAAAACTCAGAGAAAAACGCAGGATAACATTCAGAAATTCTCAAACTTCTGCTTTAATACCATGATGAATTTTATAGAATTATAAACTGAAAATAAAATGCGAAATTATTATTGATGAACTAAAAGTTACAAGTTACATTACAATGTGGCTGATCATGTGATATTTATAACTATATACACCCCATGAATCAGTTAGAAGTAAGTTACAAGCGTTAAAACTAACTATAACTGAATAACCACTTTCTACATCACAGTACACTAAATTACTCAGCGGGCTGCTGTGTCTTCATACTGTCAGCAGGCTGTTGTGTCTTCATACAATCAGCAGAGTGTATCAGCCGATTGCACTCAACATTCCCTTTAGCATCTATACTGTAACAAGTATGTCATTCCATTGGTTGCTAAGGAACCTCAGAATCAGAATTAGAGAGGGTACTCTAAGACCGCTTAACTCTCCTGCTCACCGCTTAGAAATCCCACACAGAGGTTCATATGGCTTCAGCCCACGGTTTACAAATCCCACATAGAGATTCATATGTCTGAAGGTTCTTCATCCTCAACCTAGGCGCAGAAGAGTAGTGGCAACAATCATACAGTTGTATCCGGGAACATTGTGAACAAAAGCCGGCAGCAAACATGTAAATTCAATGTTGGGACAGATTGCCCACACTCTTAATGTAAACATAAGAAATAAAGTAGAGCCTTTACTGGCACTAATTGGTTTTAGTACAATGGTAAGCGCTTGATCCTAAATACATAGATCAGTACTATCTTTGACGAAAAAACAAAAACCTCTTCTCCATGTATTTTTCATTTTTTTTAACAGCTCAATATGATATGTCTTGTCTTATCTTATTAATTATTATCTTATCTTATATCTATTAAGAGCTGAGGGGCTCTTCCCACAAGAGGCCACGTGGCAGCCTCATGGGCTGACACGTGACACTAATTTTTTTAAAGCAAAGTGATTTGATTATCTCGTTATATATAAACCGATTTTTTTTTCGACTCTCCGTTACATAAATCGAATCAAAATGTATATTTCGATCACGGTTCATTTTAGTACTCCAATGCATAACAGTCATGATTCGATTTTACATTTCAACCAACCGAAAATTTTCGATTTCTCGATTCGATTTACATTAACAATTGAATATACACAACAAAGTGTATATTTCAATACTGATTCATTTTAATCACTTCCAATGACGATCATGGATTCGATTTTAATTTTCAATCCACCAAACATTTTTTATTTCTCAATTCGATTTGATCTGAACAATTGAATATACACTATAAAAAGTGTATATTTAATCTCTGGCTCATTTTAATCACTCCAATGAGACAAATATCTGATTCATTTTTAAATTGCAATCAACCGAAAATTTTCGATTTTGATTCGATTTTGACACAACAATTCAATAAAACCGTGTATTTTTTTATGAAATACTTTTTTTAATTTTTTCAAAACAGCATTTTTGTTTTCCTTCGATAATAACCTGAATTTGATGTTATATATAATCCAAATTTTTATTTATTTCTACGTTACATAATCGAACCAAGGTGTATATTTCAATACGGTTCAATTTTAGTGCTTTTATTAGACAGTGCGGATTCAGTTTTAAATTTCAATCAACCGAAAATTTTCGATTTCTCGATTCGATTTCGACACAACAATTGAATATACACACAAAGTGTATATTTAGATACTGATTCATTTTATTACCTCCAATGACATTCATGAGATTCGATTTTAAATTTCAATGAACCGAAATTTTTCGATTTTAATTCGATTTTGACACAACAATTGAATAAAACAGTGTATTTTTTTTATCAAATGTGTAACTTTTCGATTCATTTCCCCCTTTTTTAACAGCGTTTTCTTTTTTCCCCTCAGTAAAAACCGGAATTTTGGTTATATATAAACCGATTTTTTTTTCCGACTCCCTGCTACATAAATCGAACCAAAGTGTATATTTCGATACGTTTCATTTTTTGTACATCCAATGAGATATCATGGATTCGCTTTTAAATTACAATCAACCGAAAATTTTTAATTTCACGATTCGGTTTCGACATTAACAATTGAATATACACAACAAAAGTGTATATTTCGATCTGATTCATTTTAAAGACATACAACAGACAAATCATGATTCAATTTTAAATTTCAATCAATAGAATGAAAACTAATTAAAAGCTAATGCATTATTATATTTAATTGAAAAAGATACGCTAAATGATGTTTTAGTGACTGATATGTTTTATAATATTAGACAAAATCAAAGAACCAAAACGACATATATTTCAGGATGCATGAGTACGTGTGTACATCATATAAACTTTATTCATGATAAAAATAATCTTTATTATTATTTTCTGAGTATATATATTTCAGCTTCACATGTATTGTGTATACCAAAAATTCAGTATTTGTTGTGCACTGCTAAAATTTAGTATAAAAATGCATTCAATTATATTTATATAATAAAATTTAGTATAAAAATGCATTCAATTATATTTATATATTTTTTAGGAAATTTACATAATATATTCAGCTAGGTAAAGAAAATATGAGAAATACATGGGGGAGAGGTTTTTGTTTTTTGGTCAATGATAGTACTGATCTGTTTTGGGACTTTGGGTGTTGCAGTTTTTTATTGTTTCAAACCTATTAAAAATATTTGTTTATTGCCTGGTGCACCACGGAGACCGTGGCGTTTGAAACCATAAAAAGTTGCGGCACCCAAATACATGGATAGTACCATCATTGACGAAAAAACAAAAACCTCTTCCCCATATATTTCTCATTTTTTTTAACAGCTCAATATGATATGTCTTGTCTTATCTTATTAATTATTATCTTATCTTATATCTATTAAGAGCTAAGGGGCTCTTCCCACAAGAGGCCATGTGACACTATTTTTATTTTTATTTTTTAAAGCAGCAGTTTCAGTTTTTTTTTTTTTTTGGACTCTGACTCCTTTTATTATATGTTTGGAGACCGAGACTCTTTTAAGAGATGTACTCTCTTTACTTTGTCGCTATTTTGTTTTGTTTTTTTTTTCCCGGATGATATGGTTCTTCCACATAGATAATTAAGAAAGATAAGATAGTCACGACTTGGGGTGTAAACGCAGTAGGAGTTCTTTCACGAAACAATTTAACAACCGGCTTTGTGAAATCTTTCATTCGAATATGATTTAACAGAAATTCAAATTTGAACTTGAGAGCAGTCAATCAAAATCAACAAACCGTACTCGAATTTTCGAATCAAAATGTTCATGACATTTATCGAGCATTATCATATTATATTTAGAATATATATTCTTTTGTATTTTTATGACAAGCCGGTTTTGAGCACCATGAAGCTTAACATTTTTTCGAGCTACTCGAACTCAAGTTCGAGTTTGAAAATGCTGAAAATTTTGTTGAACATAATCGAGCCAAACTTGATCATTATTAAAGTTTAATGAACCAATTTCGAACAAAATTTTCCATGATCGAACGAACTCAGGCTGAGTCGAGTATCACTGTTTTTGAGTGTTTGCCTAACTTGAGAAGTAAATATTTAATTCGACTCGAATTATTTACATTCAGGTCTGAATGTTGGACACAAAGTTATGAGTACGAACAAAACAAAAGATAAGACTACAAATGAACATATTAAACAAAGATTGGTGTAATTTCTGTGAATGATAATATGAAGACTTCACGGTTGATCGATGTGATATGATTATACGCAAAGGTGTCTCTCTGGTATGGGCCCTTATCTGCTGGCTCAATGTGATACTCCGAAAGTAGCTTTGACCTCCTCCGGCCTTAGAACCTGAGGCTCCGTTTGTTTTCTTTAGAGTTTTTTTTCAAAGTTTTTTTTATATCACTTCACCCATCATATTTTATAATTCTTTTACCAATCATTTCTTCAACTATAAATAAAAAATATTAAATTATCTCTCATCATTTCATTTTATCAACTTTATAACTTTTTTTATCATTATTTTATTTATTATACTATTTTATTTCACCGATCATTTCATAATCTACACAAATTTCAAAAACACATCTAAACTTTCTAATAATTACTTCAATCACTTTATCTAAAACAACCCCAAAAGAAACTTCAGCCCAAAACAAACGGAGCCAATGTTATCCTTTAAAATTTTGTTTCACCTCTCAAAAGTCAAATCTCCTTTTTAAGGTTCGATTTTTTAACCATTAAACGTCAATGTGATTAACTAAAAATGAATTTGATATTTGAAAAGTCGAAACTCACACAAGATATTCATCTTTTTAACTATTGAATATCAATATGGTGCATCATGAAATTTCTGATAGTCGCAGGCCAAAATCTGTTTAGTGTGTCGAACCATAGGATTTTAATGTTTTGTGGTGGTCTCAATGTTTAAAAATCAACACCGTCGTATTTAACTTTAAATTGATAACATGGTGGTCCAATTATTTGGTCCAGGACCACCATAAAACTACTGTGCATGCATTGAAAGTAAGTCTGATACGATGTTAAAGATAGATACCCTCATTTATTATTAGCAAACTTTCACGCTTTTATTCCGTGGGCTTTCTCCACGCCTTACTATTTCATAATAACTACCTATACATTTTTTTTATCACCTACACACACCCTTCCATGTTCGAGTTTCATCCTTTTGATACAAGTCATACAACGCAATTAATTCCTTATCTTCTTCCTCCTCACCATCCTCTTTCGGGTTTTGGCCCCTACATTGATATGTGGTTCTTCTGCCCCCCCTTGGCTCATAAACCCAAAGAAAAAGCAGCAATAATGTACCATTTTCTTGTACTTTGAATCCAAAAGAAAAAGGGGCATTTCTTTTCAATCAAGAAGATGGGTTGTTCTGCTTCTCGTTCAGATGCTATGGTGTCAAGAGATGAACTTCAAAAGCAAACTAAAAGTATGGTTTCTTCTTCTTCTTGTTCAAATTGTTCTAATTCTTCATTTTTACAATCTCCATCTTTTGGTTTATCTTCAAGAACTCTGTCTCTTCCTCATCCTGTAGTTGTTCATCACCCACGTCTTTGTAAAGGGGATACAGACCATTTGGTTTCTCTCACATCCACCACTTATGGTTCCCTTTCTTTAAATCATGATTGTTTTGGGATTTCAGAAGGTAAGGTATCAAAAGTTGTTGAAAATAAGGGCGATTCAGTTTCAAATGACTCTGTATCCTCAGACTCTGTAATAAACACTTGGGAGCTAATGGAAGACCTTGATGATTTAGAAATTGGTGTTCAGTCCAATAAAATGTTGTTTTTGTTTAGCAAGTCTGAATCTTTTGATAAAGGGTCATTGAAAAAGGATTTTCTAGAAAATGGGCTGGTGGAAAATTATGGATTTTGTGTTGAGCATTGTGATGCAAAGCCATTGTGGCAGCATTTGTCTCAAGAGTCTTTGCTTGCTCAATTAGGCCCTAATGTGGTTTCTAGCTATAGAAAAGCTTTGATTTCTAAACAAGTTAAAGGGGTGTTACAATCCAATGAATCAGAGATTTCGAGTTCTTCGTGTGCGGATACGGACACAGATACAGAGGTCTATCTTCCTAATGCTGAGGACAGGGTTGTATTGTACTATACAAGTTTAAGAGGGATTAGGAAAACTTATGAAGATTGTTGTGCGGTTCGGACGATTCTAAGAGGGTATAGAGTGAGTGTGGATGAGAGGGATATATCAATGGATTCTTCATACAGAAAAGAATTGGAAAAAGACTTGGAAATAAAAGAGTGCATTTGCCACATGTGTTTATTAAGGGAAGTACATTGGTGGATCAGAAGAGATTAGGCAACTTAATGAAATAGGGGTTTTGGGTAAGCTTTTAAAGGGATCCCTACAAGAAATTATGATTTGGTTTGTGAGAATTGTGGTGATGCAAGGTTTGTGCCATGTTTGAATTGTAATGGGAGTAGGAAAGTTTATGAAGTAGAAGATGGGATGTTGAAAAGATGTCAAGATTGTAATGAGAATGGTATAATTAGGTGTTCTAGTTGTTGCCCTTGAAGGAAACTCGGGAACTCGGATCCTCTGTTGTGAGCCGATGCAGTGTTTCATGCTGTGATAATTTGTATCATCAAAACGACCTTGGAGGGAACTCAGATTCTCTGTTGTGAGCCAGTGCAATGCACCGCGCGTGATGTGATACTTTGTACCAACAAAACGACGTTGCTTTGATCTAGAGTTAAGAAAAGGTTGTTGACGTTTCGATGTACTTTGCATTATAAATGGGCGGTTAGATTGTTTCATAAGTTAGTTCTTGATGACTTAAATGTGTTGCTGCCTTTTGCATCTTTCTTTTTAGGGTTGTACGTCCCGGGACATTCTTTTAGTGGTAAAAGCGACTTGAGATCTTTGTAATGACAAACCGACCGGGAGTTGGAGTATGGAGGTTCGAATCCCGTAAAGGGACGACTTCAATTCTTTCAGTATATTGGTATAACGGCAGCCCATGACTCTGAACCACTAGATTACCTGATTAATATCTTCACTTATTGCGTGGGACAGGGGAGTGGGGTCCTTTTTCGGTTAGGGTTTAACCGTTTTTGTTTTTTGTTTTTAGGGTTGTACTATCTTTTAGCTGTCAGGTAATAAATAAGACTATGTTTCATCAACTAAATGTACAACATTATTTATTTAATTGAAATGAGTTCTATTCTTAGATTTTTAATGATTGTGTTCAAATGTTTTGATTACTTTTTGACTCTGAGCATTATGATGTTTTGTCAGCTCTCACGTTGAAATGCTGGAAAATTCTTTTATAGGGAGTCATGGACCGTCGGATGACTGCCGCGTGTAGAAAAAGATAAAACTGTTTTGTTTATTTGTACACGTGCTACAAAAAATCCAACGGTTGAGTATAATAGGGAGTCTCTACAGCAGAATTACCCGGAAATGCTTGCTTTATAGATTACTCTACTCACCCTAACAAGAAACCGAATTCTCATGAAGGTCGATTTTACCGGTTGGCCCCTTTACCCCTTTTTTTTCCCACACTAAAAGTCTTCGTTTGAATTCCTCCTAGTGCGTGTGTGCTAGTGTTGCTTGAGCAATTCTACACTAAAGTTTGGAAAAATTCCCGGGTCAAATCATTTATTAAGAAGACTTCAATAAGGTCATATTACTTGCTTGCGAAGTACGAATTAACAAAGCTGGAGTTGCTGCATTTTTTTTAACATTTGGCCTCCACTGGAAAAAATTCCTGGGTCCGTCACTGTTAAGAAGACCTAATAAGGTCGTATTACTTGCAGAAATTACGAATTAACAAAGCTGGTTGATCTGATAATGATGCAAGCATTGTTATCAGATTACCATCATCTTCGACTGAAGATCGTGATGGATGCAAAAGAGAAAAATAAATAAAGTCGGGCTATGCTTGTGCTTTCCTTTTTTTTTTTTTTTTTTTTTTCCTTCGGTGTTTCCATAATCTTGTTAAAGACTAGTTGAGGGAGTTGAGAGGCAACGTTTTCCAAATCTTCATGACTTATTGTAGCAAAGTTAATGGTCCTTTTAGCACTCGAAGGTTGAGAAGTGCTAGATTCTCCTGGGACATATTGTTGGCCAACTTCTTCAAATATCTTTTTTAGTCTTGGGCGTAAAAAACAGAGTTTCTGACCCATCTGCTTTGTTTGAGGCATGCGACAAGATTGTTGAATCAAGCCCGATTGTCACAGCTATTGTTGCTGCTGTAGTCTGAGTAAACGCTTTCATTTCGCCAGCCATGTAGGCATGTAGGTTTTAAGTATCACATACCTTTGAAGCATTTCACCATTGATCAGTTTATCGTAGTACTTGACAAAGCAAACGACTTCTGCGTTATCCATTGCAATGGAAATGTCATTCAAATAGGGCTGGCCCTGCAAATTCATGGTTACATTGTATGTTAATCAAATAACACGAAAGAAAGAAAAAGAACAAAGTGTGATGGTGTTGTGGTAAACCAAATACATGTTATATCCAAGAAGGCAACCGATATCAATATGAAATGAGTACCTCATCTTCAAGTTTCTTGATCTCAAATGTAACGCTTTTCAGCATCGGGGGATTTTATCACACTTCTCATGTTAAAATTTTCATCATTCAAAATCACTGGAAGGTTAATCCTGCCAGGTCAATTTAGATAATAAGTAGAATACAATACAACGCGATAGTATAAACTTACATAAGAAATTTACGCGACATTAATTCGATTTCATTCAAATACCATCTTAGAAAGACAAACTTGATATATGGATAAGCATGTAGAGTTAGCTACAATATAAAATACATAACATTGTATGACGACCAGATAAGCATGCACCTTTTGTTACCAGATCACCATAAACATCTTGGAAACATATTGGGTTAATAATGTGATGGTTGCAAAAAGGAAAACTAAGGTTTCAGTTTTTTCCAGTTGAGATATATTGCAATATCGTCATCATAGAATGGAAAGAAACCTACATCTCCTTGCTTTGATTTTCTTGGGTGAAGTACCAGTTACAGTCAAAGTTGGTGTTAGAGCCTGGGAATTCTGTAACTCCTCTTTAGTGAGAGAGTTCCTTCCATAAGAGATCCTTCTATTCGCATTGGATGTTTCATCAATATTCTATTTAGTCTGTCCACTTGCCTCCCTAATTTTGTTAGGGTGAGAAGTTGTTTTCTTGAGTCGGTAGTTTTACCTCTAGTGGCTGGAAGGGTTGTCTTTACAACATCATCTTGAACAATAACATTTAAAGCAAGGACAACATGCATACAAAAGAACCTGATTGAATGTTCGTAGGGCTTAGTTTCTATTGACTCCATTGCATTTTTATTATCCATAACATGTCTAGCCCAATCAAAGTTGCAAGGGATGTAGAATAAATCAATTTATGCTAAAGGATTTATACCAGTTATTGAGATCAAACTCATCAGAAATTGGTAGGTCTTAAATCAACATCGTATGGTTAAACCAAAGACAGGCGTCTAGTCAATATTTATGTAATTCCGAAAGAATACAAAATCGATCATTGAACACGGATGTCTAGTACATAAAATAAAATAAAGAAACACGGATGTCTAGCACTTGGTTTAATTTCCTGGACTTAGGACAACAAAATACTACCAATGGGCTTGAGATTGAATCTAACAACACTACCAAGCGAGGACCTTTTGGACATTACAAGAATCGTGTAACCATCACGTAAGCATATAGCATACCTGATGGAATCATGGTAGGTGATGCAACAGGTCCAAGAGACGCCATCAGGGTTGAAGGCTCAACTTTGCTGACAAGATTAGTTGAAATCCCAACGGTTTGACTGTTTTACTCAACGTTTCGAGTTGGACCACCACCAATCTGGCCATCAGGATGGGAAGAAACAGAGATGGGGCTTGAAAGGGCAGAATTTTGAGATGCGTTGTTTACTGGTAGGATCTTAAACCCAAAATCTTTAGCGGCAAGAACATGAAGTCTCTTCTGAGCAATATTTTGTGGTAAAGAGTGGTTTCCAACCAAAATCATGATAACTTGACCCTGGTTAAACATGACAACACAAAGAATAAAACACAAATAAATACGCAAAATAACCATACATAAAGGTAAGGCGTAAATGGAACCTTCTCACGTGTCATCTCATTGAACACATTTACTTTCCCTCCATAGAAGATGGTCAACTGGGAAGGACCACTACCTGCAGCATTCATGTTATGCCTGCTTCCGTTTAAAAAAAAATCAATGGCTTAAGATAATATCATCTCTCCTTTTTTTAAGAGTTGAGCAGGTTTCAATTCCTACCGTGAATCAGTCGTCCAAGCTAAAATGCTGCTGGAAGGAAGACTTTCATGACGACAAAAGAGGAACGCCTCCAAATATTTTTGATTTTGAACTTGCACCGATAATGGTCCTGGCCAACATTACACAAAATAAGAGACTTGAAACGAAAACGATACAGACAACTTCAGTTGTCATATGTACCGACGTTCTGAAACAAAACCCATATGAAAACTTTTCATTAAAAAACCAAATTTCTTAGTCTTAATCTGTGTGTTCTAAATAATCATTGCATATAATACACATATCACATGAAACGTCGGTACCTAGAATGGAAATAAGGATGCAGCAGTAAGTTGGAAATAAGTTAATTAAGCTCATTACAAAGAAGAGTATTTCCAAAAACTAAGTATTCTTTCAGTGTATAAGCAATGTATGAAAACTACAAAAACCTGTAATTCACAGGACTGATTTTTGTAGCTGACTAGCTGGTATCAAATGCATCTGCAGAGGGCATAGCCATCGTTCCAGAATACGCAGAATGGGGATACGTAGGCACCTTGTTAATCACTAGTGTAGCAATAGAGTATTTTTTTTTTGTAATATATAGTATCAAATTCCTTGTTACCCAAATAGGTACAGGCAGGGGCAGACGCAGTCTCCCGAACGAGGGGGTGATAGATTGCGGGGTTGTTTTTCATAGTCTGACAAGTACGTTTTGTTTAAATAATAAAAACAACAATTGTCCACAATCTATACATAAGAGTTACGAATTATCTATCCTTTTTTACTTTGATTGGACAATAATAATAAGATATTAATATAATACAACAATACGGTTATGTTCCAAATTTCTTTTATCATAATAAATTTCCTTGATCCGTACTCCAATCTAATTGGCCGACTCAAATCTAAAAGGTCAGCATTATTGCTAGGGTCATAATTGTCATTGCTAGGGAAAATTACTAATAAGACAAAATCAAAATACACATGATCAGCCCTGGTGATGCTAATATTCTCCCCGGCAATATCAGCCCCCAATCTAAAATAATCTTTAATAATTAATTCTTTCATTTATTACCGCAATCCTATACATATCAATTACTTGGGGTTACTGTATTTATATATATATACACACGGCTCGAACTTCCATCATATACATACACACACCTCAAAACCCTAAAAAAAGAAAATCCAAAAACACAAAGAAAGAATGGATTTTTGCAGTCAATTAACCTTAAACCTTCTTATTGATGGTCTCAACAAGAACAAGACCCAAAATCTGGTCTTCTCTCCACTGTCTTACAATGTAATCCTTAACATGATCGCCGGAGGAGCCAGCGGCAATACGTTGAATGAGATGCTTTGGTTTCTCCAATGCAGAGAAATCAAAGATGTCCACTGCAATTCTATGAAGATGATGGGCTTCGCATCATCCGACGACTGTAGCGATACTGATCGTAACATGAATGGTGGTTCTGGACCGTTGATTCAATGTTTGAATGGCATATGGTTTGATCAGAAATATGGTCTTCTTAAATCCTCTTATCAAGATTTGGCTCTGAAAATTTACAACGCACAGATCAAAAGCGCAGATTTTGAAAACAAGGTAATTTTAATCAAGTGTTCTGTTTTTTTTCCTGCTCGATTAATTTTATACTCTGGGAAAGGAAATTATTGTTTTGTTTGTCTGTGATTTTTATTTAAGGGTGTGATTGAACTCTATATATTTGTTTCATCCGTTGGTGAATGTGTATCCTGGTGATTTCTAGGCATACTAATATATTTTATTATTTAAAAACATGAATTTTATAGGCGGATGAAGTGGTTGATGAAGCCAATGCGTGGGCTAAAGAATCAACCAAAGGGCTCGTCAGAGAAGTTCTTAAACACGGTGATTTGAGTGGTGGTGTAATAGTTCTTCTCGGTAATGCTCTCTACTTTAAAGGCTTTTGGGATGACGGCTTTAAACCTAGATTGACAAGAGACCGACCCTTTTATCTTATGAATGGAACGCAAAAAGAAGTCCCTTTTATGACTGGTTGCAGCAAATATTCTAGTAGATCATTTGATGGTGTTAAAGTCGTAAGTATCCCTTATAAAATAGGGGAGAACGAGAATATGTTCTCTATGTATATCTTTCTTCCAAACGACAGATTTGGTTTGCAGAATTTGTTGCATGTTGCTGCTTCAGATTCAAGCTTTTTACGGAAGGATTTTGAACTATCGCCTTGGGGTTGTTATGACATCTTTTTGATTCCCAAGTTCAAGTTTAGCTACCATGAATCTGAAGGGAAGGAAACTATGATGAAAATGGGGTTGACGTCACCGTTTTCTGATGGGTTGCAAGAGATGGTAAACGGGCATATTCATGTATCAAAAATAGTTCAGAAGTCGTTTATTGAAATAGATGAGAAAGGCACCGAAGCCGCAGCTGTAACTTTTGCTTTTTGTTCAGTGGGCAGTTGTGGGCCACTGCCACCGAGGAAGAAGACGGAGTTTATTGCGGATCATCCATTTATGTTTATGATAAGGGAAGAGAAGACCAAATTTATACTTTTCTCTGGGGTTGTACTTGATCCTACACCGGAGTGACCAAAGTCTGTGAAGTTCATTTTTTCTTTTCTTTTTTCCTTTTTTTTTTCACGTTTTCTTGCTCAGATTATTTAGTAGAATAAGATAAATGGATGATTATTGTTTCAGCATAAGAGTGTATGGATGATTATTATTATTTTCTTTTCTTTCAAATTTCATATTATAGGGATGGCGGATCAATGTTTTATTGCTTTATAATTATTCTCATTAAGCTAGGCTTTACTTATTAGTTACACGGCATTATTATTTACACCACACTCAATTTACGTTTGCACCATTCTACATGTGTACCATAATAGAACTGACATTGTGAAATTCGATTCTGGAGCTTAGAACCGACTTTCCGTAGGTGAATGAACAAGAACCAACTTTATCAAGGTAGGTTATCACCAATGCACATACGAAAAGTCAATTTTAAGCTTCAGAACCGTCTTTCATAAAATCGATTCTACTGTGGTACATAGAGTGGTGCATGAGTAGATTGGTGAGGTGCAACGCATGCGACTCTCACCCTCTTCCCTCAAATGCTTTCCAAATCCAAATACAGTTAAAATCCAACCTCAAAAGGAAGTCAATCCATTCTGGTCATGAAAATAAACATCGTCGAAAGAAGTTCTTCTTCACCATCCTACTCTATCACTGCTCTTCCTTTCGCAAACGTATGCAAAGAACAAAGCATTGAACAAACGGTAACCCATGTCACCAAAACAAAAAAAAAGATTGCCTTTATTCTTGAAGGTAATCATAGATAAAGGTTAATATATTAGAGAAATAGAATAGAGATTGTATTGCATGGATTAAACTGATATAACATTACAATATGTATAGCCTAATAATGATATGTAGAAGTTTATCTAAATCAAATAATATATCCTAACGTAATTCAAATTCAAACATAAGTATTTAAACATTACAATATATATAGCCTAAATAATGATATGTAGAAATTTATCTAAATCAAATAATATCCTAACAAAATTCAAATTCAAACATAATTATTTAAACAACTCAATCTTGTCATTATCTCTAACACGCCCCCGCAATCTCGTGGTAATGCAATGAACATGGAGATTGGCTTGCTGGTCTCCTTCGCATAGTGTCTGCCAGGGCCGGCCCTGGCATATTTTGGGCTTAAGCCCAAGTCCCCGAATTAGGCCTTTTAGTTGAAGTTTTTTTTTTTTTTTTTTTTTAAAACATATTTATCGCGTTTTTAACATCCGTAAATACAAAATTCAATTTATTGATAGTCTCAAAACATACCTACAAAGTAGTCTTTTGGGCCAAGTAAATTTTTTTTATTGGGACCTTTTGTTAGATATTTTTTTCATAAATATTTTTTGTAATCTCTTGTATACGAGTTGCCGAACGAAAAATGTTATCGCAACGAAACGGGGTTCCACCTACCCGGTCAGGTCGCGGTGGGTCAAGGGGGCAGAGAGGGGTCGAGGGGGCAACGCCAACACGTGGGGGTTCGGGGGCAACTCCCCCGAAACCTAAACCAATACATGCATCAGTTCATCAAGGGAGTAAAAAAATTTGGGCTTTTATCAACCAAAAAAAAACATATTATATTAGTTTGGATCGGATTGAAACTACACGGATTTTTTTTTTCTTTTAGCGAAACATGTACCGTTGGGCCCTCCCGGCACCGTTAGGCTTAAGACGGCCGTCTCCTTGGCCTCACTGTAGGGCCGGCCTTGGTGTCTGCAAACAAAATTATCCATATCAATCGGCATCAATTTCTTCACAACTTGATATTGCTTCAATCTGTAATGGATGAGTTCGGAAGAGTCATAGAAGAAATTATAGAGAGAAAGAAACATTTGGAGGGAACACCGCACCCTAAAAAAGAGAGAGAAGAAAATAGAGACATAGATTGAGATAGAGCAAATCAATGGACTGAAAGGATAGGTGCCGATGAAAGGAGTCAATTGAGAGACATAATGTATTTTGATTACTAGAAAGAAAGGTGAGAAAAAAAAATAGTTTGTGACTAGCACTATTTAAGTGATTGGATTGTCCACCCCGAATTTCTTTACTATTAACCAGGATCTGAAAGACGTAGACGTTAGTCGGAGAGCTCTGATACCATATTAGGATCAAACGCTTACCGTTCTACTAACCTCAATTGGTTTTAGTACAACTGTAAGCACTTGATCCTAATATGGTATCGGAGCAGAAGATCCTGAGTTCAAGCCCCGCTTCCAGCACAATTAAAAACAAAACGAAAAAAAAATGGTGGATCTCACTCTCTTTTTATAGGCCCATAATAGATAAATATTAAAGAGATTGTATTGCATTGATTGATAATAATAATGAAAGACACTATTGTGAAGTTATTAAAGTTTAATGAGCCAATTTCGAACAAAATTTTCCTTGATCGAATGAACTTGATCGTTATTAAAGTTTAATGAGCCAATTTCGAACAAAATTTTCCTTCATCGAACGAACTCAAGCCGAGTCAAGTATCAATGTTTTTAAGTGTTTGCTTAACTCGAGAAGTAAATATTTAATTCGACTCGAATCATTTACACCCAGGTCTGAATGTTGGAGACAAAGTTATGAGAATCAACAAAACAAAAGATAAGACTATAAATGAACATATTAAACAAAGATTGGGGTAATTTCTATGAATAATAATATGAAGATTTCACGGTTGATGTGATATGATTATACGCAAAGGGGTCTCTCTGGTATGGGCCTATATCTGCTGGCTCGATCCTAAAAAAGATCACCCAATTTCTTCCAAAGGCGTTGTAGCCTCAATGTGATATTCCAAACAGGGCCGGCCCTCCCCTAAGGCCTTCGAGACCCGGGTCTTAGGCCTGTCCCACCTCGGAAGGCGCGCCCAACCAGATATTTAATTTATTAAAAAAAAAAATCGTGTAGATTTAATCCAATCCAACCTAAAAATATGTTAATTTTCTTTTTGGTAGATGCCCAAATTTTTTTTTTTTTATTCTAATTGATAAAGGCCCTAATAAAAAAATTTACTTGACCCAAAAAATAGATATATACAAACAAGTTTTATTAATTTTTTGCATATACGGATGTTAAAAATGCGATAAGTGTTGGAAAAATGTGAGTTGGTGGATTTGTGAGAGAATTAGAAACTCCAAGGCGTTAATAACGTTGTCTTTTAAGAGATGTTTTGTCCAACACGATTTGTCACTAAGGGATCAAATGAAAATCTCTTTCAGATATCTGATAGAGTGTTTGATTCAAACGGTGACTTTTTGAATCAAACCCGAAAACACTCAAAGTTTTTCTAATGATGTTGTCAAATTTATGGATTTTCGCTTTCATACTTATGTTTTTATAGGTTGCAAAGACTTATAAACGAATGGATGTATTCTCGCTTGCCGGATGAAAGCATGCAACCCTTACACAAAATGGTAAGTACATATCAGTTCGAAAATGCGTGTATCTGAAAGTGCATATCCCTTCATAAACTGATGCATGCATTGATTTAGGTTGCGATAACATTAATTCGTACTGCAACTCATGTAAAGAAACGATAACTAAAATATTTATTTATTAAAAATATCTAACAATAAGTATGTTTTAAAAAAAAAAATTTTTATTAAAAGCGCCCAATTCGAGAGAGAACTTTTTTTTGCGCTGTACAATGGTAGTGTGCCTGATTCCAAAAGTAGCTTTGACCTCTTCTAGCCTTAGAACCTGAATGTAATCCCCTTAAATTATGTTTCACATCTGTGAAAAGTCAAAACTCTTTTTAAGATTCGATTTTTGAACTGTTGAACGTCAATGTTATTATCCGAAAATAAGTTTGACTTGAAAAGTAGAAACTCAAATTCACCTTTCTAACCGTTGAATATCTATATGATGCATCGAAAGCAAGTCTGATACGATGTTAAAGGTAGATACCCTCAT
Source organism: Gentiana macrophylla (assembly GCA_026214975.1). Lineage (NCBI taxonomy): Eukaryota > Viridiplantae > Streptophyta > Magnoliopsida > Gentianales > Gentianaceae > Gentiana > Gentiana macrophylla. The sequence continues at coordinate 2,070,880 of CM047812.1, read as the reverse complement.
TTATTATTGACAAACTTTCCCTACGCCTTATTATTGCATCATAACTACCTATACATTTTTTTATCACCTACACACAGTCACACACCCTTCCATGTTCGAGTTTCATCCTTTTGATACAACGCAATTAATTCCTTATCTTCTTCCTCCTCACCATCCTCTTTCGGGTTTTGGCCCCTACATTGATATGTGGTTCTTCTGCCCCCCCCTTGTCTCATAAACCCAAAGAAAATGCAGCAATAATGTACCATTTTCTTGTACTTTGAATCCAAAAGAAAAAGGGGCATTTCTTTTCAACCAAGAAGATGGGTTGTTCTGCTTCTTGTTCAGATGCTGTTGTGTCAAGAGATGAACTTCAAAAGCAAACTAAAAGTATGGTTTCTTCTTCTTCTTGTTCAAATTGTTCTAATTCTTCATTTTTACAATCTCCATCTTTTGGTTTATCTTCAAGAAAAAGTTTTTTTTTTGGTAGTGGCTAAAGAATCAACCAAAGGGCTCGTCACAGAAGTTCTTAAACACGGTGACTTGATGGCTTTGATACTAGATTGACAATGGGCCAACCTTTTTATCTTATGAATGGAAAGCAAAAACAAGTCCCTTTTATGGGTTGCAACAAATATTCTAGTAGATCATTTGATGGTGTTAAAGTCGTAAGTATCCCTTAAAAAATAGGGGAGAACGGGAATATGTTCTCGATGTATATCTTTCTTCCAAACGATAGAGACTTGGTTTGCAGAATTTGTTGCATGTTGCTGCTTCAGATTCAGGCTTTTTCTGACAGGATTTCAAACTCAATGAATGGGATCAATATGACATCTTTCGCATTCCCAAATTCAAGTTTAGCAACTATGCGTCTGAAGGGAAGGAAACTATGGAGAAAATGGGTTTGACGTCACCGTTTTCCGTGGGGTTAGAAGAGATGGTAAACGGGCATATTCAAGTATCAAAAATCGTTCAGAAGTCATTAATTGAAGTAGATGAGAAAGACACCGAAACTGCAGCTGTAACTTTTGCTTATGGTGCTATGGCTTGTGGGTCATGGTCGCCGCCAAGGGTGACGACGATGTTTATTGCAGATCATCCATTTATGTTTATGATAAGGGAAGAGAAGACCAAATTTATACTTTTCTCTAGGGTTGTGCTTGATCCTACACTAGAGTGACCAAAGTTTGCATGGATCCAAGTTCATTTTTTTTTTTTTTTGGTTTTTGTTTTTACCGTTTTTTTTGCTCGGATCGGATTTAGTAGAATAAGATAAATGGATGATTACTGTTTCGGCATAAAAGTGTATGGATGATTATTGTTATTTTTTTCCTTTCAAATTTTATTTTATGAGGATGATGTGTATCAATGTTATATTGCTTTAAAAGTGAGATACAATATCATTATTTCAAAATAAAAGATAATGGCGATCAAGGCTAAAAGCTAACGCAGAGTTTGAAAGAGTTTAAACATTAGTTATAAGTCGGATGTCTATGTTATAATTTATCTCTTTGAAGTTAGGCTTTACTCTTTAGTAACACAGTGAATCTATTTATGCACAATACAACTGACTTTGTGCACCATTCTATCTGTATACTACTATCTGTGTACCTCAACACAAGTGACTTTGTGAAATTCAGTTTTGGAGCTTAGAACCCACTTTCCGTAGGCGGAGGAACGAGAACCGACTTTATCAAAAACGGTTCTCACCGATGCATCTACGGAAAGTCAATATTAACCTCCAGAACCGACTTTCATAAAGTCGATTTTACCATGATACACATATAGAATGATGCACGTGTAGATTAGATGATGCAAATAATAATACCCTAAGTAATATGCGTGTATTTATATTAAGGCTAATAGCCTGTGAAAAATGAAAAAGAATACAGTCAAAAGCTTTATTTTTTATTCTTCGTCATTGTATCAGATTATACTTTCAAGTCAAGTGTATTGATAAACCAAAGAACATAAGAAATTCGATTATTTTGAGTCTAAAAAGCTAATACATAATTCATATACCACTTTTGTGGTTTGATGGCCAATTACGGTATACCAATTTTAATTGGCAGAGTACGGAGTCGGTTATACTGTAGAATGACGATCAATATCGTATCCCACGAGAAATCTGTTAAGTATCAAAACTAGCATCATTTTGAGTTTAGATTAACACAATATTTTGAAAGAGTAATGTAAATTAACAGTTCTATATCTAAAACGACAAGATTAAAACGAAAGTTTAAACTATGTAAAAGGAATAGCCTGGAAGTAATCCGATCAACTACTCTCAAACCCTAGCTAATGTCCGGAAATGATTACAATATACTTTTCATGTCCTTGGCATATGTCAATGGGTGTCGTCTACTAATTTTGACTAACTAGATACTGATACCGTAATCTAGCGCCCTATGTCGGATTCAACGGTCCCATGCATCTTCACGGATTTAACTACCTGCATTATCTCTATGAAACGCTCAACTTACACTAATAGACCTTACTCAGGAAATATCTAAACAACTTAGTACTGTTTTACATGGCGATTCTAAAACTCCAGTTTCCACACCCTCTCGCAAAGTACACATGTAAAGTCGATGTGCGAGATATAATGAGCAAGTTGGGAATCTAGCAAACAACACATCAAAGCACTTCCGTCAGCGATCTAGGGTTCTATTTCAAAGATCTTCACATAACTCATTGTAAAATATTTACCTACGCATTATACTAATTAAAGTGAAAAAAATAATTATAACGCCAGGGAAAGAAGGGAGGAAAAGACGTCTGACAAATGGCACAAATTTTATGTTGGTCCTGATTTTATGTTGGTCCTGGTGTAAATCCTAGTTGGTGCACCAAAACCAATAGGAATCAAACATTCTAAAATGTGCCTCTATCTGTAAAAACTTTCCACCAATATATCCCTTTGAAAGTGCTGACTTGGTGGTCCAAAACTTGCACCTGGACCACCCTAAAATTTCATGACAAATAGGGTAGTGGGTGGTGTAGTTTTGGACACTACATAATAATTTTGCACATGATATTACAATACTATGTTATGAATATTCAAATGACTATCAAACTTAGTCATTCAGCATTAAACTGTATTCCTACAAATATAATTTCTTTAAAAGAAAAACACTCTATAATAATTAGGAAAACTTTTTGACTAAATTACTAGCCGACTCAAATCTAAACAAATCATTAATAATTGGTTCTTTATATTATTACCGCAATCATATATCCTTCACTGTAATAATTTTCTAGCCGACTCAAATCTAAACAAATCATTAAAAATTGATTCTTTAAATTATTACACAGTCATATATCCTTCACTGTAATAATTATATATATATATATATATATATATATACATATACACATATATATACATATACACACACATCGGGTCGAACCCAAGGAAATTCCATCATATACATACACACACCTCAAAACCCTAGAAAATTTTTCCAAAAAACACAAAGAAAGAATGGATTTTTGCAGTCAATTAAGCTTAAACCTTCTTATTGATGCTCTAAACAAAAACAACAAGACCCAAAATCTGATCTTCTCTCCACTGTCTTACAATGTAATCCTTAACATGATCGCCGGAGGAGTGATAAAATAAACTTTTATGCTAACATATGAAACAATGAATTTGCTGGATGGTTTCTCATTTATTCATCACACTCCTTAAATAGAGTTTTGGAAGTACATCAGCATGATCAAAACTAACAGAACCGAATTAAATGGAGCTAAAATTGAGGACACCTCAACTACTCTACTCCTACAAAATAGGAAAGACTAAACAGAAATATGACTAAGTCTTTTGAGAGAACTTATCCATACTATCTGATTTATTACAGCAAATAAAATCTGAAATAACAAAAAAACGTTCCAACAATCCCTCCCTTAAACTGAGCATAGCATCAGTTTATTCAAATCAACAACACCAAGTAAATCTCTCAACTTCTGAAATGCTGCCACCTTTACTGGTTTGGTCATGATATCAGCAATTTGATCATCTGTCCTGCAATGCACCAGCTCCAACGTTCCATCATTAGTTAGATCCCTTAGAAAGTGAAATCTAACATCTATATGTTTACTCCTTCCATGCAAAACTGGATTTTTAGTTAGCTTGATTGTAGAACTATTATCACAAGAAATAGTTGTGGCTCCTCCTCACAAGACAATCAAACTTCCCGATGAGGTTCCTCACCCATCTGACTGACAAGCACAGAAGCAGCGACTACAAATTCGCCTCGATGAGTTGTGAGTGACAATAGGTCGTTTTGGAGCTCCATGAAACTGCAGTTGATCCTATCATGAAAACATAACCAGAAGTACTTTTCCTGTCATCTTGATCACCTGCATAATTGCTATCTGTATATCCAACCAGGGCTATCTCTTCCCCACTTTTGAAGAGTAATCCATATTCAACAGTCCCCTTTAAATATCTGAAAATCCTCTTTGCTGCAAGTAGATGAATCTCTGTTGGATTTTCCATATATCTACTGATGATACTGACTGCATACATAATATCTGGCCTAGTGGCAGTTAGATACATGAGGCTTCCCACTATTTGTTTAAATAGAGTATTGTCCACCTTCTTCCCCTCCTCATCAATCTTTAGCTTTATTCCAATATCTGTTGGTGTGTTTGTAGCATTGCAATCCTCCATCTGAAACCTCTTGAGTATTTCTTGAGTGTATTTTTTTTGACACATGGTAATTCCATCTGCATTTTGTGTCACTTCAATACCAAGAAAATAACTCATCTTACCAAGATCAGTCATTTCAAACTCATCTATCATGGACTGTTTGAATTTTGTAAACATATCAGAACAATTTCCTGTAAAAATCAAATCATCCACATAAATGCACACCATAAGTATTTTACCTCCATCATCCATCTTAGTGAAAAGTGTGTGTTCATAGGGACATTTTTCAAATCCCTCTTTGATAAAATGAGCTTCAATCCTGCTATACCAAGCTCTTGGAGCTTGTTTAAGACCATACAAGGCCTTTTTTCAGCCTATACACCTTTCCAAACTCCCTTTCTTTTCATAGCCGGGAGGTTGATCAACATACACCGCTCTGAAATCTCTCCATAAAAAAGCGATTTTACATCAAGCTGATAGATAGGCCAAGATTTCTGAGCAGCCAAAGCAACTATCAGCCTAATTGTATCATGTCTGGCCACAGGTGCAAACACCTCACTATAATCAACTCCATATTCCTGTTTATACCCCTTGGCCACAAGTCTGGCCTTGTGTTTGTCTATTCCTCCTTCTTTGTTTAACTTGGTTTTGAAAATCCATTTGACACCAATGGTATTGTGTCCATCTGGAAGATCACATAGCTCCCAAGTGTTATTTCTTTCAATGGATTTGATCTCTTCATCCATTGCTTTCCTCCATTTTCCTTCTTTTGAGGCATTCTCAAAAGTAGTGGGGTCACAGTCTGTCAATAAAGCAAAATGAGTGAAATTGCTTAAGCCAGTTACCTCATAATCCTCCATCCAACCAGGCCTTTTTCTGATTCTTCCTGCTGTTTGAGTTTCAGTATTACTGCCATTGTCATCAGTGTTACCTGTTGTTTGAGTTTCAGTGTTACCAGATGATGATGCTTCTGTGTGTGCAGATTCTTGAACACCAACTGCCTTGCCATTCTCCATTTCTTCAGTAATTACTGACCCTGATTGATCATTCCAGTTCCAGGTTTCCTCCTCTTCAAAAATAACATCCCTGCTAATAACCAATTGTTTTGTCACAGGATTGTATAGTTTGTAAGCTTTAGAATTTTCACTTACCCCAAGAAAGATGCATTTTTGAGATTTAGCATCTAACTTAGTTCTCTTTGGATCTGGAATGTGAGCATAGGCAATGCATCCAAATATCCTGAAATAATCAACATTAGGTTTTCTCCCACTCCAGGCTTCTTCTGGAGTCATATTTTGAACAGCAGAGGTAGGACTCCTATTTAGGATATGAACACTCCAATTCACAGCTTCTGGCCAGAAGGTTTTTGGCACTCCTCCTCTTGATATCAGTGCTCTCACCATGTCAAGAATGGTCCTGTTTTTCCTTTCTGAGACACCATTTTGTTGTGGTGTATATCAGTGATCAATTCCTTTGATTCCATGCTCAATGCAAAATCCACGAAACTCATGAGAACAAAACTCTCCTCCTCTATCGATTCTAAGAGTTTTATGCTTTTCCTGTACTTTTTCAACAAAGACTTTAAAATTCTTGAAACAAGTAAAAGTCTCTGATTTTTCTTGCAAAAAATATATCCAGGTTTTTCTAGAAAAATCATCTGTAAAAGTAAGGATATACCTTTTACCTCCATTAGAAATGGGACTAATTGGACCACATATGTCAGAGTGGATTAATTCCAACACCTCTTTTGCCCTCCAAGATTTTCCTTTTGGAAAAGATGCCCTATGCTGTTTTCCAGTTACACATTCTTCATAGATTTGAGATGTGTAGGTGATTTGTGGTAATCCAATTACCATTTCCTTCATTGTAGCATTTTAGCCCCCAAAATTAAGGTGGCCATATCCGAAATGCCACGACCAAGTGGGATCTTTCATTTCAAACTTTTCAGACAGTCTCAATGTTTTCCACCTTTCATTGGAAACAACTTTGTTAGAGTTTATAGAACAATAGCAATAATACAACTCTTAATGGGATCTGTTATCTCACATTTCCTGCTTTAAACAAGACCTCATACCCCTTTTCTAACAGTTGACCAACACTTAGAAGGTTATTTTTCAAAGCTGGGACATACAAAACATTAGAGATGGTTTCCAAGTTTCCATTTTTGGTTTTAATTTGAATGTCTCATTTTCCTTTTACCATGACACTTGAAGAATCTCCAAAGCGGCGATGATAGATTGAAACTTTTCATTGAGAGATGAGAAATGAGACTTACAACTTTGTCATGTGGTTCTGCAACCACAGTCAACATACCACTAGAAGGATCTGGTTTGGTTGCATTGTGTCTTGCCATTAGCAATGTCTCTCGATTCTTCTTCATGCTCCTCTCTTTCCTCGGCAAAATGAGCATTGTCTCCCTTTTCTTTGATGGATGCAAAGTCAGTGTAGCATTCTGATGCATAATGTCCAATTTTATGGCATCTGAAACACTCCACCTTGGCTTTCTCTGTGTTCTTATCCCCTCTACCTCTACCTCTGCCTCTACCTCTTCCTCTTGTCTTTGGTATTTCCGGGGCGATGGTTGCTTTCAAAGCTTGCTCTTGAGAGGACAAAGATGCCTATGCATTTTTTGCTCATGCACTAATAGTGAACTTTGTAATTCATCTATAGATAATGCATCTATGTCCTTTGATTCCTCAATTGAGCATACAACATAGTTAAATTCCTGTGGCATAGTTCTTAGAATCTTTTCAACTATGCTTGTATCCTGAATTTTATCACCATAGCACCTCATTTTGTTGGCAATTTCCATAGTTCTTCCAAAGTAGCTGGTGACAGATTCACCATCCTTCATTTGTAGGATTTCAAAATCCCTCCTCAATGCCTGCAGTTGTGCTCTTTTTACCCTGGACGAGCCCTGATACTTCTGCTTCATTGAATCCCATATATCTTTGGAAGTATCCTTGCATAGGATAGTTTCCAAGATTGATCTATCTATAGCTTGGAATAGATAGTTCTTCCCCTTTAGATCCTTGAGTTTTCTAGCCTCAAACTCACTCTTTTGTGCATCAGTGATTGCACTTCCTGTTGGTGGTTGAATCCCTGATTCAATCACTGACCAGAACTCTTTTGATCTCAGAAAATTCTCCATAAGCATGCTCCAATGATCATAGTGACCATCAAAACGTGGAATGGATGCTGGAATAAAATTGTTTTCTGTTGCCATTTTTGTGGAATTTTGCTCCGATACCACTGATAAAATAAACTTTTATGCTAACATATGAAACAATGAATTTGCTGGATGGTTTCTCATTTATTCATCACACTCCTTAAATAGAGTTTTGGAAGTACATCAGCATGATCAAAACTAACAGAACCGAATTAAATGGAGCTAAAATTGAGGACACCTCAACTACTCCTACAAAATAGGAAAGACTAAACAGAAATATGACTAAGTCTTTTGAGAGAACTTATCCATACTATCTGATTTATTACAGCAAATAAAATCTGAAATAACAAAAAAACGTTCCAACAAGGAGCCAGTGGCAATACGTTGAAGGAGATGCTTTGGTTTCTCCAATGCAGAGAAATCGAAGATGTCCACTCCAATTCTATGAAGATGATGGGCTTCGCATCATCCGACGGCTGTCGCGATAGTGATCGTAACAATGGTGGTTCTGGACCGTTGATTCAATGTTTGAATGGGATTTGGTTTGATCAGGAATATGGTCTTCTTAAATCCTCTTATCAAGATTTGGCTCGAAAAATTTACAACGCACAGATCAAAAGCGCAGATTTTGAAAACAAGGTAATTTTAATCAAGTGTTCTGTTGATTATTGTTTTTTTTTCCTGCTCGATTAATTTTGCTGGTCTGCTTTTTTGTTTCTCTAGCTATTAAAAGAAAGTTTATGTATATTTATGGTTATTTGGTACCAAACTATATAGGCTTTATAATCTTTGGTGGTAGGAGATTGTTATTTATTTCCTAATACATTATCTGTTTATCGCCGTTGCACGAAAACGTATCCCATACGTATGGATACTGATACGAGACGGATACACGGATACCGGGTTGGATACGTATTTGTGGGGAAACAGGTTTACAATCTTGGAAAGGAAATTATTGTTTTGTTAGTCTCTGATTTGTACATAAATTTTGCTGAGATATACTCTGCCTATTTGTTGGAGGGTGAATGTGTACTATGATGATTTCTAAACGTATTAATTTTATTTTAAAACGTAGATTTTATATATAGGAGAATCAAGTGGTTGATGAAGCCAATGCGTGGGCTAAAGAATCAACCAAAGGGCTCGTCACGGAAGTTCTTAAACATGGTGATTTGAGTGGTGTAATAGTTCTTCTCGGGAATGCTCTCTACTTCAAAGGCTTTTGGGATGATGGCTTTAACCCTAGATCGACAATGGACCGACCTTTTTATCTTATGAATGGAAAGCAAAAAAAAGTCCCTTTTATGACCGGTTGCCACAAATATTCTAGTGGATCATTTGATGGTGTTAAAGTTGTAAGTATCGATCCCTTATAAAATAGGGGAGAACGGGAATATGTTCTCAATGTATATCTTTCTTCCAAAAGACAGATTTGGTTTGCAGAATTTGTTGCATGTTGCTGCTTCAGATTCAGGCTTTTTAAGAAAGGATTTCGAACTATCGCCATGGGATCGTTATGACATCTTTTTGATACCCAAGTTCAAGTTTAGCTACCATGCATCTGAAGGGAAGGAAACCATGCAAAAAATGGGTTTGACGTCACCGTTTTGTGATGGGTTACAAGAGATGGTAAACGGGCATATTCAAGTATCAAAAATAGTTCAGAAGTCGTTTATTGAAGTAGATGAGAAAGGCACCGAAGCTGCAGCTGTAACTTTTGCTTCTGGTCTTATGTGGTCTTGTGGGCCGCCGCCGCCGCTGACAGGGTTTATTGCGGATCATCCATTTATGTTTATGATAAGAGAAGAGAAGACGAAATTTATTCTTTTCTCTGGGGTTGTACTTGATCCTACGTTGGAGTGACCAAAGTTTGCACGGATCCAAGCAATGAAGTTCATTTTTTTTTTTTTTTTGGTTTTGTTTTGTTTTGTTTTGTTTTTGAATTAGTAGAATAAGATAAACGTACGATTATTGTTTCGGCATAAGAGTGTATGGATGATTATTATTATTATTTTTTCTTATTCTTTCAAATTTCATTTTATAAGGATGATGGATCAATGTTTTATTGCTTTAAAAGTGATAAATTAACATTACAAGAAGAAAAGGATAATGGTGATCAAGGCTAAAAAGCTAAGGCAGAGTTTAAAAGAGTTTAAACAACCGTTCTCACCAATGCACCGAAAGTTGATTTTGACTTCCAGAATGACCACTTTCATAAAATCGATTCTAATGTAGAACACATACAGAGTGATGCACTCGATTCTAATTTAGTACGTATACAGAGTAGTGCACGAGTAGATTGTACGTGTTTGTGGTGCAAATAATAATGCCTTAGTAATATACGTGCTGAAGAATGAAAAATAATAGGGTGAAAACCTTTTGATGGTGTAATCCGACATGCGAAACCCGATCTGTATAAGCATCACTTTCGATAAGAGCTATAACTCCATCTTAAGCCATTATCGTTCGTCTGTATAAGCATCACTTTCGATGCAAAAGAATCTGAACTTACAATACGAAAATTCCATCAATGCTCCAGTTTAATTGATCTCAATCAAACTGAGTTTATTAAATTATCTACTTTGGCGTTCGCAAGGAACTCCTTTGATTCGAAGCCTTGGAATACACCATCATGTCGCTTCAGAGAAGAAACTTGCAGAATTCACCAAAAATGATGCAAGGATATGAACATACATGCATCCTCACAAAACCCCGCCTCACTCTACGTTTAATCAAAACGACTCAACACGCGGATCATCAAATTCCGGAAATCAGCCACAACAATTCGGTACAAAGTCTATCTGTCAAATTTGTGGTATGGCTATTTATATTGCTATGAATTGTCGGTATAGGTTTCACTGCTCTTACCAGTCAGAGGACGTTCCAAAGGCATTAGCTACTCTCAATTTAACTGAAATCGAGGATCCCGCCTTCTATGCTGATAATGGAGCAACTGCTCATATGACCGATGATCCGGTTATATTAATAATTAAACATAATACACATTCCGGCAATGCGTGTGTAGGGAATTTTCCAGTGAATGATGTTTTGGTTGGCCAGGCTTCAGTAGGGAAATTTACATCCGATAACAAATGCTTCTTTGAATTTACTGATAATGTTTTTGTTATTAAGGATCGAAATGAGCAGAGAATAGCTCAAAAGATTCTTCGATGGAGAAGTATACACCAAAAGATCGAGATGAAATTCTTCTAAAAAATGATCCCCAAAGATCAAAGGTTTTTCGTGATTATAATAAGTATTAGTGGCTAATCTAGTGCTAGGGTTTGGCTTTAAGAGCCCTGAAGAGTTTTCCTCGACCAAATGTTTGGACCACAATGTATCAATATGTAAAAACATGATTGACTGCTGAATTTTATATACATGGGTCCACCAGAAAACTCTTAATTCATATTGGTTGGACACACCAAGTAGGATTTGGTTCTGGATCATAGAAAAATTTGTGTTGAAGCTTGGTTGGTGGGTGGTAGATTACTTGATAATGAATGCATCTCTAAAATAGACTTTCAATGTCTGTAGCATTGTGGAGAACGCCACCGGTTAAAGTGGCGAACGCCACCGGTTAAAGTGGCGAACGCCACCTCTAACGTCTGATAAAGCTAACACTTCATTATATACTCAGCCGAGAGCAGATCCTCTGCTGTGACACCATGTCACAGCATGTGCCGTGTGAAGGGAATGGGAGTAAAACAACGTCGTTTTGATCCAAATATAAAAAAAACTGTGCAAGTGTAAAACACTCAAAACGACGTCATTTTGAGTGTTTTACACTTGCACAGTAAATGATACAGCAGGCAAGACACGACAGAGGATCACAATTCATACTGAGCCTAGTTGCAGGGTGTTAAGAATCAAGCGCGGGTAAAATTGTAAAATATGATTTTTTTGTTAAGTGCATACTTTCAAGTGAAGTGTATTGATAAACCCGAGAACATTAAGAAATTCGATTATTTTGATTCTTAAAAGCTAATACATAACTCATATATCTCACTTTTGTGGTTTGATGGACATTTTACGGTATACCAACTTCTTATTTTAATTATTTTGATTTATTTATTTTTACTTTTTTAAGTTTTAGAAACAAACAACTTTTAGTAATCAATCAAGTCTGCCAAAGCAGCGGTAGTAACAATATTCGGAGGATGTGCTTCCCTGGCAATGACACCCAAGGAGTCAATTCCTAAACGTGCTAGAATAGGAGCCGGTTCATTACTGGTACGCCTAACAAAAGAAAAACGAACTGAAGAAAAACTAGCCGCCTCCGCATTGCAATCTTGCAATAAGCTGCCAAAAGGGGGAAAGTCCTCCTCCTGATGCTGCAACCGCTGTATGCAAATCAAGCAATCGCTCTCCACCAACAAATGAACTAGACCCAACTGCCGGCCTTCTACCAAGGCCGTAAGGATCGCCCTCAACTCCAACACTGTAACCGCTATGCTTGAATCAAGATGGAAATAGTAAGCTACCAGAATAGAACCCTCATGATCACAGAAGATAAGACCAATCCTTGATGCGTGTGGTGTAGTTGAGGACATTGCACTTTATCGTCCCAACATGCGGCCTCTCCCAGCGATCCTACAACACATATTGATGTACTGCATGAGGTACCTGAGTAGCCTGAAAGAATTCCCTCGCTGCACTGAGAGCCGAAGAGCAGACATGAGATACATACACCGGCTGACCGTCATAGACCACACTACATCACACCTTCCAGATGTGCCACATCACCCACACAAACTCTGCTACCTCCTCTCGCGAAAGCCGATCTAGGAGTAGCGTGAAATAGCCCCTAAAATCTGAAAGTCTCCCCGGACATGCCAAAGGCCCAAAAGGTGTTTGCTCCCATACCTTAAACGCCATCATGCACTAAAAAAACATGCTCCAATGTTTCGTCCGCAGCCCCACATGCCAGGCACCAGCCTTCTCCCATATTGCGCTTAGCCTGATTACGCAACCGGCAAACAATCGTGTAGACACCTCCACAAGAAATGAAGAATGCGTGGCTGGACGTCGACATCCTAACATTCCCTCCACACCATATCCGACCCGCCGGACCTAGATGCAGCTCCCCCACCAGCCCCGGCCTGTAAAGAGATAGCGTCAGCTGGTAGCACTACAAAAAAACAGCAGTTTTGCGACGGAGTTTTTGCGACGGACATTATTTCCGTCGCAAATTTACGTTTGCGACGGATATTTTAAAGTTTGCGACGGGACACTTGGCGGGACCGATTTTTCCACTTGGCGGGCAATTTTGCGACGGAATTTTTATTATTTTGCGACGGCCTATTCAATAAAATTTTATAAAATTATTTTATTATTCTGAATTTAGATAAAATTTGCGACGGAATTTAAATTCCGTCGCAAAAAAACATTTTGCGACGGAAAGTTTTATTATTTTGCGACGGACTTCAATAAAATTTTATAGAATTATTTTATTATTCTGAATTTGGATAAAATTTGCGACGGAAAAACGTAAATTTGCGACGGAATACTTTAATGGGACGACATTGTCGTCCCAAAAAAACTTGTCGTCCCAAAAAGTTTAACCTAAATTAGATAACGGGAAGCCTCTCTCTCTCCTTCTTTCATTTTTTTTCACTGCAAGTCGAAAAACAGAAAATCCGGCCGCCTCTTTCAACTACCCACCCCTCTCCTCCTCCGGTCACCACCACTACCACCACTCTTCCTCCGGTCACCACTTCTTCAACCACCCGCCCCCTCCTTCCTCCGGCGAGCAGCAACCACAACAACAACACACAGGGCCGCAACAACCAACCGCCTCCTCCTTCCTCCGCCACATCTCCGGTAAGTCTTTATTGTTTGTCAAATTAGTTGCTTTTAGTTTTATTTTTGTCAAATTAGTGCAATAAAAGTGGTATGTATTATGTAAACGTAATCAATTTTCTTTTTTTCTGAGAATATGGTGATGAGATTTTTTTGTTGTTGATAAACGGTAATGAGATTTTTCGATTAGCTCTTTTTAATTTCTACAACATATATATTCGATGATAACTTAATTCGATCTTTTATTTATGCATCTATTGCTAGTTACTATTATTCGAACATCCTTCTGGTCAAGTGGAATTATTATGCTAATTGTTCTTAGTATATTCCGATGGAACTTAGTTGTTCTACCTTAATCACATTATAGCCTTAGGAAAACAAAGACATGAACACCTTCTCAATCACACCCATCTTTACGGCCTGTTGATAATAATGTGTCCTAAAGATCGATGTAGTTCCACTAATTGATTAGTGACTTCGATCTTTGAAGGTGTATGTCATTTGAACATCCTTGAGATCTCAGGACTTATTATCTTTTATCCAAAGATATGCCCTAATGAATTACAGTAATCGAATTTAGATCTTTTATATGTGTTTCCAAACACACTGTCGTCGTTGAGCTGAACCTAGAGGTGCGGACCTAAATCCTCAAAAACATGTCACATTTTTGGGCTCCATTTTCTGTATTCTCCACTCTAGAAAAGGCTCAAATCATAAATAACTAATACATTGCGTCCATTTCTGTTATCTAGTTTTAACTGAAAATTTATCGAACACAGCTAGCCCAAATGACTCCATCTCATTATCCACCCAATAACAATTATATGCATAAGTCTTTGAAATATCATAGCTACTCCAAGTTTTTTTCATTGTCTTTGCAAAAAGGTCTTTTCCGTATGACGTCTAACAAAGACTATGAACTAGCAGAAATTCATTAATTAAAAAAACACGATCGAATGAACTAGCTTTGATATTGTAATGAGAAAAAGAATATTATCCACTTACTTTGCTGCACTTTTTTACGCTTCGAAGAAGGTGTTGTAGTTACTCGGCTTAGCAAACAAAGAAATTGCTTGAGGTCACAGTGTAGTTAGAGGTGCTCTTGTAAATCTCAATAGTTAGGGGATCTATTGCAAACCCGTAGTTTCGAGATCTCTGACGAAAATCTCGCTTTCCTTGCACATATTATTAATTAGTATAAACGCCTTTTTATTATAATTGCATTTAGATTAGTATAAACGTCATTTTCGTGTCAAATAGATGTCGGGTAGAGGTAGAGGTAGAGGTAGACGCGGTAGGGTAGTTCCGGATGTTGGTTGAAAATGATGATAAGTATGTGGTTGAATTGGTTTGTTGAAAAGTCTTGCTTCCTACCCGTTTGGAAAATGGTACTTGGGGTACTTTGTTATCCGGCAAAGCCTCCGAATTATTTTGACGTCGAACCTTTGACCATGAATCGAAAATTTAGGTTATAGTGTTGTTAGTTTCATAGTAAGTTGAGTAAAACTGAGTTTGCAAAAGTGTTGAGACAACCTTCAAAGACTATTGTTAGTCTCATATTTTGTATGATATGATGTGTAGGATTGAAAATGAAGAGAATAGAACGGAGTTGGATGTACGAGAGGTTGGATGCTAACAAGAAATTTAACCCGGTATTTGTGAATGGTGTGGAGGAATTCATAAAACATGCAAAGCAGTTAGATTCGTTTCGGGCAAATAATGGAATGATGAAGTGTCCATGTAGTAAGTGTAAGAACACTAAATTTTCAATCGAACATGACGTGAGATTACATTGAACTAAATATGGGTTTTGCGCAAACTACTATGATTGGGTGTGTCATGGTGAAGAGTTTCCCATTCCGATCAACGTTCAAAGAAGAACGGAATGTGAACCCTTATCGTGACATGGTTAATGACGATTACGTGATAGGATTGATCACGTAAGAGAAGAATTTCTTAACCAAGAGGAGAACAATGAGACACCAAACCACGAAGTTGCATCGCTTTTTGAAATGCTTTGAAAACGCAGAGAGGAACTCAGTATGTGATGGAAGTAGTGTCTCCGTCATCGCAAGCGGCTTCTAGGTTGCTCACTTTGAAATGTGATCACAACCTCTCTCACAAATGCGTTGACGGGTTACCGGTTTGATAGGAGATATTCTTCCGAAGAATAACTTAATGACCTCGAACTTCTATCAAACCAAAAAGTTGTTAAAGGCATTAGAGCTACCCCACGAGAAAATACACGTGTGTCCCACGGGTGTATGTTATTTTGGGAGGAGGACGCGAATCGGACAAGTGTCGGAAGTGTGACCTTGATCGATATAAACCGAAAACGAACGCAAGAGGTCAACGTGTGCCTAACAAAGTGATGACTTATTTCCGATTGGACCTGGACTCCAAAGGTTGTGCGCCACGAAACATATAGGCAAGGAAATGAGGTGGCACGCGGAAAACCCCAGACAAGCGGTATAATGGCCCACCCAAGTGATTTGAAGCTTGGAAGCATTTTGACCAAATGCACCCTGAGTTTGCTAAGGAGCCTAGAAATGTGCGGTTTGGACTTTGCACAGACGGTTTTGCACCTTTTGGTAATTTTGGGAAGAACTACTCTTCTTTGGCGATCCATGGTTACACCATACAATCTTCCGCCCGGTTGTGCATGAAAAGACAGCTTTATATTCTTATCGGTGCTTGTACCAGGGCGAAAAAATCGAAAGGAAACCTCGATGTTTATTTGCAACCATTGATTAAGGAGTTGAAGCACCTTGTGGGAAACAGGGTTGTTTACTTACGATGTATCCACAAAACAAATTTTCATATGAGGGTTTGCACTAATGTGGACTATCAATGATTTTCCTGCGTATGGCATGTTATCCGGTGGACTACGGCCGTGTGAAAGCTTGTCCCTATTGTGGTGATGGAAACAAGTCGCTACGGCTCAAACATAGTGGTAAATGCACTTGGTTTGATTGTCATCGCGCTTTCTCAAAGACCATATTTTTCGCACCGATAAAGGTTTTTGAAGTCCAAACAAGATGAACACGCGACTCCACCCGTAGATTGAGTGGTGAGGAGGTATGGGAATTTGTACAACACCTACCAAGCATCATTGATGGCTCGATTCGGACTTGAAACGGCTTAAAAACTCCAAGAATGGTTGGTGGAAAAGAAGCATTTTTTGGGATCTTCCGTATTGGAAAACATTGTTTGCTTGACATTGCCTGGATGTGATGCATATTGAGAAAAACTTCTTTGAAAAACTGATTGACACGGTTATGGACGTTAAAGGCAAGGCTCGCTTGTGGTCCAAAATCGCTAAAGATTTGAAAGAGCTTTGCGAAAAGCGCCCGATTGTACACTTGTTCTTGACAAGCGAGAAAAGAAAAGTGTTGTGTGAATGGGTCACCAAGTTGAAATTCCCTGACGGTTATGCTTCAGACCTGAGTAGGTGCGAGACGAGTAGCAGAAAAGAAAAGTGTTGTGTGAATAGATCATAATGGTACAACAACTGGGAAGTGCAAGACGAGGTTCTTGGATAATAAAGAATATGACTTTGTGCACAAGTACGTATTGTCTAACTGCGAAATCATGAAACCGTATGAACTGTAAGTACCTCATTACTACATATATACAATGCTTAACAGTTTTTTCTGAACAAATATACATTAACTGACAAAATGATTCATTCTTAGATTGTTCGAGCAATTTATTCGTGTTCAACAGCCTCAATTGACCTCGACAGATATTTGGAATAAACATGAACATGAATTTACCAAATGGTTTGGACAACAAGCATCATTGTTGAATGATGATTTGCTAAAAGCTTTGGCAAGTGGTCCTTCTCGTCAAGTCAAAACTTGGAAACGTTATTCGATTAATGGCTACAACTTTCGGACATTCAACCGGGCAACTGATATTGGTAAATCTTCAGTCAACAACGGAGTTTGTGTCAGTTCCACGGAAGGTGCCGACTATTATGGCACTTTAAATGAAATCATTGAGTTGGTGTATTATGGACATTCGACTGTCTACAAAGCCGTATTGTTCAAATGTGATTGGTTTGATAATTACGAACGGGCATGAATGTGCATAAAGATTATAAGATAGTTGAAGTTCATCGTGGTAGGAAATATGGCGCTTATGATCCATTTGTTCTGGCTTATCAAGTCGAGCAAGTCTACTATGCTCCATATCCAAGTTTGAAAAAAGACAAAGATCAATGGTCGGTTGTTTTCAAAACAAAGGCAAGATCGACTATCGATGCTCCCGTCGAGGAAACCGTTTTCCAAGAACAAGTGATCAATGATGTTTCCCGATTATCTGATCCTCTTAACATTGTCCACCAAGATCTTGATGTCGATGTTGACTCCGATGTTGGGGATAATGACTTGGATGATGATGAGATGGCGGATTTCATTCAACAAGAAGATGGAGAGGAAGAAGAATCGGTTGATGATCTAGATACTGATGAAGAGGAGGAAGAACTCTTCCATTCTAGTAGTGATAGTGAATAATAATGTATTAAATATTTTATTTTGTCATGATAGTGAATAATAATGTATTAAACATTGTAATTTATTATTAATTAGTATAAACGCCTTTTTATTATAATTGCATTTATATTAGTATAAACGTCATTTTCTCGTGTCAAATAGATGTCGGGTAGAGGTAGAGGTAGAGGTAGAGCGCGGTAGGGTAGTTCCTCCTCCCGGAGCGTCTTCCTCCTCCTCGCAGCAGCGAGTTTGGATGATGAGATACACCGATGAGCGAGGAGGATTTTGGTGTCATTGTCAATGGTGACCTTGGATTGCCGCTTTGGATCCCGAGGGAGATGGTAAGTTAATACATATCTTGCTTTAATTTGTTTGTATTTTTATTTATATTTTAATTAACCAAATATATTAACAACTTATTGTTTTCAATATGACAGTTTACCGACAACTATGTCAAGAAAATGGCCAAGAACGCCATAATCAGTGGCTTTCAACACTTTTGCCACCACGTGGCATAATGCCAACCAGGCGGCGGCCAGGATAGGTGGTGGCACGCATTTAGAGTACGTCGTTCATATAAATATAACTATATATAAATATAACTATAATTATAACTATACATATAACATATATATAACTATGTTGCGAGGTCATTTCGACGAGTTCGCACACGGCGCTGGTTAGGGAAGCTTTTGAGCGGTATGCTATCAACGAGGTCCGTGATTATATGTATCGGGCTCAAACAAACCCCGTGCTCGGCTTTGGATGACCCCGGATATTCTCCGTCGATTCGAGGAGTGGATTAGGAGTCCCGTAAGCAATTATTCAATATTTAATTAACAATACTTGTTTTATATATATATATATATGTATGTACTAACTTGTTTATCTTATGTCGAATAGGCGTTCCAGAAACATCTGCGAAAAGAAGCTAAACCGAGCTTCGGATCCGGTGAGGAAGGAAGATCCAGGACACATGCTATGGGCGAGCGGCGTTATCGATTTCGCTCGGGCCATGGAGGACAATAGAGAGCGCCCTATCGATCGGTGATCCGGTGAGTAGTTCGAAGAAGAAGAAGTCGGGCAACTTCGTCTCGAGGAAGTTTGAGAAAATCATGGTACGTTATGTATTCTAAATATTATATATACATTATATATATATATCATGTAATTATTGTTACTAACAAATTTATATCATACTTTGCGGACGTCTTCACCTCGAAGAAGCGCGAAAGCCCAGAGAGACGCAGCGACGACACCGCTTGTCGACGAGTCGCGTCTTTATTACGGCGGCGGTGGTGGTCACGACAAGAAGGGGAGAGTTTTTGGCATGGGGTCACCGCCTCCATGTACTACTGACAGCCTCTTCTTTGCTCGACACTCATCCGCCGAGACATACTCTCCGGCATAATCACCCGTCTCGCCCCTGAGATGGCGAGAGATGAGACAGACTCATGCGAGAAACCCAGCGAGGTTGGAGGAGCTAGAGAGAGACAGAAAGCGTCGGGATGACAGACTACCGCGCGAGATGGGGCGTGGATTACCCAATGGTTAAGCGGCATCCCTCCGGAGGATGCAACCCGGTACGAGGCGACCACAGAGATGACCATTCGATCATGGACCTGGAGGAGGTGGCGTGGGTTTAGGTAGTACACCGGTCCGACTGGGTGACATTGTTTTGATACATTTTTATTTATTTTGGCTTATCGTATCCCTTTGACATATCGTTTTATTCATTTTTGACATTTCCCTTTGACGTATTTTTGACATATCCCCTTGATATCGTATTCCGTTTATATTGTTGTTGTTGATAGCCGGTAGCAATTGTAATGCTACGGGGAAAATTAAAGTTGTTTTGCGGCGGTGGTTTGGCATTCTTTGCGCAAAATAGCCATAATTTTCTGTTTAATTTATTTTTGCGACGGAATATTTCCGTCGCAATATGGTATTTGCGACGGCAAAGGCTCATTTTGCGACGGATATGCAAAGATCTAAAATAAATAAATTATTTAATAAAAATAAGTTGCGACGGATTATACATTTTTTGACGGATTATACATTTTTGCGACGAATTTTACATTTTGCGCGACGGAATATGTCCGTCGCTATTTGTTATTTGCGACGGACTATACATTTTTTGCGACGGAAATTATAATTAAAAATAAAATAAAATACGTTATTATCCGTCGCAAAATCCGTCGCAAAACAATTTGCGACGGATAAACCGTCATAAACTGGGGTTTTGCGACTAAAAAATGCGACAAAGAAAAATCGTCGCGAATCCGTCGCAAACTAGGGTTTGCGACGGAATAACTTTCTGTTTGCGACGGTAATCTTCCGTCGCAAAACTGCTGTTTTTTTGTAGTGTAGCCGGACTTGACCGTGTAGAATCCCCATTGCTTATAGGGCCATATACGCATGTCCAAATGTCTGCCTTGCGTAATCGGGGTACATAGAATCGCGTCGCTCTCCCAAGTTCTGAATTGAGCTCACATCAACGGGGCATTCAATTGTCGAGTCCCAGGGATAAACAAGTCCACTACTTTATAGGTTAATTGTCAGGAGATCATGCATACCATGAATATGGAATTCGGAATGAGCTAGGAATGTCCACTCACGCATCATGAAATACAAAAACAGAGGAGCCATCCCCAACCTGCCAACGAAGTCCACTCAGCAACCAGTCCCGCCCCTCAAGCAAACTGCGCCATAGGAAAGAAGGTCTCGACGTATGAGTGGCAGCTAAGAACGTGTTTGTGCGAAAGTACTTTGCTCAAAGCACCTGCCTAAATAACGAGCCCGGATAGAGAAAAACCTGTTAGGTCTGCTTCGCCAAAAGGGCCAAGTTAAAACATTCCAAGTCTCGAAACCCCAACCCCCGCAAGTTCTTCGGCATACAACATATTTCCCAATTCTTCCAGTGAATCTTGCGCTTCTGGCCTATATCTCCCAAAAAAAACCACCGATCTCCATTTCTAATTCTTGCAAAATAGTTTTTTTTTGAAGCGGCAACAAATATTTTATTTATTTGAATTCTCTAGCAAGATGCTAGAAAAGGATAGTATATGTAGAATAAAGCTCCAAACAATACAAAAAACTAGTAAACAACATGCTACAAAAGAGATAGTCAAATCTGCCTAGCTAAAAGCGTCTATCGGATACGACTTCCATTTGTTCCAATTTAAAGCAAGCTTGTCACATCGACCGTTAATCCACGCAAAGCTGATTGTTTGGATTTCAGCAAATATGTCCTCCACTGACGTGCCTTTTGAGTTGAAAATGAGATTATTCCTTCTTTTCCAAATACTCCAACATGTTACTTTCCTCGTAGCATCCCAAATCTTGGAGAATTTATTTTGCTTTACATGCAAAGGAATGTTGCAATGCAGTGATCACCAATCCGAAAATGAAGTAAACTGAGTTCGCCACCAAGATGAAAATTTGTCCTAAATCTTCGCAGCAAAGGGGCAACAACAAAACAAATGATTTTCATCTTCCAAATCCAATGAGCAAGATGGGCATATAAGGCTAGGAAGGATGGTACCTCTCGTCGAGAGATTTGAAAGAGTGGGGAGCCTAAGCCGAGAAGCCCTCCAATTAAAAATATTCACCTTGGATGGTACCAATTTATTCCAATAAAAATGAGAGGCATCATTCTAAGGCAGAGTCATCGGCTTGATGCAAATTTTCCTTCAATATAGACACTGAGAAGGTTCCTTTTGGATTGAAACTCCACGTTGGAATATCATTTTGACCTGCATGAAGAGAATTGTCCAGGAGAAAAGCATAAAAGTCCACTAGTTCACGCAATTCCCTTCCTCTAATTTCCCTTCACCAATCCCACTCCCATTCTCAAACACCATCACAGATCCTCCTACGGTCTTTTACCAAACAATCTTTTTCACTAGAAAGGTGATAAAGTCTCGGGAAACGGCACTTGAAAGATTCACTCCCCACCCAAATGTCTCTCCAAAATTTTATACTATTTCCATCCCCCACCCTCCATCTAAGGGATAAAATGAGGTTGACTACTTTCTTTTCAATTCTATCCACATTTCTAATAATGTTGCCCCAAACCTTGCCTTTCCTACCCATCACAGACACACAATTAAAACCCCTCCCATCTCCATAAAGCAACTGAATAATACTCCTCTACAAGCTTCCCTTCTCCGCATTATATCTCCACCACCACTTACCCAACAAAGCAACATTTTGAATCCCCACCCTCCAACCCCAAGCCCCATTGAGATTTGTGTTTAAGAATAGATGGACAAGAGATCCAAGAAATTTTACGCTCATCGCTAACCCCCCTCCCGCCCAGAAAAACCAAGCTCGAATTTGTTCTAAGGTGTGGATCGCAGCAATAGGAGCATGAAACAAAGAGAAGTAGTACAAGGGAAGACTACCAAGGACCGATTTGAGGAGAGTAAGCCTTCCACCTATCGATAGAAATCTACACTTCCATCCTGCCAAATTTGTTTTGAATCTTTCATTCACCGGCTACCATGAGCTGACGCGATTCATATTTTTGCCAATAGGTAATCCCAGATAAGAAAAGGGGAGCTCGGCAGCATTGCAACCTAAAGAACGAGCTCCGGTTGATAGGTCCACATGTTTGATATTTAACCCATATAACTTGCTTTTAGTCATGTTAATCTTCAATCTAGAAATGAGCTCCAATGCCTTCATTATTCTGCTCAGGTTTTTAAGATTTTCCATATCCCATGCTCCGAAAAAGATAGCGTCATCCGTAAACTGAAGATGGGTGAGATTAACATGATTACTATGAAAAGCAACATCAACTCCTTTAAATTTGTCAACTGTCACAGCTTTCCTCATAAACACATTGAGAGCTTCAACATAAAGGAGAAAAAGAAAACGGGGAGAGTGGATCGCCTTGACGTATTCCTCTTTCCATCTTGAACTCTTCAGAAGGACTTCCATTAATAAGGACAGACACATGAGCCGACGATAAACAACCTCTTATCCATTTCCTCCAAGTCAATCCAAAGTTCATTTGTTCCATAATAGAGTCCAAAAATTCTCAATTAACTGAATCAAAAGCTTTTTCAAAATCAGCTTTGAAAATAAAGGCTTTACCGGTTGATTGTTTGAAATAATCCACCACCTCATTTGTAACCAAAACACCGTCAAGAATTTGTCTACCTTTAACGAAGGCTGACTGACAAAGTTCGATAAGGTTGGGAATAATCTTCTTGAGTCTCTCAACAAGCAATTTAGAAATGATTTTGTACAGACTCCCAACCAAACTGATAGGCCGATAATCTTTAAAGGAAGAGGGGTTGCATTTTTTTGGAATAAGAACAATGAATGAGCTATTGCATCCTTTACCAAACCTTCCATAACGCTCAAAATCTTTAATGCACATCACACAATCATCATTAATAAGACCCCATTCCGATTTATAGAAACCGAATGAAAAGCCATCTAGCCTTGGAGCTTTGCTAGAACCACAATTCCAAACAACAAGTTTCACTTCCTCCTACGAGAAAGGGAGCTCAATATTGTTACGCAAATCCATTGAGAGTTTTTTGAAGAGATCAGACTCGAAAGGAGGTCTACTCCTTCTGATTTCACTTAACTGACTTTTGAAATGGTTGACCGCCTCTTTTTTTATCTGTTGTGCATCCTCACACCATTTCCATTAATTAAGAGACCGGATAAATTATTTTTGATGCTTCCTTTAATGAAATTATGGAAGAATTTGGTATTTCCATCACCTTCTTTTATCCACTTTTCACGAGCTTTCCGTTTCAGCATAATTTCCAGTTGGGAATCTTTCTCATAGAGTGAGTTGATAGCCTTGATTCTGCACTCAATCTCATTTGGACTAAGAGTTTTCTCTTCCACGAGTTTATCCCAATCTTCCTCTTGGCTTGAGTTACTTCCTCTTGAAGGTTACCAAATGTTGAGCTAGCAACTCCAACTTTTCAAAGTAAATTTGACCCGTTTAAAAAGCTTCTCAATGGTCCAAGACATAAAAAATTTACCCCTCTAAAATATATTATAAAGGGTTACCAATAATGTTCTCATCCCCAAGCAAGTGTTTGTAAGTACCAAAGTGAAGTGTGTCCTAGTCTAGGCGATCAAGTTTTTGGAAGGTTTGTTACTACCACGACACTAGTCACAACATCATTAAACTCCCCGGGGTGTTTCTCAAAATCTCACGTCGAAGAATTTAAAAGGGATGGGACCAAAGTCAATTGAGAAACAAGTTCACTCGGTCGAAGTACTACCGATTCATACTCATCAACGAGCGATGAAACGAAGCTTTACCTGGTCCATGGTCTACCCGGAAGACAAACAACTTGTCATCGCGGCTCAAGAATTAAGGACACTTCTTCAGGAAAATGCCGTTTTAATGAGCCATTTGTTCGTCGAAGATATAATTCTTCTTTGTAACTACTTGACCACTTAAGCGAGTGATAACTCTTTTAGAAGCATCCGGCCAAGAATTTAGAAAGCTTGGAGATACCAAGGCTTTGTCAATTCAACTCATTTTAGACCCATTTTTGTTAATCCACGTGAACTTCCTGCCTTCCAAACGTAGGTCAATCAGTCCCGCATTAAAAATAAAGTTCAGAAGAATATTCACATCATTTTAATAGAAAGTATTGGCTTTTCTTTCATGACGATAGCAAACAGAGTTAAAATCTCCAATTATACATACCTAACCTACCCAATTGGTCACAATGGAAAGAATGTTGTTCCACATAGATGAAGAGTCTTGTGGAGCATACACATTAATGAAAAGAATTTGTTCCGAAAGGCTAATCCATGAACCTGAGATTCCACAGTAGTCACCCCTTCAAAGACCCCAAATTTGTTAAAACATTATTATTCCATATGCAAGACAATCCTCCTGCAGCTCCCGAAGACCCAACAAAATGATAATCTACTTCTAAAGAGCTCCCATATTGACATAGCCTTATGGGAGGAGATGGTTTACAATTTAGTTTCTTGTATGGCAATAAAGTCAAGTTTCTCTTTGCTAATGACCCATTTTATCCACCTAATCTTGCTGCTTCTATCAAGACCTCTTGCATTGATGGAAAGAATCTTCATTGTATACATACAAACCACCAGACTGCGTGAGAAAAGATGACCTCTATCGATCTACATCGACAGCCTCATTCAATTCAGTAGGAAAGTCCACTTTGATGCCTAGATCTTTTGCCAGAGAGATAGTTTTATCTAATTCAAAGATAGAATTCACTTCCTTCGACTTGTGTCTTCTTTTAGAATTTCCTTGAGAAAATTATTTGAATTAGTGAGAAAAATCCACCTTTCATATTAGATATTTTATTATTCACGGTCAACTCAATATCCGAAAGGCCTCACATGAATTATGATGTGCTGAAGTTGATTTATTTGAGTGCAAAAGGTTCTGGGTTTTGTGAGGACTTAGCAATTTAGAGGGGCCCATGTCCACATCCTTCAGTCCAGCCCAAATGGAGAATTGAGGTCAACATTTGAATTATAGCCTGCATCCTTGGAGTACTGACAAGATTCCTGATTGCCTGCTGTCCTATGTTGTTCGACCATGGTATCAGAAAGGTGGCATACGCCACCAACATCAATTAATGCAGCATCAGCTGCTTCCTTTGACATTGTCACCATCATTACCGGAAAACACCGATCGTTGTTCATCTGCCATCTCCCCAACTATTGAAGTATTTACAAGAATCTTAGTAATGAAGAGGAGGCTCAAGTCTCTAAGAAACAAATCATCTAACACCTTGCTTAAAAAGTCGGTTGATAGGTAGTTGGGGTTGTTAAAGACGGTTACTTGAGCCTGTAACAGCTCCATACGCGTCTATATATTTTGTATAGAAGTCTAGGAGCTAACTTAACTTGTTAACTAGAGAAATCAAGTGAAATGCTGCTGTAATTCCGAGTTCTAAACTTTTTCAGTCACTATTAAGTTTTTCTCCTCATTACTGAGGCTTTCTTCTTTATGAGTTCATGTTCTTCATGATTTTTACACTTTTCATGCTGTTTTTCTTTCAATTCAACAAATTCCTCATGGTATCAAAGCGTTTTTTGGCGCGCGGTTCTCAATTTTGAAGGAACCGTTGTGCGTGATTCGTGAGCGTCCCTCGTATCAAAATCATCGCAATTTCTTAGTTTTTGGGTTTGGAAGGCGCTTTTTAAAAAAACAAAAATTATTGTAGGCAATTTTTGAAGGAACCGTTGTGCTTTTCTTCATTGTTCATATAAATACAAAGATATATATAATATTAGTTGCCATTTGATTCTTGTTCTTTGTTCTTCATGGATACTGTAGCTCAAAACCAGACTATTCTACCATGAAATCCTCTCTATCTAATGAAAATCCTACTCTTGTTTTGGTCCAGCCTCTACTCAACAGCAAGAATTATCATCCATGGAGCCATTCAATGAAGATGGCATTGATAACAAAGAGCAAGTTTGGGTTCATTGATGGTTCCATTATTCCTCCTCCGACTAATTCTCCAGATTTTCAGGTATGGTTACAATGTAATACTTTTGTTAAGACATGGATTCTGAATTCAGTGATGCCTTCCATAGCACAAAGTGTGATGTATAAGGAAACTGCTAGGCAAATATGTTAGATTTGCAGGCAAGGTTTTCAAGATTAGATGTTTTCAGTCTAGGGGATTTGTTGGAGCAGGTACATGCCCTTAAACAATGAGGTTTATGTTAGGAAATCACTAGTTTAATACATCGGAATTTAAAAATAAGGCCTTTAGTGGCTAGCTCATCCCAGGTGGTTAGCCACCTGAGGCTACCTGGGTCTCTAGTGGGAGGTCCCAGGTTCGAATCCCCCCTCCCCAAAAAATAAGGCCTTTAGGCCAACTTTCGTCCTAGTGAAAAAAAAAGAATTTAAAATTTGATTTCCTTTTCAAGATCGTTCTTTGTTTAATGCAATAAACACGTTAAGTAGTTTGACGGAATATACCTTTGACGATCTATAAGATCGTCGCTTTAAACGTCAACGGAGAGTAGTACAGTGCGCAAGCCGTCCACGCGTCCGGCCTCTATTGATAATCCACACGAACTCCTCGCCGGAATCCTCCTTGGATTGCTATTGGAAAACTCCGGTTGCTAGACCGCCCTTTTTCCTCCCTCACAAACTCTCTATTGGAAGCTCTGTATTTTACACAAGAACTTTTAGCTCTTGCAATTGTGATGTATAAAAGAGCTTGACACACACCTCTTATTTATAGTCAAAAGTGGCGCCCCAATAGAGTGGATGAGAAGAAAACATTTTCCCAATAAAATAAGGAAAATCTCCTAGATTGATTTATCTCTTTTATTATAATATCTCATATTAAATAAAATCTAAATATTGCCAATATCTTATATTGAATATATTTATTTTATTACCATAAATCTATTTTACCAAAATCAATTAATTTCTAATATTAATATTATGGTAATCTTATTAATTAAAGTGCACAATCCAAGTGTATATTGTACACTTCAATGTGGCACCCCATATTGCCAAATATTGGCTTCCAGAAAATTCTTTAATTAATATATTTGTATGTATAATTAATATCTTGTATTTTATTTATTCATAATAAATAAATACCACCATATTAATTTACCACTATAACCTTTATAGTCTAGGGATAAACTTTCCTTATTTGGTTATCAACATTTTAATCCGACTCGATGTTCATATGTGTGTGACCCGATATGCTTCCGAATATGTTGACCGTAGACACAAAGTGCAAATTACGAAAATGCCCTTCATGCATAACGATCACGGGATAGCGTCTAGCAACACACCATGACCCTTAATCATCGGAAGAGTCAAAAGCAATGACTACTGCCTTTCATGTGAAGCAGTTACCGTGTAACTTATAATCCTATCGTTGTAATAATATCCATACGATCGTATCTCGAGTGTCAATACATTAACGATCGTATCTTATAATTTGGATATCATGCTCTCTCGGAATAACACATTTACTCCCACTTTGCAAAGATTCTCAAGAGCTAGACATTCATTATAAGAAGGCCATTTCGGATATTCGATCCCAATCATAGGATACGCGATTCCCGGACGACCAATCATGTATACTCTGCATGCTTCAATATCACACCCAATCACAACCGCATGATCGCCCCGTGGCTAGGGGAAATCTTAATAGTGTCAAAGCATGACAATCCACACCGTGATGCCATGAAGACTCCGGTCTAAAGGATAATTACAGAACCGCTACATTGTGTGACACTTAATGTAAATGGGTCGATCTAACGTCTTTATTCTCTAATACACGTCCACGTCACATACCCAAGTGTCTCTACACTTCGATAGACGAGATCTATCCCTACCTTCTATAAGATAGAAGACATCAAATACGTGCTAGTCTGCTTATACTATCATTGTCCCATTTGACAATTCATAAGACTAGAGACATTTAAGTATCAAACTTGTTAGAGTGATTAGAGATCTCATCAACCATAATCACTATAATGGTTTCTCTATCACAGTTTGACACTAGGGACGTTACTATATATATACAACAAATAATATGAAGATAAACAATATATAATAACATAAGTGCTTTTATTAATCATAATAAAGTTATTACATGCACTAAATAGACTGTAAACGACCCGACCCGGTCGGATCCGGTCCATCCCGGTTGGGTTTAGGACACCTTTCCAACAATTTAGATATCACTAGTTATTTCACAAGATTGAAGTCTCTGTGGGATGAAATAGCAATTATGAAACCGGATCCTACATGTTCTTGTGAACCTAGGTGTCATTGTGATGTTATCAAGACATTCACGGTTATATATGTAGAGACAGAGAGGGTTGTGAAATTCTTAAGGGGGTTGAATTCAGAATATTCGCAAGTCTTGACACAAGCACAACTAATGGTGCCTGTGCCAGATTTGGATATTGTGTTTGCTATGGCCCTTAAACTGGAAGATCAGAAGGATTCTGATGGTAGATTTCTTGAAGCTACTACACAATACAATAGAGATTTCAACGCTAATCAGTCTGGAGCTGGTGTTATGAATTCACAACAAGGCAACTATCAATAGAATTTAAACAAGTCAACAATTGGAGGGGTTTCTAACTTCAAGAAGAACACAGGGAATCCACATAATGGGAAGAAAGTGCAATGCACATTTGTGGCTTTACATGACACACAGTAGATTAGTGCTACAAAATCATGGCTTTTCTCCTGGTTGGAAACCTAAGAGTAGAGTGAATTTGGCTGAAACAGTGTCAGAAGATCAGGGCCTGACTACTGGTGCTAATTTTGTGTCAAAATCACAAGATTTTTAAGGTTTTACTCTGAATAGAGCTCAAATCCAACAATTAGTGAAACTTTTAGACACTCAGAGGTTAGATCCTTATGAGCATATGGCTAACCAGGCCACTTCATTCAACAAACTTCGTGCCTACTGCAAACACTTCAGGTTTGTCTAAACTTAAAACTTCTATGGTTTGGATTATAGACTCTGGTGCTACTGACCATATAGTCAGTAACATACAATGTCTACAATCTCCAAGGCATGTTTCTTATATGTTAGTAGGTTTGCCAAATGGTTCCAATGTCTCAGTTACACATATAGGTACAGTTTGTTTGAATGAGCATCTAATTCTTAATGATGTTTTATGTATACCATCATTCAATTTCAATCTTATATCTCTAGCAAGACTGACAGCTAATCCCCACTTGAATATTGTATTTGATCTTGATTCTTGTCTCATATAGGACAAGAAACTTGGGATACAGATTGGATCAACTAAGAAATCTAGAGGATTATATGTTTTCCAGAATGCACAACAAAGTTTTATTCATTAATACTGTTAATAATGCCTCTTTGGTAAATGACCAGTCTTCTATTGATAATGCACAAGTCTGGCATTACAGACTTGGTCATTTATCCAACAAGAGGATGCTTGGGTTGAATGGTGTTGATTCTTCTTGTGTACATAGTACTACATTCTGTCATGTTTGTCAGTTAGCAAAACAGAAAAGAAATTCATTTCCTTTAAGTCAGTCTTCTGTAAAATGCATTTTTGATCTAGTACATTTTGATATTTGGGGGCCTTATAGACAACAAACAGTGCATGGCCAATCTTATTTTCTTACTGTTGTTGATGATTATTCAAGGTTTACTTGGGTATACCTGTTGCAAAGTAAGTCTGAAGCTAGAAAACTTGTCCACCATTTATTAGTATGCCTTTGTACAATTTGGTAAGCATGTTAAGATTGTTAGGTTAGACTATGGTGCAGAGTTTAATATGCCTGAATACTATGCTGAAAGAGGGATAATACATCAGACTTATTGTGTGGATACTCCACAACAGAATGGAATAGTAGAAAGGAAGCACCAACATATTTTGAATGCTTCTAGGGCTCTAAAATTTCAATCCAATCTACCCCTAAGTTATTGGGGCTACTGTGTTATGCATGATGTCTTCTTGATTATTCCTTCACGTGTCATCAATCTTAACACACCATATTACTTGCTATATGACAAACAATTTGATTACACTGAACTTAGGGTATTTGGTTCTCTTGTGTATGCTTGTACACCAGCACATAATAGGGCAAAAGTTTAACCCCAGGTCCAGACCATGTATATTTCTTGGGGTACCTAAATTCACCAAAGGCCACATTCTTTTAGACAAACACACTAGGGACATTTTTGTGTCTAGAGATGTCCAGTTTTATGAAACAGTGTTTCCTTTACATTTTAGACATACAGATACACATACTGCTGTGCCTTTTCCTGCTCCTTATGAGGTTCCAACATATGAGGTGTTGCAACAACCTCAAGCTGGTGTCAATGTGAGTGAAGATTCTGCTACTACCAATTCAGGAGTACCTATACCAGACATTCAGAATGAGATAAGGAGATCTAACAGCAGAGACATATGCCTACATATTTGCAAGAATATGTCATACCTGCTGGAAGATCATCACCACATTCTGTCAATAATGTGGTTTCCTATGGCAATTTGGCAAATAGTTACGAAATTTTTTATGCAGCAGATCCTGTCCAGAACCTACAACTTACAATCAGGCCATTAAAGATAAGTGCTAGAAAGAAGACATGAAGAAGGAGTTGGATGCCATGCAAGCCATTAAAACTTGGGAAGTTGTGAGATTACCTCCTGGAAAAACAACAATTGGCTACAAGTGGGTGTACAAAATTAAGTACCATGCTGATGGATCCATAGAAAGATATAAGGCTAGGCTAGTGGCAAAAGGGTATACACAGACCTATGGGTTTGACTACCAAGAAACCTTTTCACCTGTGGCAAAGGTTACTACAATCAAGACTCTGTTGGAATTAGCAGCTTCAAAAAAGTGGCAAATCCATCAAATGGATGTGAATAATGCCTTTTTACATGGTGAGTTGGATGAAGAAGTATATATGGACTTGCCTCTTGGTTTTACAGCTGACAAAACTAATCAAGTCTGTAAGCTTACCAAATCTCTATATGGCCTAAAGCAGGCAAGCAGGCAATGGAACTCAACACTCACTGAAGCATTGAGTGAAATGGGATTTATCCAATCACCTCATAATCACAGTCTTTTCACAAAAGGTGCAGGAACATAATTTATAGCCTTACTGGTCTATGTGGATGACATACTAGTCACTACCTCTATGGCTCCAATTGATGAAGTAAAACAAGTGCTGCATAAAAGGTTCCAGATTAAGGACATTGGAAATTTGAGGTATTGTTTAGGTATTGAGGTTGCAAGATCTGATAAAGGTATTTACATAAACCAAAGGAAATACACATTAAACCTGCTACAAGAATATGGATTCATAGAAGCAAAGCCTGTTGCAACACCAATGCATTCCAAACAAAAACTAAGTTCTGGGGATTCAGAATTACTCCCAGATAATACCTTGTACAGAACAATAGTTGGAAAACTCATTTATTTGTCCTTCACTAGACCTGACATATCATATGCAAGATCAAAGCAGATTAAGTCGCTTTTATCTCAACCTACTGATTGATCATATGCAAAAATATACCACGGGTTTGAGATATCTCAAGAGCAATCCTGGTCAAGCATTCTTTTTGAAGATGACAATGATTTGATCTTAAAAGGCTACACAGTTTCAGATTGGGCAGGCCGTGAAGATTCCAGGAAGTCTATTTCAGGATACATTATGTTCCTTGGCACTGCACCAGTGTCATCGAAGTCAAAGAAGCAAAGCACAATAGCCAAAAGCTCCTCTGATGCAGAGTATAGAGCTATAGCTAATGCCACCTGTGAACTACAATGGCTAGTCTACATCATGAAAGACTTACAAATTCCTATTTCCTTACGTATTTTGCTATTCGGTGATAATGCCAGTGCTATACACATAGCAAATAACCCTATCTTCCATGAGAGGATTAAACACTTTGAACTTGACTGTCACATTACAAGAGCCATGGTCCAAGCAGGTTTTTTAAGACTCATGCCTGTCAGAACTACAAATCAGCTTGCGGACATTATGCCCAAGCCACTAAATTCTCCAGTTTTCCAATTCTGCTATCAAAATTGGGCACCTATTCCCTTAAAACAAAATTTGGTCACCTATTCAGCATTCAAACCACCATTTGTACAAGCATCTTAGTGATGAAGAAGGAGGCTCAAGTCCAAGCTGTTCATTCCCTTCTAGCTTGAGAGGGGTTTTGAAGTATATACAAGCATCTTAGTGATGAAGAGCAGGCTCAAGTCTCTATGAAGCAAATCATCAAACACCTTGCTTAAAAAGTCGGTTGATATATAGTAGTTGGGGTTGTTACAGATGGCTATTTGAGCATGTAACAACTCCATACGCATCTATATATATTGTATAGAAATCTGGGAGCTAACTTAACTTGTTAATTAGAGAAATCAAGCGAAATGCTGCTATTTACGGTTCTAAACTTTTTCAGTCACTATTAAGTTTTTCTCCTCATTACTGAGGCTTTCTTCTTCATGAGTTCATGTTCTTCATGATTCCTATGCTTTTCTTGCTGTTTTTCTTTCAATTCAACAAATTCCACACCAACCCCTGAATCGGACCAATACTCATCCGAAGAAGAGAATCTACTTCTTTCATCTGATATCATCCCTCTAGCGAAGCCAAAACCTTCAAGATGGTGTGGATCCTCCATCACTAAAACTTCAAAAGAGATATTGTCTACTTTGACAGAGATGGACTGGTTGATAGTTTTCCAATCTTGCATGAGGAAGAGGATGGATAGACATCCATATTCCAAAGAAGACTTGGTGAAAGTAGCTTGACTAATTTATAGCACTTTGAGAGCCAATTCCCTTCCGATCGCTCCAAATTAAGGTGAAAAGGAGGGGGCAAAATATTCTTTCGGAATGGTCTCTTTGTCCAGACTGTAATGACATTGAGAATTTTCCCCAACTACTTTGTCTTATAACTTTTCCCAGCTTCATGATCTGCATCACGAACTCCATGTTTCAAGCCATGTTGTTATGATTTTCCAAAAGAAGACCCCACAAGACCATACTAACATTCTTTTGTATTTGCTTTTGTTGACACGGAGCTTATATGTCCCAAGCCAAATCTCATTCAACTTAATCTCTAGAGCACCAGGATGCCGACAATCTTTGAATCTGATAAAGCCAAATCTGCTTCCTCTCTTTGTTCGTTTGGAGGAGATGTAGACATCCATCACTTTTCCAAATGAGCTGAAAGTCCTCCACAAATTTGCAACCACAAAACTAAGAGGGAAGTTACAGAAGAAAAAAGAAGTATAAAACTTATCCCAGTGCCAAACTGATTCTTTCCCGTCTGTTTAGTCTCCATCATGTACCTACTTCTCCTAGGCTCATGCTCACCGGAAACCCACACCTACGGCCCTAGCTCTCTTAGACTTTGTCACTCTAACCCACTCTCTCTCACTAGCCATTTTTTTATCCAATGGATGCATCGACTTGGTTCTTGCAGAATAGTAATTATGACCTTGAAACACTGCATAATAAATGTAGGGATCTCAAAACCGATTTAATCATAACTTCTTTCCCCGCAGGATATAGGAGCTTATCCTTCCAACTCGACAACATTTTCCAAATATTCTCCCATAAGAAACCCAACATTTGCCGTTTGTTGCGCCCTGTCATATACGTAAGTCGTAAATACTTACTTGGGCCGTTGCCCATCGGTACCTGCAACATCTGGGATACTGCCTCCCACACATCATCTGCAATACCCTGACTGAAAAAGAAGCTCGACTTATGGAAATTAATATCTTGACCTGACATGTCCTCATACCGCTGGAAGAGCTCCAATAAGCTCTCGACCGCCCCATCAAACAACTCAAAGAATAACATACTGCCATCCGTGAACATGAGGTGAGAGAGTAACCGTAAGGAAGTTGATACATCCACTATACAATATGTGTAGTGGACATTCACCACACACTTTTCATCCATCGATTTTCATGGCTACACACTTTAATCAATAGCACTAGTTTTTAATCAATGGCTAAAAAGTGGTAGTGAATGTCCACTACACAATATGTGTAGTGAACATATCATTTTTCGAAACCGCATTACCACCGAAAGAAATACCCCACAGCGCACCCCGAGCATAGTAACTGTTGATAAGCGCTGTCATAAATAATAAAGAGAAAGGGAGAGAGTGGGATCCGTGCAATACCCGAGTTGGCCGAACAACACGGCTCGGTTTACTATTTAGAGAAACCCGTTACGAGACCGAGGAAGCACATCGGCGTATCAAGTCCACAAAAGAAGGGGGAAACCCTATACGAGTCATCACTGCCCACAAATAAGCCCACTCTAGCCAATCAAAAGACTTAGCCAAATCCAATTTAAGTGTTGCAAGATTTTGACACCCTACTGCCCCCCTGCATCAAATGAAACGCCTCAAAGGCCACGAGAGCATTATCAGTGATCAGTCGGCCAGAGATGAATGCACGTACTATGGTTTCCAGATATTACAATGTCAATGACAAGTTTCAGCCTATTAACTATCACTCTCGAGATAAGCTTATAAACCGAACTACAAAAAGTTATGAGGCGAAAATCTGTCATAACCGCATAGGAGGAGACCTTGGGAATAAGAGTAATAAAAAGGTATATATAACTTTAAGTTAATTGCTTTAAAAAAAAACTTTAAAATAATTGTGTTCAAAAAAAAAAAAAAACTTTAAAATAATTTTTTGGCAAAAAAAAAACTTTAAAATAATTTTCTTCGGACAACTTTCTTTTGACTAAATTTCCTTGATCCCTGCTGCAGCCGACTCAAAAATCTATAACAATCTTTAATAATTGATTCTTTAATCATATACATAACAATTACTTGGGAGTTGGGTTACTGTGTGTGTGTATATATATATATAGTTATATATGGCTCGAACACAAGAAATTCCATATATAAATACACACCCACCCCCTCAAATAAACCCTAAAAAAAATCCAAAAACACAAAGAATGGATTTCTGCAGTCAATTAAGCTTAAACCTCCTCATCGATGTTCTCAACAAAAACAACAAGACCCAAAATCTCGTCTCCTCTCCACTGTCTTACAATGTAATCCTAAACATGATCGCCACTGGAAGGAGCGGCGATACGTTGAAGGAGATGCTTCGGTTTCTCCAATGCAGAGAAATCGAAGACGTTGATTCCAATTCTAGGAAGATGATGGGCTTCACATCATCCGACGGCTGTTGTGGTAGTGATCGTAACGATGGTGGTTCTGGGCCGTTGATTCAATGTTTGAATGGGATATGGTTTGATCAGCAGTATGTTCTTAATTCCACTTTTCAAGATTTGGCTCAGAAAATTTACAATGCACAGATCAAAAGTGCAGATTTTGTAAACAAGGTAATTTTAATTAAGTATTCTGTTAATTATTGTTTTTTTTTTTTTTTTTTTTCTGCTCCATAAATTTTGCTGGTCTGTTTTTTTTTTGGTTCTCTATTAAAAGAAAAATTATATATATTCATGGTTAATTGGTGCCAAACTCTATAGGCTTTATAATCCTTGGTGGTAGGAGATTGTTATTTATTTCCTAATACATTATCTGTTTATATATCGCCGCCCTTGCACGCAAGAAAAGCGTATCCCGTATCCCGTATTCCATACGTATCGGATACTGATACGAGACACATACGCCGGATAGTGATACGTATTTCTGGTGACATTAAAGCACATACATATACACATACACATACATACATATATATATTTTTTTTATTAAGAGTTTCGTCCTTATATTTTAATTACTTACAAATACACCCTGCATCTGTATCATATAGTTTATTAAAATCGCGTATGCAAATACCCGTACCCGTACCCGTACCCATGCATATTAGTTTATATCGATAATTAGTGCGAAACAGGTTTATAATTTTGGAAAGGAAATTATTGTTTTGTTTGTCTCTGATTTGTGTATAAAATTTAAATGAGATACCTCTAGATATTTGTTATACCAGATACCAGATGGTGAATGTGTGCTCTGATGATTTCTAAACATATTAATTTTACTCTAAAACATGGATTTTATAGGCGAATGAAGTGATTGATGAAGCCAATGCGTGGGCTAAAGAATCAACCAAAGGGCTCATCACTAATGTTCTTAAACACGGTGATTTGAGTGGTGGTGTAAAAGTTCTTCTCGGGAATGCTCTCTACTTTAAAGGCTTTTGGGATGAGGGCTTTAAACCTATATTG
This sequence comes from Gentiana macrophylla, assembly GCA_026214975.1. NCBI lineage: Eukaryota > Viridiplantae > Streptophyta > Magnoliopsida > Gentianales > Gentianaceae > Gentiana > Gentiana macrophylla. The sequence goes on along the minus strand of CM047812.1, from coordinate 2,034,077 downwards.
ACAAGAGACCGACCGTTTTATCTTATGAATGGAACGCAAAAAAAAGTCCCTTTTATGACCGGTTGCAACAAATATTCTAGTAGATCATTTGATGGTTTTAAAGTCGTAAGTATCCCTTATAAAACAGGGGAGAATGAGAATATGTTCTCTATGTATATCTTTCTTCCGGACGACAGACTTGGTTTGCAGAAGTTCTTGCATGATGCTGCTTCAGATTCAGGCTTTTTACGACAGGATTTCAAACTATCCAAATGGGGTTTTATGACATCTTTTTGATACCTAAATTCAAGTTTAGTTACCATACATCTGAAGGGAAGGAAACTATGGAGAGAATGGGTTTGACGTCACCGTTTTCTGATGGGTTGCAAGAGATGGTAAACGGGCACATTCGAGTATCAAAAATCGTTCAGAAGTCCTTTATTGAAATAGATGAGAAAGGCACCGAAGCTGCAGCCGTAACTTTTTCTTCCTGTATTATGATATCTGATGGGCCACCGCCGCAGTGGAAGAAGACGAAGTTTATTGCGGATCATCCATTTATGTTCATGATAAGGGAAGAAAAGACTAAATTTATACTTTTTTCTGGGGTTGTACTTGATCCTGCGTTGGAGTGACCAATTTAGTTAATTTGCATGGATCCAAGCTATGAAGTTCTTTTTTTTTTTTTTTTTTTTTTGTGTGTGTGTTTTTTCCTTTTTGGTTTTGTGTTTAACGTTTTTTATCTTTTTTTTGCTCAGATTTAGTATAATAAGATAAATGGATGATTATTGTTTCAGCATAAGAGTGTATGGATGATTATTATTATTTTTCTTTCGAATTTCATTTTATAAGCATGACGATCAATGTTTTATGGCATTAAAAGTGATATATATTACTGTATCATTAATTATCTCAAAAAATAAAAGATACTCTATCTGTTTCTTTTAACTATCACGTTTGAAGAAAAAACAATTATCGTTTCTTGGATGAACCTGGTTACTTTAGGTCACTTTTTAGCTAAAGGTTAGTCATTTTTTAAATGAACATGGTCAATTATTTTTTCTCAAATATAACAGTTAAAAAAAACGGAGGGAGTAACATAGTAGTGATCAAGGCTAAAAGCTAACCCGGAGTTTGAAAGAGTTTAAACAACATTAGTTATTACTCACATGTCTATGTTATAATTTATCTCAAAAATGGTTCTCACCGATGCATACACGGAAAGTCGATTTTAATCCCATAACCGACTTTCATAAAGTCATTCTATTGTGATATATTGATAAAGTCGATTCTATTGTGTTATATTAATAAAGTGATGAACGAGTTAGATTGAGTGTGGTGCAAATAATAATTAATACTAAACGTGTATTTATATCAAGGCTAACAGCCTGTGAAGAATGAAAAATAATACAGTTAAAACATTTATTTTTAATAGGAAAAGGTCGTAGAGGACAGGTTTACATCTAATTTGTGGAAAAAGGACAAGAAAATAAGACATTGGTTGTAAAGGACAAAAAATAATGGATATCCAATAATGCCCTTTATATTTATTTTCCTAATTCTTATCCTGAATATTTATAGGCGTATTAATTGGTGTATTAAATGCTGTTTGTTTTGTTTTACGTTTGTTTAGATAGTGGATCCTCCCCTCAAAAAAAAAAGATAGTGGATCCTATTTTCATGCTAATTTTCTAGTCAATTTCCTAAAAACAGTTGGCGTATTAATTTGGTTACTCCGTATTTTCCTATTTCAAACCGCGTTAACAATTTCGTCCACCTAAAAAAATAATAAAAAAATTCTTCCCATTACAAACACAACAAATGCTAGTATTTTTCCGGTGTTGTTTCCTCGTCAATTAGAGTGTAGTATAATACATTTTCATTTTCTATTAAACGTGAATATGTCACTACATTACATGTTCATGGTTCAGGGTTTAGATTGTACATTATGTGTTCCTTTAACTGTAATCCTCGTTCGTTCCTTTAACGTATTGGATGCACGATCATTCCTGTAGTAACAATTTATATAAATGTAGTAACACTGCAACAACATGTAGCAACATACAAAATAATGTAAAAACAATTCATGAAACTGTACTAACAATGATAGAAAAATGTAGTCACAAATTCAGGACTATGCAGCAACATTCCAAAAAATGTAGTCACAACTCAATAACAATACGATTAATCAACATTATATGCATCCAATACGTTGGTTCCGTGAACAACATACTGACGTAGTAACACCTTTATGCAAACACCTCAAACATAGTAACACATAATGTACACACTAAACCATGAACAATAAACCTTAATCGAGAAAACCACACATCTGAGACCTAAACCCTAACCTTAACTTACTAAACCCTAAATTGAACCCTAAACCCTTAACCACCTTAACCTAAACCCTAAACTTGAACCCCTAACGTGGGCTTTAAGGTTCGTGGTTTGTGATTCGAGTTTAGGGTTCATGTTTAGGTTTTAGGGTATATGGTTTAGATTTAGGGTTTAGGGTTCTAGTTTAGGGATTAGGGTTCGGGTTTAGGGTTTAAGGCTTTAGACTTTGAACATTTCCAAGGAAAATGTAGTAACGTTTCGGCATTTTTTCATGAATGTGCACGATCTTAAGGTACACAAATCCTATTGGGGTTCCTTTCCCAAGTAACGTTTGGCATTTTTTTCATGAATGTGCACGATCTTAAGGTACACAAATACCCTATTGGGGTTCCCCTTCCCAAGTAGGGTATAGAAAGCTGGCTGAAACAATGGAAACGCGAAAAACGGAGTGCTATTTTCACTTTGAACATTTCCAAGCAAAATGTAATAACGTTTCGGCATTTTTTCGAGGAATGTGCCGCGATCTTAAGGTACACAAATCCTATCGGGTTCCCCTTCCCAAGTAGGGTATAGAAAGCTTCTAAAAACAATGGAAATGCGAAAACGCGGAGTGATATTTAGACTTTGAACATTTCCAAGGAAAATGTAGTAACGTTTGGCATTTTTTCATGAATGTGCACGATCTTAAGGTACACAAATCCCCTATTGGGGTTCCCACTCCGTTTTTCGCATTTTAGGTGTTATTGGAACCAAACTAAACCCTAATTGGGAAGGGGAACCCCAATAGGGGATTTGTGTACCTTAAGATCGTGCACATTCATGAAAAAAATTGGAGAAAATCGTGAACCAAAATCGTGAAAATTGCACTGAAGTGATATTTCAACATTTACACCACAGAATTGGTGGCATTCCAGAAAACATCCCCATCAAAAGTGGTATATTGACAAAGCTCCCTGTTAAATGTGTGACTATTTTATATGTTACTACCCACTGCATATGACTAGTTTGTAATTCAACAATTTTCTTCACATGTAATAAAAAGTACAAGGTGGTACTTTCACGGTTTTGGATGTATGTCTAGTTATGGCGTGGCAGAAAGACTATTCATTGTCCGGTATATGCACGCATGGATTTCAAAAAATCATCAAATAGGGTTTAGGGTTTAGAATGTACATTATGTGTTCCTACGTTTGAGGGTGTTTGCATCGTGGTATTACTACATCTAAGTGTGTTCATGAAACTACTGTGAAATACGTGTTACTTCATTTGTTCACATGTTGTACCACTGAAAATATATGTAGTTACACCCAAAAGAATATGTAGTACTAAATGTGAAACATGTTGTACCACTGAAAATATATTGTAGTAACAACTAATAAAATTGGTGTAGTTTCAAAGAAAAAATGTGTAGAAACACATACAACGAATGTAGTCACAACAAAACACAAGTAATGCTTGACATTAGATTAGATTAGTACATTTTGTACATTTTTGTTAAAGCTCATGCTTGATATTGGTTCTTGGCTTAGTTTTACGGATTTTAATGTTTGAGTTATTGAATTTCCAAACTAGTGTTTCACAATGCACTAGTGTCGTATTTAAGCTCTTTCCAAATGACATCAACGTATGTCAGCTCTTTTTTTTGGTGTAGTGTATCAGTCATGCCGACAAATCCAAAAAAGAAAAAAAAAATTAAAAAGCACTTTTAGTTCCAATTTCCTCTGTCTCTATTCACAATATCTTCTTTGCACAACTTAATGAGAAACTTCCTCTCAATCACATTACATGAAAGCCTATGTCGAAGCAAAGAATACAAGAAAGAGGACTATACATCTGCATCTGCATCTGCTTCAAGGTTTCTACCTTCCAAGTCAATATCAGTTACATATCCCCAAGGATTTGACACAAAGAACTTAGTCGCCGCATTTATGCCATATTTTCCAAATATAAGCTTAACATCCATTCTTGATGGTGTGTAGTAGTTACTTCAGATCTTGAACTTCTTTTCAACCTTGTCGTACCTTCTAATCAATTCATCTAGCATATCATTACTTCTTTTTCCCAACACAATCTTTTCCTCGTCCAAAGCACTGAATAATATTGAATAATATTCGACATCAAATTAGTCACATCCCAAAATATGTAGTAACAGTGCAACATAATGCGGTTACTATTCAAAATGATGTAGTTACAATAATAAAACCAGTAGCACAAGTTGAAGGTAATGTAGTAACAACGAAAAAATGAAGTAACATTGTCATGAACATGTAGTAACAATGCACCAAACTTTAGTTTCGGTCCAAACATTGTAGTGACAATCCACAAAAATGTAGCCACAATTGACAAAAATATGTGTAATATGAGCAAAAAATTGTAGTAACAATATTCAAATCAAATTAGTCACATCCCAAAATGTAGTAACATTGCAACATAATGCGGTTACTCTTCAAAACGATGTAGTAACAATAATAAAACCCGTAGCACTAGTTGAAGGTAATGTAGTAACAACGCAAAAAAAATGAAGTAACATTGTCATGCACATGTAGTAACAATGCAACAAACTTTAGTTTCAGATCCAAAAATTGTAGTGACAATCCACAAAAATGTAGCCACAATTGACAAAAATGTTTAATATGAGCAAAAAATTGTAGTAACCATTTTTCCTAACACGATCCCATTTGTGTACCGAGTTGGTGTAACACGAGTTACTATAATTGAAAATCCTACTTCCCAATCAATTTATTACTACTTTCCAATTGACAAATCCTATCATTGATATCAATAAGAAATTCTTATACAACCATAATTCGATTCAAAATCAACCCCAATTCAATCAAATTCTTGCCCAGGCAAAAACCCTATACAATTAGATCATAAGGAATTAAACAACAAAATTCGCGATTTATAGCTCTCAGGAAAAAAAAATTGACACTTACTCGGTGTTCTTTGCTCTTCCTCGTCTTTACGCCATCTGCTCCCGTCACTCCAATTATTTCTCGTCGTAATCTGACTAATTTACTGTTCCTGCTGCGAAATTCAACCCCCAAAATCTCTGGGCTTTTTTTTGTTGCTGTTTCCGGAAATCGCCGGATTTTTTCTCTGATTTTGCTGTTCCAATTATGTATAATCAAATGCAGTAGCACCGCTAAAATGAAGAGCCGTGGATTGCTGAAAGCGTGATTTCCGGTGGGAGTTATCTCATTTGTCAATTTCCGTTTATGATCACCGGATTATTAGGAAGAAAAACGGGGAAAAAAAATGAGTGGCACATATTTACCCGAATTTTAGGAAAAAATTGAGTAGCACATCATTAAGGGTAATTTAAGCGCATCTCTTCTTTTTTTCATTCTCAACCACCATGTCTTTGTTTTTGTCTATTTCATCATTTAAAGATCTTATATTGTCGGCTGCGCCCACCACTTTTATTTTTAATTCTTCGTCATGGTATCAGAGCTATAACTCTTTAGCCATTATTACTTTGGCGTTCACAAATAACTATTAAGCCATCATGTTGTTGTAATATTTGGCTTCGAGTGTACAATCCCAATGCAAACCACGAACAAGTACCGATCTTGATAGTAAATCAATTATTAAATTGACCGATCAATCTAATCATCAACCAAACAGAATACTATAAGTCATGTCAAAAAACATTGTCTTAAATGACTTATTTCGGGTATATATATAAATGTCCCACTAGAATATAACACAGTCATCATTTTATGCAGGGCCGGCCCTATGCTAAGGCCCGCAAGACCCGGGTCTTAAGCCCAACGGTACATGTTTCGCTAAAAGAAAAAAATAATTCGGGTAGATTTAATCCGATCCAACCTAATATAATATGTTAATTTTCTTTTTTGATAAATGCCCTTTTTTTTTTACTTTAATTGATAAAGGCCCAAATAAAAAAATTTACTTGACAAAAAAAAATAGACATACAAACAAGTTTTATTAATTTTTTGCATTTACGGATGTTAAAAATGCGATAAGTGTTGGAAAAAATGTAGTACTTAGGATTTGCAGAGAATTAGAAACTCCAAAGCACGTTAATAACATTGTCTTTTAAAAGATGTTTCATCCCACACGATTTGTCACTAAGAGATCAAATTAAAATCTCTTTCATGATACAATGGGAGTGTTTGATTCAAACAATGACTTGTTTGAATCAAATCCGAGGACACTCAATGTTTTTCTGATGATGTTGTCAAACTTATGAATTTTAAATCAGCATACTTATATTTTTTATAGGTTCTAGCGAGGGGCGGCGCTTGCCCAAAGCGGGATAAAGCGACCGAGCCAGCCGCGATACTGGGCGTAGTTACATGTTTTACAATTTTATTTCTATATAAGATGTCCAACAATCAGTAATATCACATTATTGCATGTTGGCGTAGTGGTGTTAGAGTGGTTACTCTTTCTTGTAGACGCAGGTTCTCGAATCTTGTGTGCTATTTTTTTAATTTTTTTTAATATATATTATATTTAATAAATGCTGTAACTAAACTCTATCAGAATTTAATTTCACGTCTCTCATTCTGTCATTCTGCGCAGCGCCCACTTCCCCTCCCAGCATCTTTTTCTTTCATGGAAAAAAAAAAAAGATCTTCATATTTTTTTTCTGCTACTTTATAAAAAAAAGTATCCAAAATTTAATTCATCTCTCCTCCATCTACTGCTCACGGCCTTTGTGTTCGGGTACGATTTTTTTGTTAATTAGAATTCGATAAGCTGTTGATTTCCCCATGAGTGATTTTATTGTATTGATTCTATTTCGCCTTAATATTTTCTTATACGCGATTTGATTCATTTTAATTATGTATGGATATTGATTTTGTTAAAGAAAAGGGTCCTTGTTTTAATTTTGCCCCGGGCCTACTAAATGTCAGGAACGATCCTAGTCTTATGGAGATCAGTTTTCGAACCCTATTAAGAAAAAAGAAAAAAAAAACGTCGTTCATACAAAATTCGAACTTGTTCATACTTCAGATGCCCCTTAACCAGATAAGCTTCCTTGTCGATATTGTTGATGATGTGTTTTATTTTTTTATTTTTTTATTTTTTTATTTTTGTGTTTATTATTAGGTTTAAGCCAATAGGAAATAGCCACTAGCCAATGGATGATAACTTGGAAGATTTTTCTCATAATAGTTTGTGCTTGGGGTGGGTTCTACTTGTTGACGAAAAGTTGCACTCATTACTTTAAAATATTATATACTTGGGCCCTTGTTTGTTTGTTTTTTTTTTTTTTTTTTTTTTTTTTTTTTTTAGTGACTATGCTTTCATATTATTATAGTTATCAGACTCGGCCCAGTCGGCCGACAGCAAATCTTAGCAAGCCGGGTCAACGTTCATTGTGTTAAGCCGTGAACTTCGATTGAATTCGTCCGGCCGGCGGTTGAATCCGTCAACCCGTGATCGGATCGGTCAATCAGATGACCTTTTTTTTTTCAGCAATTTTTTTTTTTTTTTTTTTTTTTGTCATTAGGATTTCATTCACCCTCAACCGGTTCTAAAAAAAAGTTTCAGTTCGAAATAGTATAAATCTCAAAACATCGAGCAAATTTTGTCAAAAATGAAAAAGAATATCGAGTAGATTTCTCACCAAAAAAAAAATCAGTAGCAGTATGTATTATTTTTTGTTTTTTAGGAAATAATTATTGGTATTTAGGGGTATTTGAACTTTTTTACGGTTGAATAGCTTGTTTTCATTATAGATTGAATGTATTGTTGTGTTTTTTTTAAAAATGTATGAAATTGTAGCAGTAGAAAATGTTAATTATTTACGCTTTAACTTACACAACACATTTATGTTGTCTAATTTGTAATTGTGTTTGTTGGATTATTTTGAAAATAATTATGGTTGTCATATTTTATTTTATTCTTATGTTTTGGATATTCAATTATATTTTTTAAGTATATGATGTGACCCACCGGTTGAACCACTGACCCATCAGTTGAACCACTAACCCGGTGACTCGATGTTCTTTCCGGATCAATGACCGGGTCGGGTCCGGTAACTAATGGTCCCAAAAGATTTTGAATTGACAATAGGAAATAGCCACTAGCCAATGGATGATAACTTGGAAGATTTTTCTCATAATAGTTTGTGCTGGGGGTGGGTTCTACTTGTTAACGAAAAGTTGCACTCATTACTTTAAAATATTATATACTTGGCCCCTTTGTTTGTTTATTTATTGTTTTTTTGCCCCTAGTGACTATGCTTTCATATTATTATTTGGCCCCAAAAGATTTTGAATTGAGTAGTTGATTCTCAACTAAATAATTGTGCCTAGTAAATTGTAATATATATATATATATACGTATAATGGAATCGCCACATTCGAGTCCTGGAAAAAGCCTATCTGAACCACCGAGCCAGATAAAGGCCCGTGACCACGGCACCGGCGAGGCCAACCAACCAAGTCGAGGTCATTGTTGCGCCGAACCCCCCTGCCCCTGGCTTTGGGCCAGGGGCGGACTACGACCTTGGACAAAAGATCCCAAAGAGGCCGCATAAGACTTGGTGAGGTAGCAGGGAGCAAGAGCAAGGCAGGACAATAAAGTTGGCGATCCTTGCGATCCTAAGATGTCGCCGCCAAGATATCTTACCCACTTGCAGCCCAGATATTTAAGTTTGCTTAGCTGTTAAGTAAAATTAGCTGTTAAGTAAAATTAGTGACTAAACTGCCATGTAACACATGTCCTTACTTAGCTCCTAAGCCTCCTCCTCCTATAAAAGGAAGGCTTGTGTAAACCTGAACTAGATATACATTCAAATAAAAAGCAGGCCAAAGCTCTGCAAAAACGCCATCTCTTTCACCCTCCTCCCACCGCCGCCGTACACCACCAGCAAGCTTACATTTTAACATACACCAATAAGCCAAATATCCACTAAAGTCACACCGCTGAGCCACCGTGATGATTTCGACCTCATCATATATATATATACACGTCTTTTTATCTTACATTAAAAGCCAGGTTGTGACATTTTTATGATCTTGGACTTTTTATAAACAATTATTATTCATCTTTTTTATGCATTTTTTGGTGCCGTTAATTGGTAATCGAATGATTCTTTAGAAAAAAAATACTAACACTCCATCATAGTTTATGCAAAGAACTTTAAAACTTTTTGACAGCCACTTCATTTTCGATTTTTTAATTAATTACTTTTCCAAGCCAAGAATATTGTTTTAATTTAGATTTGCTTTTCAATTTAATAACCACATAGAGCATTAGAAAAGCTAGATTCTGTAATGCGCAGAATCAAAATATATAGTTATAATGGCATCCGATTCTGTATCAAAAAATGGTAAAGTTTTACAATTTTTGAACGATAACTCACATCTTTATTGAATCCCAAAAAAAAAAATATATATATATATATATATACGCACTTAAACATTAAAGAGTAATATTATGTAAATTTCAAACACAAATTACATACACAAACACCGTTATGCAATAAACAACAACACGATGCAACTAAGCATCGTGTCTATTCAATAAACGACGACGTAATATAGCTAAGCACTGCCTCGGTATAGAACCCTATATAATCACCACTATGCGATAACAATATTTATAAAAAAAAAAAACACTACTTATGATATATATTTGTTATAAATGTCACACTCCATCATTCTTAAAACATATTTTATCACAGTTGATCATACGTGATAAAATATATAGTGAAACATGTTGTGACTCGATGTATAACGGACAAATCATTAAAAGAAAATAACACAACCATAGAAAACATTAATCCAACAGAAACAAAGAGAGAGGGAGAGACGGCTGGCGGCTTTGAAATAATTGGTTTATTCTGATCAGATTAAACACAGCAGGTTTCACAGATCCAGCAGCAACAGAGAGCAGCCAAGCTGAAAAAAATAAAATAAATTATTGGTTAATCAATAACTAATTAGTATAAATCAGATCCATAATTAATTAATTCATCCCCAAAAGGCCCTGGTCATAAAAAAATTATAAAAAATATATAGTATAATATATGTTTCTTAAGTCATATATTTAATAAATAAATGGTTAATAACTTACCATCCCTCAATGAATCCTTTCTCTCCTCTAGCTTTGGTTTGTGGCAACCACTTCTTTTCCCCAACTGGACCATTTTCAGTTGGATAACCTTCATTTAAAAAATTAAAAAAAAAAAAATAGAAAAAATCATAAATTAAAAAAAAAAAAAAAAAGAGTCAACAAAGCCTATCACAACAGTAGAAGCTCATCATATCAAATAGATCTTGAGTTGAAATCTTATCCACACGTGTGAATTAATAAAATATCATTTTCATTGTAAAAAAAATTTTAAAAACAAGAAAACAAAGGGGTGAAGGCAACCAGATCCTATCATGTCACAGCAGCAGCACCATCATGCTGTTGTCTGTCTGAATGTTTTGGATCAAAACGACTCGTTTTGGTCCAAAACCTTCACAACATTTCTGCTGATGTCTCAATGTTTTGGATCAAAACGGTCCAAAACGATACGTTTTGGTCCAAAACGTTCGAAACACGCTTATGATGAGAGGAGGATCCGTGTTTCGGGTGGAGGGGTATGTATAACAAGGAGGAAAAAAAATACCTGGAGGAGGCTGTTGGTATGGCATCTCCATTTGAGGAACCTGTTGTTGCTGTTGCTGTGCCATATCTATTAATTTGGGTTTTTTTTTTTTTTTTTTTTTTTGAAAGATTGATATGATACAACAAATATATGACTTTTACTAAAGACTTTGTGTATGTATGTATCTCTCTTTATTTTGCCTGTATTTGTGTTACTTATATAGACATGTGGTAGCAGTTGGCGACTTGGGAAAAAGAGTTGTAGTCTTGTTTTGCTTCCGGGAAAGTCTAGTTTTTCCAACTACTTTCACCAATTTAACATTTTCATTTATTATCCTCCCTATAAAACTTTTTACTTTTCTTACCTATTAAAAAAAATGCCTAATAATTCTGAATAAATATACCCTTTTATTCAGTGTTTTTCTTTTTTTTTTTAGCAAATAGCAATAATGATCCTTAAACTTTACCGAAAAGTTGTGATTTAGACATATTTTTTCGTTTTGGTTTAACGGTTTAACCAGTTCTCTGTTTTTCATTTTTTTCTTGCAAGAATAGTTCCATCTTTACCAAAAAAGTTGTTTTGTAGTTTTTTCGTTTTGATTTGATCAGTTCCTTATCTTTTTTTTTTTTTCAACTTTGGTACATTTTTGCAAAATAAAATGAAAGCTGGGAGACTATGAAACCAAAACGAAAGAAAATGGTTAAATCATAATTTTCCTATAAAGATAGGGATCATTTTGGCTATTAGCTCCGATATTTATTATTGACCGGTGAAAACAATTATTTGTATCAATAGATTGTTAAGTAGCTAGCAAGAGACATATTTTAACATAATAATTATACTAATAATAAAATCGAATGTATGAATCACTAAAGCTGGCCCACCATCTTTAATGGTAGGACATTTAGTTCCATCTTGTAAGATGACTATTAATATACTATTTGTAACGCAGGGGACTCGGGTCTCAACATCTCTAATGGTAGGAAACTTAGTTCCACCTTGTAAGACTATTAATACTATGTACGTGTTCATAATGCTCTATTACTCGAGTCTGATGATACTATTTGAGATATTAAGAATACAATAACCATTTAAACATATCGTATCGGATTGACCTAAAATGGTTAATCAAATTACTGGCCAGGCTCGAGGAAAATACATTGGAAGTCCTGGACCGGATTATGCATGCCTAAAGCAAAGGGTGGCCTAGGATTTAAAAACTTGAGAGCTTTCAACTCTGCTATGTTGGGTAAGCAAGCATGGAGAATTATTCATCAACCGGATTCATTATTGGCCAGGCTCTTAAAAGCGAAATACTTCCGAAATTCATGCTTTCTCGATGCAGGTTATTGCCACAATGGTTCGTATGTATGGCATAGTATTCTTCATGGAAGAGCGCTTCTTACGAAAGGTTTGCGATGGCGCATTGGCTCTGGGGAAAATATTCGAGTGTTTGATGACCCTTGGATTTCTATGGCCCACAATTTCAGGACTTGCAATACACTTTCTGCACTCCCGAATGACTGTACGGTTAAGAATTTAATGATGCCTGGAGAACGCAAATGGAATAAAAATCTCATTACAGCCTCTTTCATGCCACATGTTGCGAATTACATCACGAAAATAAATCTTGCTCCAAGGCATCGGGAAGATCGATTAATATGGCATCACACTACAAATGGCCTCTATTCGGTAAAATCGGGATATACCATATTGCTTTAGATTATCAAGAATTTAGCAATAATAGAGCTCCCGAAGGCATCACCTTCGACCCTCTCTTTCTTTCTCGAAAAAATTATGGAAACAAAATGTTGCACCTCGGGTACAACACTTTCTTTGGCGCATCACATAACCTGTTGCCTACCGGTGATAATTTGCAAAAGCGGGTCATTCCAATGGCATTTGCAAGGTGTGCGGGCGGGAATAAAAACTATTGGCCATTGCTACTTGATTGTTCAATAAGCGCGTAAGGTGTGGAGCTTAGAACCTTTTAGCAAGTTGTGTGGGGAAAAGCAGGTGCACTCTTTTTTTTGATGTACTCGATTTAATCTTGCACATTGACGATGACTTCGCTCGGGTAAGATTCTTTATCTCTTATGGCATATTTGGAAGGCCCGTGCTCATGGATTTTTGAAAAGAAAGCGTGTATGTGCCTCCCTTTTAAAGAGGCTGAATTTGGTTGTCTTGAATTTTTATCAAGTGTTAATACCCCAAAAGTGATAATCAATCCTTTCGTAATTGGCGATAAAGTGAAGCCCCCCAACGTCATATATCAAATGTAATGTTGATGCTTGTCTAAAAATGACTCTCTCTCGGTTAGCGGCATTTTCGAAAATGAAAATGGGGAAATTCTTAATGCTTTCTCTTTCACATATAGGCACAAATATTTCGGTGTTGGAAGCGAAGCTCTTGGAGAGTCTTTCATGGGTTGTCGTTTGCAATATCCTATGGCTACTATCGACTTATTTTGGAGGCGGACTCTCTAGCAACAATTCAAAAACTCCAATCTAACGAAGAAGACTTATCGATGTTGGACAACCCAGTAACGAGTTGTAGGGACTTATTGCACGCTTTTGAACACGCTCTATTCTCTTTTATCAAACGCGAGGGAATCCTCTCACAAGACTTTCTAGTGAGGCATGGAGTTTTTTTGGTGTTTGGTAATGTTGTTGAATGGGGCTCCATCTCACCATTCGATGTCTTACATCTTTGCAGACTTTGGATAGTCTTAGAATAAAAATGTTTTTTTTCCACTCAAAAAAAAAAATTTACTGAATTCGTTATATACCATCTTGGCATATCCACTTTCGCGGAGAAAGCGTGTGCCATTATTATTTAAACACATATGGCTGATATATATGATCATTTCTCAACCATCAAATATCCACATATTAATATTTTTATACTATTCAAAAACAAGATTATAAAATATTCTTATAAAAATAGGTGGTATAAAGATAAATATTCAGATTTGTGGATCATTATCATGAATGGGAACACGGATTAATTAAACTTTGAATAATTCTGTGGCAAAAATCTTTTCCCAAAATGATTTCTTTCCTTTTTCTTCGTTATCAATTTGTTTTTTTTTTTTTTCGTTTTTTTAGTGAATTAATAATTAGTTGAGCAGAACATTATCAACAAATATTATTTGGAATAAAGTAGTTTATAATAGTTTATTTTCAGGTGAATCAGTTGATCTGATCTATAAATTGTTTTTTCTCTTGATTTTCACTCTAAATAAATTCCATTTTTAATATAAATAAAGTGTTCTTCAAAAAAAAATTATATATCTATATATATATAGTGGGTGGGGAGTCATTTTCATATCCTATTTGGATGCCGTCTGTCTTTCTTCAACTGATTTTGAAAAGTTAAAACGCGTCTTCTATAATGTTAAGGAATCTTATTAATGAAAAACTACATTGCATATTTGGTAATTAATACTCTTTCGTTCCGAAATAAATTTGTTACATAATAACTTACATTTTCAATGCAATATTTATTTTGTTTTTCCTACCTCTACCCTTATTCATTAAGGAGTGACTGAATAGATAAAACATGACAAGAATTATATACTAAGAGTTTTTTTTTTAATCATTTTGGCATTCAAATTAAAGTATTAATTCACCTTATTATGCACGTTCTTGGCAACTGCACAGTAGTGGCCTCTGACGAAGAAAAGTACTCAAGAGCGTTATGACGCAGTTTCTGGCTTCATGCCCCAAATTTTTCCAACCTTATATACTAGTTTAAAAAAATTAAACACATTTTAAATCGTTGAACTTTCAAAAAAAAATCGTTGAATAAAATGAAGGCATGCATATTGTTGTCGCAGTAGATCGATTGAGGGACTTATTGATTTTTTTCGTGGCTATAGAGAGCGTGGATTCGATGATGCCCTTAAAGCAGCCCGGAACTTGCTCAACAAATGGAAATTGAATCAATTTTTCGTGAAAAAAGGCAAATCCATAGAAAAAGGTATTTTGATGAGGTTTTAAGTGAAGAAGCCGTGTTTTCTGCTGAAGAGAATTTCAGAGTGCAATACTTCATGTATATAGTTAACAAAACTCTTGCCTCACTTGATGAAAGATTCAAGCAATTTCGGTTGTATGAACAATATTTTGGCTTCCTGTTTGATTTAAAGATGTGCTTCGATGATAAAAATTTGAAGATTTCTTGTGACAATCTTTCAAATATTTTGACACACAATTGAGAAACTGATATTGACGGGGAATATTTCTATAGAGAGTTGCAACTTCTTAAACATATTCTTCCAATTGAATTTGGAAACCCATTCAAGTCTTGAATTATTTAAAACGTCAAAATTTGTTTTCCAAACACATAGATCGCTTACCGAATCTTGTTGAGTATTCCAGTTACCGTTACAACAGGAGAAAGAAGTTTTTCGAAGTTAAAAGTTAATAAAGAACTATCTTCAAAGTACAATGTCACAAGATCATTTGAATGGGCTAGCAATGATATCAATCGAGAAAAATATGATTGATGAAGTTGATTATTCTACATTGATAAATGATTTTGCTTTTGAATATGCTAAAAGAACGGTGTTGAAGTAGTATTTTACATTTAGGTCGTGTCGACTTACCTATGAATTTGAAATAAAATGTTTTTTTTTACAATTTTTATTTATGTTTCTCTTTCTAAAAAAAATTGTTCTTCAGATCTAAAGGGCCTTGTCCGGGAAAATGGCCTTGGGTCCCGAATTTCACAGGACCGGCTCTGCAACTGCATCAGTTATTTTGGAACAAAGGAAGTCATTAATTACTCAATTAGCCCTAGAATTCATTTGAACTTTAAGGACACCACACTAAATCTACCTGAAGCACCATTATAAGGTTTAAAAATAGGCATATACTAAGATGTCTTTAAGGACAATGGTCAGTGTGATGTCCTTAAATGCCCATTTTTACTAGTGTGATTTCATTACCGTAACAAAACGGGGATTGACCTACCGGTCGGTCGCGGAGGGTTGAAGGGCGGTCCCTTTCACGGGGGTCGAGGGGGCATCGCCCCCGAAAGCTAAACGCCTCCAACTGATTAGCTATGTATCCGCAGTGCGTAGTGACATACATCTGCAAAGCCGAAGAGACTTAGCTCTACATGCAAAAAGCAATATCTCATTGTCTTTGCATCATTTCTGAAATGATGTGACTTGCCTATAATATGCATTAGATTGCAAACATCAGATTATTCAAGAATAAGAATCATTAGTAAGTTTATTTTAAGGTCCATGTTTTGATCCAACGAGTAACTGTTTGAAACGTTAGTACGTTTTTTTTAGGGTCCATGTACGTTTTAATAAGGTTCATATTTTGATCCAACGAGTAACTGTTTGAATCCGACACTAGATTTTCAATAGTTCTTTTTAGTGAAAAATTGTAAGGGATGAATTATCTCTTAAACGAAAATGTATTTATGTGATTTGAAATTCATTATTTTTATAATTTTTAACTAGTTGAATATCATTTAATCAAAAACCTCGACTCATACAAATCCATACCAATGTAAATTTTACTGACTATATTCAACAAAACTAGCCCATCCATAATAATGTAAACCTGACTATATATATATATATATATATATATATATATATATCATATCATATCATATCCTTTAAAATATACATCCAATTCAGTCACTTTCTCCTTTGACACGATTCTCTTCATATGTCTCCAGCTCATAAATAAATGGACATCTAAAGACTAAAGCCTGCCTTGCATGTGTACATAAAATCAAAAATAAATCCCTTGTTTTCTCATCAATAATGAGAAACTTGTATGAGATTAAATTTGAATCGTTATAATTTATTTTAGAATTTGGATTATCTTCTATTTTTTTTTTTTTTTTAATAATTTGGACATGATTCGTATTTGTTGACTTACTATCTCTTCCATCCAAAAGTTTAAACTTTGAACTCTTGAGATTTAATTTTGATTATTTTTTGTTTCTTTTTTTAGGAAATCTCATCTCTTTCAAAAGTTAATCTAATGAGGTAGGGCGGTCCCTGTGTAATCAAAGGTCATAAGTCAAAAAATATTATGACCCTCGACCATGTGAAAAATATAACATATCACAACTATTTTTGAGGTATACTATGTTCATGAGCGTTATTAAAAATTTAACGAAATTTGATTAGATTTTCTTTCACTGAATTCAGCTATAAATTTGGGTCTTACCTGTTTTTTAACTTGAGTTAAAATAAAAAATAACCTACAATACACTTCTATTACATGAAAACGGAGGTCATAAAGTTCCAAGTTTCGGAAGGGTTCCTATGCCGCGGCCTTGTTGGCCTGCCTCTAGGGACAGCCCTGAATGAGGTGGTACATTTGATTTATTTATTTGTTTGAGAAAACTGTTTGCAGCGGAATTTAAACACGTTATCTATGTTTTGATACATGTTTAATTACAATAACTTCAACAGTAAGTAACTTCCCTAGAATTGGAGAACAAAGTGACTTAATAGCTATGCATATATCGCTATAATAATAAGACTTATTCTTTGTTGAATATTTTTATTAATTTCAGCTCAGCACGTATTTCTGTAATCAATTATTTGGTTGTTGCATGTTGTGATATATGTTTGGTTTGTGTTTGTTGTAGTCCAACAGCCTGTGCTAGGTCGTAGTCTAGCTAGCTTTTAAGCTGGGTCGTAGTCGAGCGGTATGCTGGATCTTTTACTTTAGCCAATGACTAGTTTTGTTGTAAATTAGTTATTGTTCGGTATTAATAAAACTCCCGTCCTTTTATGAAAAAAAATTATTCTTAAATTGATTTTTTTTAAATAATATAGTAAAAACAAATTATTATTTATATTATTACATACTTCATCAAGATGATTAAGAAAAGAATATTAGACTTAAATGGAAAAATATTTGAGAGTTAAAAGGCCGCCGGCCAAGCAAAGGGTAGAAAATTCAACGAAGGAAAGAAAATAGAATAAAATTAAAAAGCAAGTTAAAGTAGCCGTAAAGGAAAAAGTGATGAGAATTTTCAACAATATGAAAAAGAAGGGAAAAAAAACACAGCCAACATATAGAAATATGAGATCATATTTATGTATGTAATTAATAAAAAGGGAAAAAGGTCACAAGAACATGAAATATAAAAAATTGAGATACAAGGACAGCTTTCATTTTGGATAAGAGCAATTGTAATGGCTTTAAAATAGAAGCCATGCACATGAAAGTCAATCATTTTAGAAGGGATCTATGTTTTTATATTATTGTAATAACTCTAAAATGGATTTGAAAAGATTTGACTCCCTCTAGATGTCAATCAAAATATAGATGTGCATCTTGACACCCTTAATCCATATTTCTCTCTCCGATTACACTTAAAACATGTATTTTTGTTATATATATTTTCTTTTCATAATTCCTTGTTTACATTATCCTTAGCAAAATTTTGATTTAATCTACATTAATACGAATCAGTTTGCTCCAACTGACAATCTCGTTCCACCAATGAATGTATTTTCAGCCAATTTTCCTTTTTAGCTTATTTCATTCTTTTACAATATTATACTTGAGTCATTACAGTAATTAACTTGATTTATTTCATCATTTTCATCTATTTAATGGGTTCCACATTTAAATAGACTCCATCATCATGTATGGCCATTACAAGTGCTCTGAAAAGGACAAATGCAAATAGATGGACCAAAATACTCATGATTGTTTTTTTATGCAAATTGGCACAACAACGCCAATAAATGAGAGAATCATTATTTGGATTTATTGCAGTCATAAATATCTTTGACTAATTAAATTCACAATCTTAAATACAAAAAAAAATACTGATAAAAGTGTACTCAGTGCCAAAAAATGTAGTAACATATAAAAAAATAATAACAAACAATAAAACATAGTTACAATAAAAAATGTAGTAACACTAGAAAAAATATAGTAACATATACAAAAAAGTAGTTACAACCAATATACAAAGAAACAGTCACTCGTAATTGTTATTGTATGTTGGAAATGATTATTCTTATTGCATTGTTACTTCACTCATAATTTTACTATATGTTGGAAATTATCATTCTTATTGCTTTGTTACTTTAAGTGTTACTGTTACTTCACTTGTAATTTTTACTATATGTTGGAAATTATCATTCTTATTGTGTTGTTACTTCACGCGTTAGTGTTACTTCACTTGTAAATTATCATTCGGTCATGTAGATATATATATATATATATACGCGCGCACACACACATAGTTGTAACCGAAGCGTACACATGCTTGTTTTTTTTTTTTTTTCTCGAAAATTGGATAAAAGATTTGGGAAGATTCAATTTTCCATAATTACTCCTCATTCAATTACAAGGATTTACTTCTCTTTATTTACTCATCCTTCCATAATTATAAAATAGAGGGTATTATCGGAACTCTAATTTAATTTTGTCTTTATTATCATGTGTGTACTTCTAACCTGATTTATTAGTGAATGTGTCATTTTTGGCAAAATCTAATAAAAATATATAGAAGTAGTGGGTAGTTTTTTTTTTTAATTAACAGGGTGTCCATTATTTAATTCATAAATACAATTAGTCACGAAGAATCAGTGAGACATTGGTTCAGTGGTAATCACTATGGCCCCTTAATCCGGAGTATTCAGATTCGAGTCTCAGTGGGGACAAAAAAGAAATGTTTGTGCCACAACAAATGTCACAACAAACTTTTAAACCATGGATTTTTTGGGACTCGTATGATTCAATAGGTCACACATCATAATCAATGGCACCAAAGTCTTGATGGTGCTGGGAATATCACGATGTTAAAGAAGGTGTCTGTATGGTTGATATCTGGATGTGAAAGATGACCTTTGGCGGTGCTCAGCCGGCGGACACAATAAGTAATGAAGAGAGGAAGTGGTCGACAAATTGACAGAGTCTATCTGCTTATATTGAATCCAGTCCCCCTTTTTCTAGTTACATGAGGCCTCTATTTATAGGCAAAGTTCTAATGGCGATTAGTCTAATAGTGGCAAGACATAATTAAGTATGATTAGAAGACAAGCAGTTGCGGAGGTCGCGCCGACGGGACCGCTGATCTTTTTGATGTCTTCCTGCTGAGACGGTCTAATCTTTGCCAATGCCAAGTGTAGAGCATGCTCGCCTATATGTAGAGGCACAGCCCGGCTGACCGATATAGCAGACTGGGTGCATCGTGCTCAGCCCCCAGCTTGAGGGCAGATACGATCGTGCGAACTCGATGACCCGATTGGCTTATTCCCAGTTGGGCTGGTGGCGATGGAGGTTAGAGGTTGAGAAGTGACCACTACGGTGGGTCTGATGGTGGTCCGGTAGACCGTGTTCGGTCGCGGTATTCAGTTGAAGCTAATTAAAATGCTCTATTCCCTCCACGTAAATTTTACCTCTTAAAGAAAAGATAATTTTACAACTAAAACATTCAGAATCACATAATAATAATAATAATAATAATAATAATAATAATAATAATAATAATAATAATAATAATAATAATAATATCACAGTATAAACTAATAATATCACAACGAAATCATTTCTATGTTGAAAATACTCCAAACTTTTCACAACTTTAATCAATAGTATGAAAATAACATTTATCTATTATACTATAATAACTAACTTAGAAAACACACTAACCATGTACTTAGATATATTCAAGTTTAGGTCATTCTAGAATAGTATAGTGATATCGATAATAATTGTGTTTTTACCGTGTGATTGATCACAATTACGATTATAAGAAAGAGAGAAAAAAATTAAAAAAAATTATTCTTGACAAATATACTCTTCTCGTTTTATTCATAAAATTAAGGGCGTTACATAAATACCCCATGATCAGCTACATTGTAATAAAAAAATAAGTAACTTTCAGTTCATCAATAATAATTCCGCATTTTATCTTCAATTTATAATTCTATAAACTTCATCACGTGTACCCCGTGTGTGCTACAAAAAATGTCCACATTTCAACGATAAACAATGAGATTTCCGATTAAGTGCTATGTGGAGCCATGAGTGACGAAAATAGCGTGATATAGCCTCAAAAGTACAACCCGAAATGCTATAAAATAGTGTGAAAAGGTGTGAAATTCATATGAGGGTTGACTATCATCAGTTGGGGCGAGCCTCGACTGGGGTGAGCTTGTATCATAACCGCTGCGTGCTCTTCGCCTGTAACCTTTATGTATATTGTTGCCTAGTCAAGTGGGCTTGGTTTGTGCTGATGGACTGCGAGCTAGAGGGAAGGGCGGGTCGGCCCCCAGTAATTCTTGCCGAGCTGGATGTGTTTGTTGATTAATGCCCATTTGTCTAGCCCATGATAAGAATCCTAATGATATGAGGCGGGCTACATTATACATGGCCTAGTCCGGCCTACGAAGGTGCAGACTAATTGGACCATGGACCCTATTCAATGTTGAGCCCACGTTTGGGCCCAATATGAATCTGCGGGTTCATTTATGGGCTTGTTGTATCAATGAGATATTCTCACAGTGGTCAGACATACTTCTATCAAGGTGTTGCTAGGAATGGTGGCACAACATGATATTTGAACTTGAGCAGTTGGATGTGAAGATAGCCTTTCCATATGATGATGTAGATAAAGAGATATACATGACTCAGCCAGAGGGGTTCCAAGCTCCATGAAAGGAAGAGTTTGTTTGCAAGTTGAAGAAGTCCTTGTATGAATTGAAGCAAGCTCCAAGGCAGTGGTATAAAAAGTTTGACAGTTACATGATCCAGCTGGTTTATAACAGAAGTCCGTATGACTGTTGTGTTTATCACAATCAGCTGAGAGATGGATCATACATCTAATTGTCTTGTATGTGGATGGCATGTTGATACCTGCAATGGAGAAGTCTGATATTCAGGATCTGAAGGACCTTCTCACTGCTGAATTTGATATGAAGGATTTGGGTGCAGCCAAGAAGATCTTGTGAATGGAGATCATTAAAGACAAGAGTCAGAGCAGGGTTATTAACATAATATTTTGGTCAATTTTAGCATATTTGCTGCAAAACCAATAGATACTCTTATAGCATCCAATGTTCATTTGTCTATTTATTTTTCACAGTCAGCAGAGGAGAAGGAATACATGTCAAAAGTTCCTTATGCTAGTGCAATTGGCAATTTGATGTCTGCCATAGTTTGCACTAGGCCTGATCTAGCTCATGTAGACAGTGTTTTCAGCAGGTTTATGGCTCAACCTGGGAAGGAACATTGGAAAGTTGTTAAAAGGATGTTCAGGTACCTTAGTGGTACAGCTGATGTTGGTCTCTAATGGAGGTGATACCCAGGGATTGGTCACAGGGTACTGTGATGCTAATTATATAGGTGATTGGTCTCAATTACTGGTTATGTTTTCACATTGAGGAATTCAGTATTCAACTAGAAAGCAACCCTACATGCAACAATGGCTTTATCAACTACTGCAGCTGAGTATATGGCTCTTACATCAGGATTAAGCTCGGATATATTGTGACAGTTTGAATGCAATATGTTTGGCTAAGGACCAGGTTCATCATGAGAGAATCAAGCATATAGATATGAGATATCATTTCCCAAGGAATGGGAAGAGGATTCATGTAATTAAGGAAGATCAGCACCAAGGAGAATCCTGCTGATATGCTTACTAAATCAGTTCAATAGAGCAAGTTTCAGTTGTGTCTGGACTTGCTGAACATCAGGAGCTTATAATCTGAATTCTGGATACTCAGCTGAGGGCAAATTAGTTAAGTGGATTCTGTGGAGACGTTCTGCAACAGTACATCTGGCATTGACGAATGCATTTAGCACAATACTTCTGATTGTACAATCTGATGGGTTGAACGAGTGTTCAAGTCAAGGTGAAGATTTGTTGTCAAGTGTGACTTGATCTCTACGTCTTGTGAAACTAGTCTGGATCAGCTCAACAAGAGTATTTAAGTGTTGAAGTCAGCTGGGTTGAAGTGCAGCTGAAGTATATCGTTTATGTAATCACTTAACTCAGTGTATGGTATATACACGGGAGGATTGAGTTAGTGAAGATGTACTTAAAATACAATTAGCCCGTAGTGAAGTTAATCGAGAGTATCGGGTCTCTCCTTTAACGTGCTATTAATGCGCCCAGAACACAATAGGTGTGATTGTCTTATCCGGACTTTCGGTTAAGAGAACCTAATGGGGCATTTATATATGATAGATATATCATATGTATGGACCGATTTGATTAGAGTTCACGATATAATTCCGTAATCGAGAAGTCTTATCGAATCAATGGATGATCATATTTATGGATATATCTTAATCCTGAGGTGATCACGATCCAACCGCATGAATCGATGATGGTTTGACTTGACGGTTAAGGATTACACCGAGTCCGTGGTCCGAATTACCCCATCTTGGCATTGTGTTGGATTGAGTGAGTAGTCCGTGTTATCACAGATACGGAATCCATTCCTTCCATTTATGGAAGTAGATAGACAGATTCCTTTATTTGTTAGCCCTAAGAAAATGATCGATCCCGGAGTTCACATTTGACTAATTAGCTACTAGTCCGTTATGTGCACTAATTGATCACTAGGGGTTAATGGTAAATAAGGATAAGAGGTTCTAAAAAGGGTTAACGGAAATTTCCGATTTGGAATGAATAAATCTATGGAGGATTAATCCATATGTAATGATTATATCAATGGACGCTTATTATTATTCTCGTGAGGAGATAAATATAATCTTATAATCGGAGGAGTGCGATCACGGGATTATGGTGGCATATTCTGTGATTGATTTATCGAATATAATTATTCTATAATTATTTATTTGATTTATCGGAGTCACTGATTATTAGTCCATGGTCCCCGACGCGTGCCTCACAATATAGCATAGCTATTCTCGGACGTCGAATCCTAATAATATTAATTTAGTTCTTGTTGGACTTTATTAAAACGATATGTGAATTAATTGTTTAGTGGACTATTAAATTAGTTGAGCTAAATAATTAAATATGTGAAAAAGACATTTTTCATAATCTTGGCAAAAATTAGTGTGTTAGTCGAAATTTATGTTGACTAGGTCAACAATGAGAATTTCGGCCAAAGCATTGTTTTACTAAACAAGAAATTAGTTTTCTTGTGATTAATAAGACATGTGCACAAAAATATTTATTGGATAAATATTTATGGTAAGAAATAAAGATAAAGATTATTCTAGATTTGTTCTAGAATATTTTGGGATTATCTTTTATTTAATAGGATTATCATAATTGATTTTGTATTAATTATAAAATCCTTGGGGCTTAAGTTTTACTCTCCTATATAAAGAGAGTTCTCCCAAGCCTTAACACACATGAAAATTTCGACTATCAACTCTTAGAGAGAAGATAGAAATTTCGGCCAAGGGTGATTGGGGAAAAATCTTGGAGATTTTTCCGGTTAGATATTGGGAGGATTCGAGCCGAGGATTTCCTTCCACCGGGAGTTGCTTGGATCACACGTACGGAAGATCGTGGTGCTCTTCACATCTTCTTTTCTATTGCGGTTCTCCAACTTGGATTTTGAGATCCAAGAGGTATGTTCTACAACCCCCTTGTAGAATAGATCTAGTTATTTTATTACGTGTATTATATAGATCTAGATCCTTAAATCGCTTCCGTTGCGGATGGTATTACTAATAAGTAGTCTGCTGAATCTGTTGAATACTGCTGAGTTTTGCATCTGGTTTATTTGGTCACACAACTGGTAACTGTGTTGGAGGTGAGTTATGTCTAGGGGCATTTATAGGAAACAATATATTGTAACTCTCCTTGCACCCGATATATCATACAAGGTAAGAAAAAAGAAAAGGGGGAAGCAATTATTGCACCTTGGTTATGTTGTTTTCTCCTCTAAAAATCGTTTCAACTTCATAACAGCTTTCAGTGATGGATCTAGGATTTTTTTTTCCAGAGAGGTCCATGATTTTTTCAATTTAATTTCCAGTAGGGTCTATAAATTTGTATAGATAAAACTTAAGTACTACATCGTCCTAAAATGTAAGTCTTTTTAGCTTTTTAGTTTTGTCCCAAAATATAAGTCCATTTACAAAACCAATAAAGCATTTATTACATCTTTCTTCTTCTACCCTTCATTTATTATATACTCAACCACTTTTTATTACTTTACATTAATACCAATGAAATGTCATTTTAGTCTTTTTAATCAAAATTAATGACAAATAACAAATTTTTGCCTTTGATTTAGTGTTGAATTCGAGCATTGAAGTTATGATTTGAAGAATCTCACATTAAAGGTGAAAACGTTCTGATTCTGTAAATATCTTTCTTTTAGTATTCTGTTTTGACTCAGAAATTTGCCTGAGTTTGTGCTCTATACCGTTGTGAAGGATTGGCCGTGAAAAGGTGTAACCTTGCCTCTGTTTTAATGCTGATACGAGCTCTTGATTTCTTTCATTATGTTCACACTAAGTCTTGAGGTGTAAATCATACGTCTAGGGCTATAAATAGCCAGCGATATCAAAAGGATTAAAATGAATCACTGAACTCATTGAGTCAAAGCAATCCCACATTTTAGTAGAGTCTAAAATCTCCCTTGCTTGTGTAAGTTTGAGTGTCAGTGTGAGTTGTATCAACCCTTGGTGGGACCAATCCCCGTTGATACTGTGTCTGTAATTTTCTGGAATCAAGAAACTCAGTGTCACTGAGGATTTCAAGATCAGAACATTGCTTGTGACTGAAATTATGCCTGATAGTTTCAGTGGTCTTACTTGCTGGTTTTAGTAAGTGTCCTGTCCTTATTTTAAGCTTTTTCTGCTGGTTAAGTCTTAGAATAAGGTGTCTGTGCTCTGCTTGATTAATTTATTGTCTTTGAACTGTGGGTGTCTGTGGATGTGTTTGGACTGAATCATTTCTGAAAGAAGTGTGGTCCAAGTGTGGACAATAGGTCAAACACACACAGACTAGGTTCGGTTCATTTTCAATAAGATTAGTCAAGGTATGAGCTTGTTTCTTGTTGTTTTACTGTTTCATACTTGTGTTGAAATAGTGTCCCTAAACCCAATCGGCGACGTTAGGGATCGACCCACTTACACGGATAAGTGTCACACTATGTGGCGGTTGTGTAATTATCCTTAAGACCGAGTCTTCATGGCATCACGGTGTGGATTGTCATGCTTTGACACTATTGAGGTTTCCCACAGCCACGGGCGATCATGCGATAGTGATTGGGTATGATATTGAAGCACGCGGAGTATACATGATTGGTCGTCCGGGAATCGCGTATCCTATGATTGGGATCGAATATCCGAAATGGCCTTCTTATATAAGAATGTCTTACTCTCGTGAATCTTTGCAAAGTGGGAGTAAATGTGTTACTTCGAGAGAGCTTGATATCCAGATTATAAGATACGGTCGTTGATGTTTTGACACTCGACTAACGACCGTATGGATATTATTACAAATGATAGGATTGTAAGTTACACGGTAATCGTTTTCACATGAAAGGTAGTAGTCATTGCATTTGACTCTTCCGATGATTGGGGTCACGGTGTGTTGCTGCACGCTATCCCGTGATCGTTAGGTATGAAGGGCATTTTCGTAATTTGCACTTTGTGTCTACGGCCAACATATTCGGAAGCCTATCGGGTCACACACATAAGAACATCTAGCCGGATTAAAATGTGGTTATAGTTGATAACCAAATAAGGAAAGTTTATCTCGAGACTATAAAGGTTATAGTGGTAAATTAATATGGTGGTATTTATTTATTATGAATAAATTAAATACAAGATATTAATAGTATTATATTAATTAAAGAATATTCCGGAAGCCAATTTGTTGGTCAAAGGGGCGCCACATTTAAAGTGCATAAGATACACTTGGATTGTGTAATTTAATTAATAGTATTACCAAATATTAATATAAGATATTAATATATATATATCCAATATATATAAATGGCGCCTAAGTTTGTGTGTGTAATTGACACACGTAAATTTCCATTGTTCAAGTTGACATGTTTGACTATTTGGGTATTAATAGATTTATATGTGTTATATATATGTGATATATACACATGTGTAAATTGATTTATGGTAATAAAATAAAGATAGTCAATATTAGATATTGACAATATCTTGGGAATATTCAATATAAGATATTGACAAAATCCTAGATTTATTTAATATGAGATATTATAATAAATGAGATAAATCAATCAATTATATTTTCCTTATTTTATTGGGAAAAGGTTTTCTTCTCCTCCACTCATATTTGGGCGCCATATACACTATAAATATAGTGTGGGTGTCAAGCTCTTTTAGACATCATAATTCCAAGAGCTAATAGTTCTTGTGTAAAATAGAGCATCCTATGAGAGTTGGAGAGAGGAAAAGGCCGGCCCAAAGAACCGGAGTTTTCCAATAGCAATCCATGATGGGATTCCGCGAGCCGTTCGTGTGGACTAGCGGTAGAGGCCGAACACTGGGCGGCTCTATGCAGAACTACTCTCCTTAGACGGTCAAAGCATCGATCTTATAGATCAACCAAGGTAACCACCTTAAACTAGTGATTTCTAACAAATTTTAAATTCATTAAGGTTCCGCGTAGATTTCCTAACAACTTGTCTCATTAAATCGGTGAAGAAATTCACCGATTCTGCTTTTGTGTCGTGGCTGGCCGATTCGATTTTGATATACACACTATTATCTTGCCTTGTACATTTACACCTTGTTGCCTGCACTGAACTACTATTGCTGAATCCTTGCTGAAAGTAAATCTGGTGCTTTATACCTTGTGCATTGCTAACTTAATCCTGCTGCATTGTTGAGCACGTTTCCACCTGCTGTAGTATCACAAAACTGTTGATTTTTGTGAACACCGTTTGTTGCTGCCTGCACCTTAACTCGTTGTTCTTGCTGTGCACTTAACCTGTTGGAACTCTTTGTTTTTGTGCCTTGTATAAGGTCTTTTTTTCTTTGGATATATCTCTATCGTTGCTCTAGACAATTTGTAAAAGACCTGCATAGCTTTCTAGTTGAATCTGCTAGTGTAATACTTTGTTGAGTAGTTAAGGTTATTCTAATAGGGCTGCCAATCTTTGGTTAGCTGATTTGCTGAACCTGTTGTGCTCAGATTTTGATCAATAGTTCTGATAGTCTCATCTCTTGGCTTTGACCATCACATCTAGGGATCAACTGAGTGGTCAGCTAAGTGTTTGATCAGCATCTTTATTTGTACTCTATCAGTCTCCTAAGTTCCCTTTTAATTTTCTGTATCAATGTGAATTAGGTTGATTTGTAATCAACTACTATTTCTGAACTTGTTTAGTTATAACAGCCATATTACATCTCTCTGTTTCAACATATAATTTGATATACAATTTTTGTATTTGCTATTGAACATATTTCATATATACGCTGTCTTCGGTTCTGCATTTGTAATATTTGTCAAATCTATTATCTACTCAAATATCTTGATCTACTGTTTGCTTTCTGCACTTGGACCATTGTTTTAAATTAACTTTGTTTGAGATACTATTTTGAGCAATCTGCATTTGTGCTTTAATCTTAGTTGACTTGTTAATTCGATTTGAGCTCTTTGTTATCACTAAATCTGTTTATAACATTGGTTGTTGAGTGCTCATTGCTTTTGATCACATAGGTATAACCAACTTAGTCTAATAATTAATTTTGTATGTGCTTCCGGGACTTAGTTAATTAGGACTAAAATTGGTAGTAACACACTCCGGTCTTGCATAAATCGAATTAAATTTTGTATGGTTTTTTCAGTATAGGAAATGACCATGATACAAATCATGAGTGAGAACACAAGTTACTACACTTTTACATTTCTCGGTTTATTTAGCTTAGTCTGTCTTCATTGAAATTTTAAATATTCTTCTTTAATTTCTGCAGAAACCTACTTTCTTCAAAGGGGTGACAACCATGTCATTGCTAGTTGGATCTTATGATGTGACGACAACCATGTCACTGCTAGCTAGTTGGATCTTATCAGATTGATGCATTCAACAATTGAAAGGTTTTTACCTTATATGTTATAGTTGTCCATGTTGTCCATAACGTAGCAACTATGTATATTTTGCATAGACTAATCCAAATGGTTCAACATACAGCAGAGTGGTATATTTAAATGTATTAATTAATATTTTAATATTTGTTCATAATGACCAAATGGATATTTATAGAAACAAGGATTTAATGAGGGTGAGATTGTAATATAATAACAAATTTTATCGTCATTAAAGCATTTTTTGTGACGGTATACCCGGTCATTACATGTCTTTTGTTGATAATGGCCATAGCTTATTAATGAGGGGTTTCCACTTATTAATGACGGTAATATCCGTCATTAACGGGTAGAAACCAACATTCAGCTTTAATTCTAATGAGAGGAAAATAGTATAATAATGAGTAAATTACTCGTCACTAGAAATATTTTTAATGAGAGTCTAATCGCGTCATTAAATCTTTGATATCTTTTATGACGAGACGATTTGTCGTCATTGAATGTTTTAACTAGAAGGGCGACAATGAGAGGGGCATGAGGGGTATTTCTCGTCATTAAAAATCTTTAATGACAAGAAAATGGCATATAATGGCGAGAATTCCCGTCATTAAAACCTGTTTTTCTAGTAGTGTCCCATTCTTCTCACCGATCTACTAAATTGGATTAGTTAATCGTCACGTTTACTTCCCCACATAATTTCCTTAACTTAATCGAGCGAGCTTTTGATTTAATTATAATCCGCTACGGGTGCAACTCCTACTCCTATCTACTCCGACAATGGTAGTAGACAATCTATACGCAAGCTACTCTCCTTAATTGGTCCGTAATAGCCCATACGCATAAAGAACTAGAATTGCCGATATCGAGCGCTAACTCATACCGCTAACCCGCCTAGACAGCTGTCGACATTGATTAGCACGTTCTTAGGGTCCATTCAAGACTATGCCCAAACTTAGCACTTCACTATTCGTATTTCATGCCAGTGTACGATTACAATAAGTAGATTCGCCAGATCTAACCTACTGTTAATTAAACTTATTGATCAATGTAGCTGTAGAGAATCACAGTTTTAGGTTTTCTAAATATTGCCTCGGTAAACCGGTATAGACCGCCGGGTTACCCAGGTCGGCTTTTCCTGTTCCTGTATCTACATTGCTCACATACGATTAAAATAAGTAAATCATGGGGTCTTTAAACATGCAGATTAACTAAAACACTTAAATACGAACAGATCTACCATATTGAAGACAAAAAGGAACGTTCAAAGCTTCATACCTTCAACAATGGAGATCTAGCTCGATCTACTCAAGCTAGAGATTGTAGAGGAAGGGAGAAAACCATAAACAACTCCTCAAAAGCTTGGAATAACTTTATTTCGTCAAAAGTGTATAATGTAATTGAATATAATTGATAAGATATATAAACTTTCAGTATATGCGGCTTTATATAGATACAATAGCCAACTTAAAACTCTCTAAAACCCTAACCGACCTAGTAGACACGGCAGAATCAATTCTCCAATGCTCCAGATTCGGTACATCCTATAAAACATGCAAAACGAGACAAAACAGTACCAAAACCTCAGGAAAATAACATAGATGCAGAATTACTATCCTAAACACTCACATAGCATTTAACACATATTCCATATAATAACGAGCCTATCTATTCTCTCTTGAGCAGAATTTGGGGTGAATAAGGGTATAAATATTGGTACCATTTAGGGCGTTATCAGGAAACCTTAGCTATGATTCCCTTGCTTGAATCCTTGATTTCACACTCCTTATTCTTCAGAATAATCTCATATCCCTTTTCTTGCAACTGTCCAACACTTAACAGATTGCACTTTACATCAGGAACATATAAAACACTAGAGATGGTTTCATATGTCCCATTTTTGGATCTGATGCATATATTTCCTTTTCCTTTAACACTAACTGAGGAGTTATCACCAAACTTCACCTTTGAATGTAGGATTCATCCAAATAGGAGAATGATGCCTTATTACCACACATATGATTAGTGCATCCTATGTCTACATACCATACTGGGGTGCTGATGTCTGTTCATGTTGTGTAGTCATCAGCAGGGTCTTATCCTCCTCATTGTCAGCAAAGAAATTTGTGTTTTAATAAGGGGAATTCCCGTCATTATATGCCCATTTCCCCTCATTAAAGAAGTTTAATGAGGGTACATTTCCCCTCATTACAGCCTCCGCTGGTAAAAGTAAACAATGACGGGAATACAATTCCTCTCATTAATTATGTGATACATTCAATGACTGTATATTCCCGTCATTAAAAATTCTTTTAATAACGAGCAATAACCTTATTATAAGGTCATTTACCCCTCACTAAATCATGATTCAATGACAACAAATCTCCTCATTATATTAAAATTTTTCCCCTCATCGTATGGTAATGATTTGTTGGCAAACAACCTCTCATTATAGGTTCATTTACCTCTTATTAAATCATATGTTTCGTGACAAATCATCCCCTTGTTATAGACAGTTTTCCGCATTAATTAATAACAATCAACAAAAATTTCCTCTTCAAAAAATATAAAATAAAAATAAATTCCAATAGAAACGGATGCAAGAAACAATGTCTCATAGCACAATACACTGTCCATAGCTTGTTCTACCAAACCTTGAATTGTGTTGAGGAAATCCAAGTTTTACAATAAACATAGAAAAAAAAATAAGCAGGGTTCCTAGAGCTAAGAACATTGTGTCATCTCAAACCTTCTCTCTTCATTCTTCTTACTTTCTTCATTCTTCTCTCTTTCAAGCTTTTTAGGGATTAGCTGCTTCAATTTGGGGGCCTGATTAAAATTACCAGTCATACAAAAGTAAATCCCAGGAAAAGAAATAGACCGCGACATAAATCGTCATTGAATAACATGGAGAAAATATATAACATTATCAACAAAATATTACCTTTGCCTTGATGGTTCTTTGATCATTTTTAACTGGTCCAACCAAGAAAAGCCAATAAACCATCATATGTTAAGGAAATATATCATCCATAGGCACAACTCTAGCTCAAACAAATATCAAACAAGAAACAGAAAATTACATGCAACGAAATTAATCGATATATTGAACCAAGAAAAGTAAGCAGCAACATCAACAAAAGTAAATCAATTCTTATATACAAATTTGAACATACATGAAGCAAGTCATGACCATCAGCATCAAGATTTAAAACGAAAAGTACCAATATTTCAAGTATTGGATAAGATGGACACTGTAATGTAGCATGCACCAATACAAGATCCAAATTCAAATCAAAAAGTTATACAAGTCCTGGAAATGTCTGGACAAGTTCTGGATATTTCTGGACATGTCCTGGACAGACCCAAGGACACTCAGCACACATCAAACCCAGACTTTCAGATCAGATCCAAGACATGCACACAAACTGAACACCAGAAAGATTAAGACCTATACATACCAACAGAAACTAGATAGTCATATGTGTATAACAATTTTTTTATAGACCAATAGACTTTAAATTTTCTGGATTTTATGCTTGAAAATCTGAAGGACTTTTACGAATGCAAAAATGACAATGAAATTGTGTTGCTCAATAATCTAACTGAAACACTCAAGAAGAAGCTTAGATTGTTGCGTAATCTCTTTGGTCGAACACCTGAGGAATGGAGATGTTTCGAAGAAATGCGATCTTTTAGGGTGGTTGCCCGATATTTTGCTCTCTGTTCAGAAAATCTAATATTTTTGTATTGGGTTAGAAGTAGATGAAGATATAGAAACAAAATTGAATCAAGCTGGAGGAAGAGATTAAACCAAGTAAACTATATATTTTGCCATAATTTCTTAATCATGCACATATGATTCTTTTTCAAACAGACAAATATAGGAAACCCGATTATTAAAACACAACAACAGCAAAATACTGGAATCAATTTGACACACTTTCATTACAACCATAAAATTTAAAACAAACAAACAAACCAGGACCACAAGGAAAAAAGGTTCCAACAACCTTCACACAAACTATAACAAGAATGATATGACAAGATAAGGATTAGGTCAGGATGTATGGATGTAAACCATGGTTTTTAACGAAGGATATATATATATATATATATATATATATATATATATATATCCACCAAAACGCAATTATTGGGCATGTACTCAATAAAATCCAACCAGTGTCATTGTTATTGGGCAGAAACTAAGACTCAAGGACAAACCACAAGCAAACTGAGTTTACCTAAACAGACCAGACCAGACTGATCAGAGGACATGATAAGACTCAAACCAGGCTTACATGACGTAGTAGACATGACTCAAACACACAGCAAAACCTGAACAAGTCTTGTGCAAGGTAAATAACCTAAAGCAAGGACAAGACCTGAAAGGCTGAAACATGACTATATCTCGACAGGTCTTGGACTGAAAAGCATATCGATAATAAAAGATGCAGAAAGACTTGAATTGCACTAAGGATGCAAACCATTGATACAAGAACAAGAATTTAAATCTGGAAAGCAACCTGGAAAGACCACACTTCAAGACAAGAATGCAAGACTGACTTAAAAAAATCAGACCATAATTCAAGGTAGACAAAAGCATCTTAACAGACTAAAACTAAGGAATACGTAGGAAAAATTTGGCATAGACTAAACACAAACTCTGAAACTTAAAAAAGCAGCTTTAACTTACCTGGACAAACATAAACCAACAGACATCAAATAGAAACAAAACCAACATCAACACAAAACTTACCAATCCAGCTTGTACTTGTTGAGAACCAGATGCAACTAGCTTAGGAAGTTACAAGTCTCAGCAAGACATTCAAAATAGACTCCAAACTTGTCCTAATGCAGATTCAAAAAACCAAAACCTAACATACACATAATAGGCATAATGCAAGCACATTTCTAATTGTTGTTCGTCTCCCGTTAGACCTTTATACAATGTGATGTGATTCCGGTTGGAATCAGATCCGATGTTTTTCCCAAGAAGTAACTAAGGGGAACAATGACGAGCTAATGATCCTAGACCTAGTTATCTAACTAAATCGTAGGAAGAGAACGCCCAACAATTGCTCACAGTGCTGGTAAATTCTCGAAGGGTTGAATCCTCTTCTACGAAGAGAACTCTCACACGTATGTGATTTTTGTGAATCCCTACAACGAAGAGAACACTCACTCGCAAGTGATAAATCAAAGTCAAGAAGACTTTAATAAAAGCTAAGAAGCCAAATTTATATCATCATAATTGTGTAAAGAATGAAAAGTTAGTGTTTGCATTATATACGCTTATAATCAAAAGAACTAGAAGTAAGAAAGCAATGTAGGATAAATTCCCACTATGAAAAATGCGCCTACCTCTTATTGGCCAGAAACAAAATGTTCCTATTGGCTAATAAAAGAATAAATAAATAAAGTGCTGAAAATATAAAATAAAACCAAATCCTAATTAATTAAATAATATATCCGGCCATAGGGTCTTCATAATACTCATAAATAGCATGAATGATGGTATCCTCCGAGAATGAACTAGATCACATCACAATGATAATTGAGACAATAGATATTGGAAATGGAAAAAATATGTACCAATAATAATGTGGTAAAAGCTAAGATATAGTAGTAATAAACTTACCATGCATCAAGGTTGTGAGTTGAATTGCGAATTGAAGAATGAGAAGAAAATGCACTGTTGCTGCCACTACTCCATAAGCCTCGAGGAAATGCACTATGTTTCTTTACTCCTTCACCTTGACTTTTAGTCGACCATCTGCATGAATCATGTGAGGGGGCACTTTTGTAAACCACCATGGACAACATCATCTGCTTATCTGCTGCGATTCATCATTTGAAACCATAGAGGGAAAATGATTAGTAACTAATTGTTCAAATGACCATGTTCAATGCCCCAAAAAACAGAAAACATTAAAAAAATCGATCTATAATTTTAATAAGATGAAGGAATGTTAATAAGATGATGGAATGTTTACTATATGATATGATAAAATGCATTAAACAATGAATGGCATCCACCAAGTGAATTATCAAAAGCTTACAGTAACCATAAGCTTAAAAATGTTTGAATGCTTACCTGATTCATCCAAAATATTGTAGAGAAATTAGTAGACTATGTACATTGACATGAATCGACCTTCAATGATCTCTTGAAAATATGGCAGTGAAAAAAATAGAATATATACTCATATCCATTAAATAATGAATATCAATAAACCAAACATTTTTTACCTGTGTAAAGGTGGAAGGACTATAATTAAACATAATAGTAGACATGCACGTTTGATTGAAAACAATCTAAACACTTTATGAACATGGATTGTAAGTGTTCTCTTATAGCACTGAAAACATATATACCTGAAATAGTAAGATAGGATTTTTGCACCATTTCAAAGTATCAAGCTTAAGGCTCCTTTGTTTTCCATTTTTTAGTGCAGCAACCATTACTTTTGACTATTTTTGTAGGTTGGCTGCTTCCTCTAATGTGGAAATATATTAAAAACCAAACAAATCAAAAACCAAAATAGATAACGTGGTGACCAAATCATATAGAAATAGAAAAAAACATTCGAAAATGAAATATTGATACAACTTATTTTTTGAACAGAAAATAAATATTATATATCAGCTTACACAACAAGACAACGGCGAGTGCTTAGCCTTAGCGTTGTCTTCAAAAATTGAAATTAATAAGTTCAAAGCTACAAGCAGACTACGATAACTAAAAAGAACATCATGTATTGTGCACTCTATGAAAGAAGGATATTGATCACACAAGGTAGATGGAGAAATATCTGGTAGAGCAGTACTGATTGGCAGCAAGATAGCCAAAGAAAAGAAATGATAATTATGTCATCAACGTGATTAACAACCAAGCAATAAGTTCACTAAACTATTGCACTCAACCAACTTGAGAGGCACAACCATAAAATTACATGTAGTAGCATGAGAAACTGCCAAAAAATATAACAAACAAAGGTCTAATTAAAGTGAAACATATGAATCTTTAAAGACCAAAATTTGAAATAAAATAAATAAAAATACCTTACCGCATTAAAGCCTAGTACAAGACTACCTAGAAAGAAAACAGATCACCGGCAAATCAGGAAAGAAAAATAGTACAATAATCAAAGTGAACGTCAAAGGATGATGAGATAGATCTTACATTGACTATCTTATTCTGCAAAATCAACTGAAAACCTATAACATCATTAGTCTGAATAATTCTATTGTTATGGATTTAACTACAACACGAAAGAGGCCCCAACAACAACGGCCCAATAAACAGTAACCACATCAAAATGAATCCCGTCTCACCAAACAACCCCCGAATAACAACAAAGTAATCTATAACACAACCAACATTAGAACAGAGGAACTCGACAATTTCGTAACATAACCAATCCAGTCAAGCATTCCATCAACAATGAACTAGAAAATTGATAGCCAGCATAACCTAATAACAAGAAAAATAAAATAAGTGTGAAGATTCCGGCCAGCTGACTTTCATTCATTACTTTCAATAGATTTTTCTGTTTTGTCATTTACCACTTCAACTCCCGGTAGGTTGAAGGGGTGAAAAAGCTAAACCATTCTCACAATTGGAATGAACAAGCAAATGGGTTACCTGTGGTGCTTGTAATTTCTTACCAGAGGTAAATTGGTCCTCACCCACCACCTGAATCATCCTAGGTGGAATTTCAGCCTCCTTCCCCTTGCCGGAAGTAGGAGCTTCAATATCAGTCTTCGTATGAAAAGAAGGAGCCACAAAATCTTCCATGGCTTCCGGTGCAGTGTCAGAATCACCCAGGGTGAAAGAGACCTCTGGAGAAATCGATTTCCGGGGAGAAGAACCTACCTTTTTAACAATAAAAGTAATCAATCAAACCAAAAACCCAGCTGCCAAAACTGAACCCAAAGTCCAAATGAAGATCTTTCTGTTGACAACAATGCAACCAAGATCCCTCTATAACCGAAAAATGCTTCAGCGATGGTGGAAATGGAGTTGGAGACTTGGAGTAAAGAGAGTGCGGCTGTGACTTTTAGGTTTGAGAAATGATTTTCTTTTATTTGAGGGATTTAGGAAATGATATTAATATCTTGTGTACATTGCGGGCGGGGGGTGTTTAATGTTTTTTTATACTACCTCCGGTCTAAAATATAAGTCATCCTAGGAGTTTTCACACAGATTAAGGAATTGGTTGAATGTCATTAATTTGAAGGTTAATGTCTAAAATACCCTTTGACTATCATTAATACAATAGTTGTTAAGTAATGAAAAGTTGTTGAATTCATAATAAATTAGGGGTAAGATAGAGAAAGAAGCGATAAATGTTGCGTTGGTAATGTAGAATGAACTTATTATGGAACAAGTAGAAAAGTGTAGGATGAAACATATTATGGATGACCTAGGTAGTAGGTTTTAGGATAGATTTTAAGAAACAATGAGGGTATAAATTTATATTTGTTTTTATTATATTAATAATAAGGGTTTTTGTCATTATCAATAAGGGAAATAAAAGTTCATCAACAAATTATTCACTATTCATTATAACTACGTTTTAATGACCAATTTTTCCTCCCCTCATTAAGTTCCCCTTATTACAACCCAGTTTTCTTGTAGTGAAAGTGAGAGCTTTGATGAGTCTCCTTACCCTTTTCTGCTGGAAATTTGGTGTAGCACTCTGAACGGTAGTGTCCAAACTTATGACACCTAAAGCATTCAACATTCTTCTTGTTTGCAGTAGTACCTCTTTCTTATCCATTCATAGATGATTGATAATTGTTCTTACTGTCAGAATCTCTGGATGTTCTCCCTCTACCTCTTTCTCTGCCCCTATAATTGTTATTGGAGGCAGTGGTCTTCAAGGCCTGCTCTTCATTTGATGCTGCTGAGCCTCTCCTCATCTTATGTTCAAGAACTTGCAAGGAACTTTGCAATTCATCAAGAGACAGTGCATCAATGTCTTTAGATTCCTCAATGGAGCACACCGCATAATCAAATTTTGAGGTTAGAGACCTCAAAATCTTCTCCACAACAGCTACATCTTCCATCTTTTTACCCAGAAATCTCATTTTATTGCAGATTTCCATGGTTCTGGCACAGTAAGTTGAGACAAATTCACCCTCCTTCATTTGTAAAGTTTCAAAATCTCTTCTCAGGGTCTGTAATTGTGATCTCTTCACTCTAGTATTTCCTTTATACTTCCTCTTCATAGAATCCCAAATATCCTTTAATGATTCCTTGTTGAGAATGGTCTCCAAGGTAGCTCTATCTATTGCTTGAAAGAGATAGTTCTTGGCCTTTAGATCTTTAAGTTTTTTACTCTCAAAATCTGCTCTCCGAGCCTCAGTTGGGGGTGGATTTGCTGCTGGTTCAACCAATCCTTGTTCAATGATGGTCTGATTCTCTTTTGAACGCATGAAGTTTTCCATCAACATGCTCCAGTGATCATAATGCTGTCCATCGAACCTAGGGATGGAAGGTTGAACAAAATTTGTTTCAGCCATGGATCTTTCTCCAACTGATGTTGAGATTATGGCTCCGATACCACTAATAACATTTTGGAAGAGATAGTTTTTGGGAAAACTTAAAGTTTTCATTGATAATGTAGGCATATAAATACAAGTAGTAAATAACCTAAAATAACTACTACCTCCGGTCCAAAATATAAGTCACCGTTGACTTTGGCACGCATATTAAGGAGGCGATAACTAATCGAATTTTTACACAATCATGACGAAATTACCCATTGTTTACACTGCAATTGACTGAACAAGGGCTAGAGGGTAATTTCGTCATGATAGTGTAAAAATTCGATTAGTTATCACCTCCTTAATATGCGTGCCAAAGTCAACGGTGACTTATATTTTGGACCGGAGGTAGTACTATAGTGATGAGAAACATGCGAAAATGGGGAATTAGATGGGTGACATAACCTTAGGTAATAAAAACTTAATTAACATAATTCTTCTAGCAATCTCTTGATTGTTTTAGGAATTTCTTGTTTTCTTTTGGTAAAAAGGGTGATGCGGGAGGCTATTGCGTACAAATAGAAAATCAACAAATGAGCTCATTATATTAATTATAGGCGGCTTCTATCGGCACCCTTTAATTTATTATTTTTCATTCATTTTTCCACACCACGAAATAACTATCGGCACCACCTGAAATAGTAACTTTTAAAAACCGTATGCTTTAGTTCTTCATGTTGTAAAAATTAAACAATTTAGTCCCTAATGTTTAACTTTTACCCCTCCAATTTTTAAAAATCATTTAAATTCCCCTACATCTTCTAACTTCATCGGAGTTCTCGTCGGAAAAGACGCCGGAGAAGATAAAATTGAACTGGAAAACCGCAAGTGAAGCTAAGAACAACACCACTTTGAACCAAATCATGTAAGTATCTTATTTTGTTGCATTTCGAAGGTTTTCATTCCAATTTTTAATGGAGTAATTTGTTCCATTGAAAAGTTGTATTTGTTGTTGGATGAAATCAGGTTGAAATAAGAGGTTTTTAAGGTGTTTTTCGTTCAACCGGCCATTTTCTGATCGGAGGTTTGGGGAAGATGATCGGGTGCTTAAAAACGTCATCAGTGACAGTGACGTTTTAATGCGGATAAAACATCAGCACGGCTGACGTTTAAGTCATACAAGCCCACTAGGGTAACATGTTCCTTCATCGGTGAGGGTGACGTTTATCTCGCACTCGAGCGTCCGGAGTGGGGGCGTTAACTTAACGTCAACTTTGGTGACGTCTTAGACTATTACGAACGTCTTAAACATAAACTCATTAAGTTCTGGAGTAAAAAACGTCGGGAGTAGTGACGTTTATTTTTTGTTACAACGTCAGAATTGGTGGCGTTATAACAGCAACAAAATATTTATTTCTGGACTACAAGACGTCACCAAGACTGATGTTTATTATACATATGAACGTCAGTTGTACTGACGTTGGGTTGGATATATGCCGGACGGAAAATCCAATGGCTGATCGGAAAACTCTAAAAAACTTCATTTTCCCCTAGTTAATGGTGTTTCAAGCCATGGAATATGAATTTTGATTCCATTTTGCTTCCATATTGTTTGAAAATGATATTTGGGTGAAAAAGGTTGGAGTATATGATATAAATTTTGATGATGAAGAATGTTGAAAAAGATGAAGATGAATTTTGATGATGAAGAAGGTTGAAGAAGATGAAGATGAACTTTGATGATGAAGGTTGAAGAAGATGAAAATAAATTTTGATGATGAAGAAACTTGTAGATGATGAAGATGAAGATGAAGATGAAGATGAAGATGGAGATGGAGATGAATGTTGTTTATGGTGGTGCCAATAAAGAAATAAATATAGATGATAATTTGGATGAAAATTAAGTTTGTGGTTTGTTATTGATATAAGTTAATAATTTTGGATTATAATGTTTAATTTAAATAATCAAAGGACTAAATTGTATTTTTTAAAATTTATGGTATAGGAGTAATTATTTTATTTTTCGGTTGTGCTTGAAATAAAAATAAAAATAATACAAACAATATGATGGTGTCAAAAGCAATTTATAGGTGTCTTGAGTATTCATTCGTGCGCTATGTCGTTTAAATGATCTTAGATAAACACACCTAATTATATTTTGTTTGCTCGTTCCCTTGTATATTTCTTCCGTGGTATATATTACTAGTCTTCGACCGACCGGGCAATTAATCAAAAGTTATTCAATAACAAGAAAAGGACGAGTCATAAAGACAAATTAATGTATTCTCTTGGAAAACATTGCTCGGTCGCATACCTACAAAGGACAGCATAGCCGTAAGAGACATCGTTAATTAAGAGACATTGTGTCACCTTTTTGCCAAATGGATGAATCTCTATCTCATCTCTTGCTTCTTTGTGAATCTTGTC
This sequence comes from Gentiana macrophylla, assembly GCA_026214975.1. Lineage (NCBI taxonomy): Eukaryota > Viridiplantae > Streptophyta > Magnoliopsida > Gentianales > Gentianaceae > Gentiana > Gentiana macrophylla. The sequence continues at coordinate 1,993,246 of CM047812.1, read as the reverse complement.
TGGGGTGGTGCCTTCTCTTAATTGGTCCATGAAACACGGTCTCTTTTTCCAGGGCCGTCCTTGAGTGTGTAGAGGCCCTAAGTCAAGTTATCAAAATTGGGTCTTTTGAAAAAAGATAAACGGTTTTTAAAATATATGTCACGTGATTAGACTAATAAACTTATTGGATTAAAGAAAATCCAAACCCTAAATTTTGAATATTTTTCGAAGGCCCTAAACCGTGGTCTTGTTGGCCTATATCCAAAGACGGGTTTGTTCTGTCACACTTACTGGCAAAAGAGGACAAATATAACAATAATGGTGGAGAATACAAATAGTCTTGTGAAGCCTGATTAACGTTTATCTCAAACGATACATCTCATTTATGTATCTAATACAAAAATTTAAGGTCATATTTATATTATACAAAAACTTAAAGACAAAAATATTCACTAAAAAAATCCTTTTAGCGGTGGATTTATTTCACCACTAAAGCTAAAAATCAGCCGCTAAAACAATTTGCGGCATTTAAGTCAGCCGCTAAAATCCGCTCATTTGCCTTCACTGCTTAAACTTTTTGGGCTGCCGTTGTGGCGGTTTTTACCTGCTAGAACATACTTCGAGCATCATTGTTTTAATAGATTATTCAACTCATTAGGTAGATTCTTAATCCGGATCGGATCGTTTACACCCAAGAAGACACCTTGAGGCTAGAAGCCCAACAAAAGAACATTACACTCATTTACGGTGGAATATATCAATCCACCGGGAAAGAGATGATTTTCCCAACGACTATTTTAAAACCGCCGATAAATGTATTAGCTTAGTCACCATTACTACTCTTACTTACGGTGGAATATAGAAATCTGCCAGAAAAGTATGTCTTTTGCGATGACTTCTTAAAGCCACCGCCGTTGAAAATAATGTTTTTTTGTAGTGATTAAATAATTGTCGGTGTGGGAATATTTGTCACACAACCTACGTATATAATAATATAACATGTTCATCCAATCCACTCCCCCCTCCCTCTCTTTTCAGATGAACATGAAACTTCTATCTAGACGCTATCCAAATCACAAGCATCCAAGACGTCTCACAAGGTAAACACACCTCACTCAACTAGATAACAATACAAAGACTCGCGATTTGCAAACAAATATGTATCGGGACATTCCCTATCCTATTAACAAAAGAGAAAGCAGCAGAGATAAAAGGAGGAGATAACTCTCGACATACATCAATTATACCACCCACTTGCGTGAAGTTCGGTTAAAAAATTTAAAGAAGCCTAACAGTTGTAAGAGAGCCCCTTTCGATAATCATCTTATAAATACCATACGCCAAAGCAAAATAGAATCCGTGGTAAAAGCCTAATGCATCACCAGCTGCAACAGAAACCGAAGGTCCCACTTTAAAACAAAAAGAACAGAGAAGTACTCAGCCTTGAGTGTTTCTAATAATCCGCCTCATAGGCGCGCAACGAGTTATTCATCAAGCAAGCGTCTACATTGCACTTAATTGGAGGAGCCCGAATAAAATGAAAGTTCATTGTATTTAAATATATAAATTACTATCAATAGTTTGAACTTTTTTTTTTTGCCAGGCATCCCCAGACAATTGTCTGAGACTAACCCCCCGAAGTTCTGTCGAGCACCAAAGGTGTAGACCTCTCCCAATTAACAAGGTTTGTTGCATCCGCAAGGGCTCAAACTCGAGACGTCTTGCTTAAGCGACCAGAACTCCATCCACTCTGACCGATCTATGTTGGTATGGTTCAAACTTTTAAAATAGAGGGTAATTAATGAACATTTCATACCAACTATGGTTGGTGTGAGAATGCTCTTGGACATAGTATTGATGTTTATGATTAAGTCAATAACTTGACAAAATATTATCTACTCATTCCAAATGAACACTCTTGCATAGGACAAAGCAATGAAATGCTGATTTAAGAAAACATAGCACTACAAATATCCTTAATCAAACTTTAAAAAAAAACCAGAGTAATCAATATAGAGTAACGAAAATGGCGAAGTTCGGTGGCTTGATCCTAATAATTCCTTTATTGTTTACACGTATATTTCTTCTTTGTGATAAAATTTTAATATATTGGAGAAATTTTCAGTTTATTTTACGTCAATCGTGCCAAAAGTGCCAAATCACTTGTGTACATTTGTCTGATTAGCGTTTTTTATTTATGTTTTTTCTCTGGTTGCAATTTTAGTCCAGTAACTTAGATTCTATTTTGCAATTTCAATCATCCAGTGCCGGAGAAGGCTGATTTTGGAGAAAAATTCGATTTTGGCAGGAAAATGCCTATACGTGGTGCTGAAAATGCAAAAAACCAGAATTTTATTTTTTTTTAATATTTTTTTCATTTTTTTTTTTCAAATTTCATGCCAATATCGAATTTTTCCCCATTTTCAAGACCGGTCAGCGAAATCCAGGAAGAATTTTGTGACGTCAGCGTCCTCCGGCATCAAAGGACTGAAATCGCATAAAAATAAATTTACTTTTGTTTCCTTTTTTTTTTTTTCAGTTGCTTTCGGGATTGTCATGAAAGATGGATCAACTGTTTCTGAGCCCAGGAAATTATTGCCAAGGAACCTTCACCTTCCAATGAGGAAACTTGATGAAGAACCATGTAACATATTGACTGTTTGTACCAAGGACGGTGATTGTTATGATCCGACATGCGAATGTGATGAATATTACGCTTGTATCAAGAAAAAACCCATTATTATTCCAGATTGTGATTATCTGTGTTTTGTGCAACGGGACTGTCAAGACGGCTGCTTTTGCGATGGTGCTGATGACGTCTCACCCGGCTTGTGCGTTTTGCAGGAATGACAACGACAATATTAGATATATAATGTTAATTATCTATCTCCCTATCAGCTTAAGCTTTTAGGAGAGATGGTAGTTCACATGGTATCAGAGCAAGGTTCTGAATTCAAATCCCGCTTCCAGCACAATTAAAAAAAAAAAAAAAAAAAAGTGTTGGACCTCTCTCTCTTCTTAAATGCCACACTTCCTAAAAAACCAAAAAAAAAAAAAAAAAAAATCAAGTGTTGGGCCTCTCTCCCCTCTTATAGGCCCACACTTAAGGAGGCGTATTAGATATATAATGTTAATTATCTATCTCCCTATCAGCTTAAGCTTTTAGGAGATATGGTAGTTCACAAACAACAACTGTTTGTTTGATCGCAACATATATAGGAGAAATTTTTACATGGTGTCTTCACATTTATGTTTATGTTTCAATAAGTAAATAAAAGAATTCCTGTAATCCCTACTCTTCTTATTTAAGCATGTTTAAGAGGATTTTCTTTTATTTGCAAATCATGCATGTAAAAACTCACTTTCATTATGTTAAATACATGTTTGTTTGGTAGTGATTGCTTGTATCAATGAAATCATTTTCCTTTCTATAGTTCCATATTTATTTTTATTTTATTTTTCTTTAGATGGTAAAGTATAAGTCTATTTGAGTTTTTCACACAGAGAAAATTGGTTAAATTGGTTATTTATCATTAATTTTGATTAAAAAAAAGTCTAAAATGACATTTGGCTGTTATGAGGGGTAAAATGAGAAAATGTAATAAATGATTTCTTGGTTATATAATTTTATTTACATTATGGGACAAAAGCAAAAAGCTTACATTTTAGGACGAAAGTAGTATCAGAAAATGAACATTAATATAAAAAAGTTGTTGTGGTACTTTGTTGTGCATATTTTGTTGTGGCAATCCTTATAGTTCCATGGCTAATTAACGAGATGCGATTATGTTCCATAATCTCTAGTAGAAAATAATTACAACACATGGAGACGAATCCAGGGTTATGGTGTTCAGCGTCAAAAACAAAGTAGGGTTCATTGATGGAGAAAAACTCTAGCAATGGAACCGGTGCAATAATTTGGTCAAGACGGGGAAAATTGGATCTATGTGCAAAGAAATTTTTGGAAGCGTGATCTACAGCAGTGAGGCCAGACAAATTAGGCCCCTGTATAGGCCTGTATTTTTGTAAAGGTTTGTTCAGACATGACATTTTCTTGTAAAGTCCCCTGTGGAAATTACCACGAGCTGGAAGGAACCTGTGGAAATTTCTATGAGCCCAAAACAAGAGTTGTAGAAAATGCATAACACTATTCATGTCAGCCCCATGAAATTTCCACGGGCTAAAGCCAGCCCCATGAAATTTCCTCAGGCTAAAGCTGGCCCCAGAAAATTTTCATGGGCTAACATGAATTTAGTGTTCTGCATTTTCTACGGCCCTTGTTTCGAGCCCCGTGGAAATTTCCACGTGTTCCTCCAGCCCGTGGTAATTTTAACGGGGGACTTCAAAAACTTTGTCATGTCATAAGAGACCTGAAAAAAAATATAGGCACATACAGGTATGAATTCGATGTGTGGTGAGAAAACCAGATATGAACCCCGGATCTGCCGACAGCAAGACGTGTCGCGGTGAAACCTGATTAATTCTATTTGGTCGGCAGTTAAGGCAACTATTTGGTCGTTCTCTTTAATTCTAGTTATCTGTGGTTTAATTTCATCATATGTAAAACCTGATTAATTTTAAGCATGACATCGTAAATTATTCCGAGACGCGTATTCAAATTCAACTCCAATCAACCAGATTCAGACACATTAGTTTGAGTCACCATTACACAAAGTTTTATTATCATAATTAAATCTAGCAAGGAGCTAAAAACAACAAAATACAAGACTGAAACAAAATGATGCTATTAGTTCATAGCAAGCCGCCGGGGTTGTAATCGACTGTGATTCGGATAAATGGACCTCTAAACAATGATCCAATTAACTTTTCTGAATGGATTTAAGAGTATGCCTACAAAACACAGAAAGCGTGAGGGGTCCTGAAGCTGACCTCAAAATTGGTTCACCCACATTAGGTAAACGAATTGGATTGTTGGTTTCATTTCTTCTCACGGCTAGGTCACAAATGGGTCTTGGATTTGGAGGGTTGTTGTTGTTGTTTCGGTTATTTTGGTTCCGATTCTGGTTGTTTCGGTTGTTGGGATTTTGGTTATTGTTGGGTGGTGGTGGTGGGTTGTTGTTGTGTGGTGGGTTAAGACTTAAGATTTGGATTTTGAGGGATTAGGTTTTGTTCAACTTGGGCATTCTCTTCTTGTTCTTGCCCGCCTTGTGCATTCTCAATATTTTCATCCATTTCTACTTTTTGAGTAGACAATCCTTGGGAGGATTCTCCACCAAGTTTCCAAACCACGACGTTATACGTATTGATATCTGGAATGAGAAGAGTAAGCGGTGAATTACCACGTCGAGTCTTGGTCATCCACTACAAGAGAGAAACAACAAGAACACAATAAAATAACACTTGGTAACTTACCAAAGAGGTGAGCACCAAAGAAATAAAATAGAAAAGAGATTAGAAAACATTGACCTATTCTCGAAAAGTTTTAAGCTAGTACAAGTATTAACCGTTACACAAATCCCCAGTTTTAAATTAAATGAAAAACAGGCTAATGAGTTGGAAAAATAGATTTCTTTCATTTGGAGGACGGCTGACTCTTGCAAAATTTGTTCTTGGTAGCTTGTCATTGTACTTTTTCTCAATCTTTCATGGCCCTAGTGAAGTTATTAGAAATTTGGAGGGTTTGAGAGCAAACTCTATTGAACTCTTCATACTTTATTTAGTTATCATCAAACTAAAAAAGAATATTTGGGAGTTGGTATTCTTAAGTCTCAGAATTTAACTCTTCTTGGTAAGTGGTGGTGAAGATTCAAAAACGAGAAAGGGTTTTAATTTGTGGAGGGAATTAATATGTGAAATTAGTAATAGTGACGATGGGTTTGGGGAGGTAGGTGCAGATTTCAAAAGGAGGGGGCGGAGGATAGGGATCCGTGTGGAGATGAAGAGGTTCGGTTGGTGTCTTCTTATGGATGGAAGGTGGGGTGTGAGGATACGGTTAGATTTTTGCTTAGATCATCATATCGGGTGGGTAACTTTACGCTTATGAATAAGTTTTCTAGACTTTTTCAGCTGAAAAACAACAAAGATTGTTTGGTGAAAGATAGGGGTGATCAGTGGGAGGAGAATATATATAAGATGATGATATCGAGCTGAGCCCATATCGGCTCATATATATATATGATGATGGATGTTGCATCGTGATGCTCGATTAATGTCACGCGTAGGATGCTGATTTCATTTCAGCCATGTCAGTGGGGAGTTTTAGTTTGCCTATGAGGGAAGAAAGTACCAAAATGTTTGATGTAATAAAGGGGGTTTTTGGGGTGTTGTGAATTTGAGAAACAAAAGAAAATGGTATTGTTACCTTTACATGTTTGTTTATTGGGGATAAGTAGCATTGACAGTGGAGAAACCTTCTTTGGTTTGATGAACTCCTCGATGAGCCTGAAACTCCAGTCCGTAAAGATTCAGCTATCGACGTAAGTAGAGACCTTGATCAACGGTTAGTAGACATTTCTTCGAACCAAAAGATATTCCTACCGCGCGCTCCTCTGATACCGTGTCTCGTCAATTGCATATTTGATCGTTTCCGAAACCAAATTAGATAAATAGCCAGGGGCGGACGCAGGATCTCGGGTAAGGAGCAGTACAAATTTTAAAGGCAAATATAAAAAATTTAAGGGGGCGGGGGGGGCAAACTGTATGTATCATACAAATTTTAGTGTATTTTTTCGGATCCCTTGATTGTATGTAGGTCCGCCACTGTATACAGCTAGTGAATTTCATCACCATATGACAGTTCTTGAACTGAATTTGTCTTTGCCTATGAAAAATGGGCCTTTAGCTGCATCACACCCTATTTACACGGTTGAACAAGAAGCACTACGGAGAGAAGTCGCAAGATTACGAGCCAAGTAGAGACCTTGATCAAAAGACAATCCTGATTGCGATCACGTGTCTGGCCAACCGCATATTTGATCGTTTAGTCAACTTTAATTATGACTTAAAATTCCTCTATTACCCGGAGATTGATATAATTCTTAAGCATATGGATTTGCATATTCAACCATGCATGCTTAGCTTCAACTAAATTGCTTGGAAATGTTTGTGAAAAAACATCCATAAAGAGGCTACCAAAACATCAGGAAAAAAATAATCACCAAACTCGTTTTTTTTTTCCCCCCCTTTTCTCAAAACGCAGCTTTAAGAGGAAATGATTTACACTCCTGCAACTCACCTCCTTCAATGTTTTAATATGAGATAACCACATAAAAGATAAGGACTGCGCCTCTTGACAGATGGTTCACTTATACTAAAGGAACTCAACCACTTGGTACTTAATCAGGCATCCTCGTGGGATACGACCTTCCTCACCCACCTAAGCTACAATAAGACCTGGTGCACTTGCGGGTGATTTCGGATACAAGGAAAAGGCCGATGGATATATACCGTGGACGGTCCTCAACAAGATATTGCACATACCTTGGTCATAACATAACATCCTTGTGTGCAAAGTAGCAAAACACAATGTCTAGGTCAAGCACATAAGCTGAGTATCGGGCATCAACTCATACCACCCCTAAACTCACGTGGCTATCTCACAACTTTCCCTCCCTACCTATTCTCTCCATTATGACAACCTAAGTTTAAATATTGAATCAAGTGTTTCATGCTCGAAGCAAACACATAACTGGACTATCATTGTGCTCATCTTCATTGATCAACATGTTCCACCAGTTTAACGATATATATATCTTTACTAAACCAATCACCAAACATCCCAAACTTCGTCTCCTACCACTACCGAATTTAGGGGCAAAATTGTAATTTTAGTCTTGTAACTTGTCACGTTTTTAGTTTGAGTCATGTTTTTGGCAAAATTAGGATTTTAGTCCTCTAAATTGACCTATTGTGGATTATAGTCCTGCTCCGGTGAGGAAAATGGTTCTCTAAGTTGTTGTTTTTTCTGAAAAATAGTCCTATCCGCCAGATTACGCTGACTGGGCAACGGAATCATTACAAATAGCTTATGTGGACATCATTAAAATGGTGTCCACATAAGCTATTTTTAATGATTCTGGTGTCCAGTCAGTGTAATCCGGCAGATAGGACTATTTTTCAAGAAAAACCACAATTTAGTGGACCATTTTCCTCACCGAAACAGGAGTATGACTAAAATCCATAACAGGCCAATTTAGAGGACTAAAATTCTAATTTTGCCTCATGTTTTTACTCCAATCACAAATTTAGTCCTGTAAGTTGGTGTGTTTTTTCAAAATTTTGGTCCTGACTCGCCGGAGCCTGCTGACGGGGCACAAAATTAGTCCGGCCCAATTCAATGACATGACAATAACAACTTGCCATTTCATCCCTCCTAGCTTGTCCGCGTAAACAAATTTTGGAAGACTAAAATTACTTACGTGCATAGTTACAGGACTAAAATTGCAATTTACATTTGTGATCGTAGTAAAAACAGAACAAATACTAAAAAACGTGACAACTTTACAGTACTAAAATTGCAATTTCTCTGGGTGGCCGGCGGTAATGTATTAAACAACAGCTACATAATCTCGCTACTAACAACTGGAATGGAGTTGTTACAAAAATCAGTAAGACGCTGAAAAAGTTACCAATAAAAACACACAGTCCCACATGCTAACAAATTAAGCTGTCAATGCCAACTCTACTCCAGAAACAAAAACGCCTATTCAAACAAAAACCGTCGAGAAATCCTAAGTTAGTTATTGTAAGATGTCTATATATATCCAGTTGTAAAAAGATAAGCAAGACCTTTTCAAACCTAGGCAATAAAGACTTTTGCTGATTGATTTCTGCTTTTTAAACACAACGACCATCTGCATCGTTGATCATATTAGACTTGCATCATGATCAATTTAGACTCATTATGATCAACGGTGCAGATTACCGTTGTGTCACTTGTTGTGCCGCAATCGTTGGGCCCGAATCATTACTTTAGTCCAAGAGTAGTGATAACGCCACGGCTTGAGATCACCTGTCTAAGTTGTGTGTCTAATTTCGGTGTCTAAGTAAAAATTGCGTCGATTTATGTGTATTAATTTTTATGTGTATTTGATTTTTTGTTTTTCTTCAAAAAATCAAATACACATAAAACGACGTAGTTTTTACTTAGACACCGAAATTAGATACTCAACTTAGAAATGTGATCTCATCCCTAATGTCACAACAAAATGGACACTACATTGTACACAACACACTTCGCAACCATTGATAATGATGTGAGACCTATTAAATCATATAGGTCCCAAAAAAATCAATGGCTTAAAAGTTTGTTGTGGATTCGTTGTGCATATTTTGTTGTGGCACAAACATAGGGATAGCAATTTCGATTCAACCCGGTGGATATCCACCCGACCCTGCCCTTTAGGGTAGTGTATTTTTAAGGGTAGGGTATGAGTTTGATTTTTCAAAACCTTCCGTGGGTAGGATAGGGTATGGATATGTATTCCCTACCGTCATAATATCCACCCGACCCGCCATATAATATATATTTTTTGTATTGTCTTATTTATAATAATTGAAAATTGAAATGTCATTTTTTTACAAGGAAGAAAAACATGTCGCTCAAGAAAAAAAAAAAAACTAGCTAAATATTAATGCTATTATGATTTAAGACTCGTGCCTCAATCTTTAGTATTTAACATATCAATTACCAAAGTTACTATAGTCTACTCTGCTCTTCCTAATTCCTATTCCTGGTCAACCTTACCGAACTGCAGAAAGACAAGAATTTTCTTTATATATTTTTATTTTTTATGATTGCTTATATTTATTCTTAAAAAATATTGCATTTTCCGGTTTGATTACTATGTATTTTAATACTCTTTTTTTGTTAATCTTACCTACTCATTGTTGATCTTGCATTTTTGTCACTCGTTTGTCGTTTGTCACTGGATTTTTGTATTGCTCACGACAATAGAATTAGATTATATATATATATATATATAAGCCTGTATTCTTTTTTAATTTTTTGTTGAGAAAAAGCCCGTATTTGTTAGATGTGAAAAGAACAAAAAGAAAATACAATGACAAACAATTAGGTAGAGTATTGAATCATCAGTATTACGTACACCTCACAGTCTCAAATCGCTAAAATACAGATTATGAAGCAACTAAATGGATGTGAAATGTTTGAACCTAAAATATAGAGATTTACCATCACTTATGTATTCTTTTGCTAATGCTCTTAGAAGGGGAAAATTTGCATAATCCGTCTTTCATGATCTACATCGTGTGTTATTTTAATGTTTTTATAATTTATCGATGAAACCTTTTAAGAAGTGGCGTTTTATATACGTATTCTGTAACGGCACAGAAGTGCGGGTCTGATAGCCATATTTGAGTCATAATTAATCCGGTAAATACTTAGACTCGTTGTTATCGCTTGGGTTAAAATGATTAACACAAGTTATATATATACCTATGACTCAGGTAAATACTCAAACATGTTGTCCTCACATGACTTAAAATGATTAACCCATTCTACAAATTCCATAATATGTCAACCTTATATCTTAATACTATTTTCTATTTCAAAAAAAATACTATTTCTCCAACATTATCCATTTTGTTTATTACAGTATGTGTTTTTAGTTTAATTTATTGTATGATAGGTCTAATGAGGTTAAAATTTACGAGAGGTTCAAGCTAAGTCGGCTAAGCAAGCATCAAGTACATCATTGGGAGGGTTGGTTCCCAAGAAATAAGACCCCGCACAAAAAGGCCTGCTTAGGCAAGATAATAAGTAGGTCTATTACCAGTGCGATTAAGAAAGGAGAAAAAGCAAGAGACATAAGCTTTAGCTACGCACAAACAGTCGACCACTAGACAACCAAAAGAAGATATATCATCTTTGGGCACTTTGAGGCATTGAACACTCAATAAGGAGTCTGTTTCAGTCAAATACGTCGAAGACCCATCAAAGAAGCACCGCAAAAAGCTTGGAATATGGCTGAGAGATCTAGAGATTCAACATCAAGATTACCGTGGACTCTCTAAGAGAGGGAATGAATGATTGTGTCTTCATTATTACGGAAGATGATTCCAATGGAACATGCATCATATGTACATAAAGCATCAGTAATGATCGTACACATCTCAGGTGGTGGTGGGGACCAAGAATTAGGCCAGTTGGTGGAGGGCGCATGGGAAAGGGGTGCAGACGACGTTGTGATAAACTCTTTAGGAGGATAGTTACTTGTAAATGGATCTTCAAGAAAAATGAAAAATAACATATGCTGAGGGAATCAAGTATAAGGCACGTTTGGTTGCAAGAGGGTTCAGTCAGAAAGAGGGGACGGACTATGATGAGATATTCTCACCAGTAGTCAGACACACTTCCATCAGAGTATTACTAGCAATGGTGGCACATCAGGATCTTGAACTTGAGCAGTTAGACGTAAAGACATCCTTCTACATGGTGATGTATATAAGAATATATACATGACTCATCCAGAGGGGTTCCAAGTTCCTGGCAAAGAATGATATGTTTGCAAGTTGAAGAAGTCCATGTATGGACTTAAGATAGCTCCAAGACAGTGGTATAAAAGGTTTGACAACTACATGATCTATTTGGGTTATAACAGAAGACCATATGAATGTTGTGTGTATCACAGTCAGCTGAGAGATGGATCATACATCTATCTTGTCATGTATGTGGATGACATGTTGATAGTTGCTAAAAGAAAGTATGATGTTCAAAGTTTGAAGGACCTTCTAAGTGCTGAATTTGAGATGAAGGATTTGGGTGCAGCAAATAAGATTTTGGGGATGGATATCTTTAGAGACAGGAGTCAGAAGAAGATTTTCTTGTTTCAACAGGGCTATATTCAGAAGATTTTGGTCAAGTTTGGCATGTCAGCTGCCAAGCCAATAGATACTCCAATGACATCCAATGCTCGTCTATCCGTTTACGCTTCACAGTCAGCTGAGGAGAAGGACTACATGTCAAAATTTTCCTATGCTAGTGCAGTGGGAAAGCTAATGTATAACATGGTCTGTACTAGGCCTGATCTGGCTCAGGCAGTCAGTGTTGTCAGCAGGTTTATGGCTCAACCTGGAAAGGAACACTGGAAAGCTGTAAAAAAAAGGATGCTCAGTTACCTTAGGGGTACAACAGATGTTGAACTCATTTATGGAGGTGATACTCAGTGGTTACTCACAGGATTATGTGACTCTGATTTTGCAAGTGATGTGAACAGTAGAAAATTAATGACTGGTTATGTTTTCATTTTGGGTGATTATGTGGTCAACTGGAAAGCAACCCTACAACAAACAGTGGAATTATCAACAACTGAGGCAGAATTCATGGCTCTTACTGAAGCAGCCAGTTCAAATAAAGGTGGAGATTTTGTTAGTCAATGTGAGTTGATCTCTATGTATGAATCTGACAAAACTAATGATGGGATTAGCTGAGTAATGGGCAATGATCAAAGTGTTCAAGTCTATGAAGTCAACTAAGTGAAATGTCAATTGAGGACCGTCTATCAACCTAGTGCAGTCTGCCGAGTTTGCTGAATGTTGTTGAGTTTTGCATCTAAGTTGATTACACAGCTAGTGACTTCAGCTGAGCTGAGTCGCGTCTGGGGCATTTATGGAAATTCTGATGTACGTTTATGCTGGGGAGCACTTGCCCCCCTTGGGTCCGGAAAATATCACTAATATAGACATGATGTATTTTATTTGTCCCTCTAAAATTTATATTCGTCTATAGATTTGTCTGTCGGATAATATGATCAAATAAATTACTAATTTTTCACTAGTCACTACCACAGTGATACATCTTTAGAAATATTATTATAATTTTTTGCCAACGGAAATATTATTATAATTAAAACAATTGAAAAACAACATTTCAACGCAAAAAAAAAAAAAAAAAAAAAAAAAAACAAACAAACAAACAAACAAACATTTGAAGAGATTGAGAAAGTTGTTTTTAATAAAGTGAAAGATGAGTCAATGATTTAAAAGTTTTAAAATATGAAAATTTGGCAATGACGGATCCTTAATCTTTTCGTGCGGAATTGTCCATTATGTTTTGATTTTAGACAAAGTTAGTCCTATAATATTAAGGATTTATATTTATTGTATTTCTAGAAAGGGTAGTTTGGACATTATAGATAGATGTTGAAGTCCTAGGGATGACTATATATTTGTATTACAGTGAATGATGAAGGACAAGAAAATTATTTCGAGTGATCGAATTTAACATGGTATCGGAGCCAGGTTCTTTCGGTTATGTTGCTGTTTTCTGGTACTCTCCTTATCGGCTGGATAATTATCACATCTGATTGTATATGTGTATTCAACGCTTATTCAAAGTTTGGTAGCAGTCTGAAGATTTTATTTTATTTTGGTTGTTGAATATACTATAATTTTAATTGAGGTTTGATTACCAATTCCTTTTGGGTCCATTAGCTATCTTCAGTCGCCAGAATTTTCCCAGTACAGTGGTAGCAACATAAATATGTTCGGTCATATGACCAAATCTGTTACGTGAAAAAAAAAAAAACAAAAAAACAAAAAAAAAAGTCATCCGAACTCTTCATCAGTATGACCAAATCGGCGAGACTTCTCACCATAGCTGCCGGACTTCCGACCATGGCTGCCGGCGGACAAAAGCAGGTATCTTTAGACTATACCTGTCATGATTTGGTTCAGGAAGCTTGCTTGCGTGGGGGCAGCTTTGATCCAAATCAGGATGAACGAGACGCAATAAAGGCGTTCGAAATTCATCGGGACGAATTCAAAATTCAGGCCAAAATTCAGGCCAACGTTCAAGCAAAATCGAAAGCTAAAAACGCAGAACATAGGCATCCCGGTAGAGAAGGTGAAGGTGTAGGTGCAGCAGCTCCATCGGGCCAGCCTGATCACAGCTCGGCTCGGGCGAACACGGCGAGTGTGGGCTCGCCGAACCGCAGTTCCGGCAGGCTGAATGAGCAGGGAACAACCGAGCATGGTGGCTTTTCCAATTTAACATCGGCACAGTGGCAAGGCATACTCGACCTCTTAAAACTTGCCAAAACTAAAGATCGTTTAACAAGTGATTGTTCGTGGGTAATTGATAGCGGGGCTACTCATCACGTGACCGATACGCTGAGTAATTTAGTGAATGTACGGGTGATTGAAAAGTTCCCGATGGGACTTCCGGATGGTCGAGCCTCCCTTGCCACACACGAAGGAACTATTATACTGCCCGGCGGATTGAAACTCGAAAATGTTCTTTATGTGCCAAATTTGGCATGCAATTTATTATCCGTAACACAGTTACTAGATGCATTTTATTGTCAGTTTCAACTCACTTCCACATTGTGTGTTATGTAGGACCGAACGACGAGGAGGCTGATTGGAGTGGGTGAGCGCGAAAATGGACTTTTCATTTTCCGGGGAGTTCCACACGTTAAGGTTATGGTTGTTGGTGAGAGAGATTCCATGGATCTGTGGCATAAGCGGTTGGGTCATCCTTCCGAAAAAGTACTGAAACAACTTCCTATGGTAAGTGAGTCTAGTTCGTTATATAAAGATGGGTGTGTTTTTGTTTTCTTTTTAAACAATCTCGGGAAAGTTTCCCACGTAGTGATAGTCGGGCTAGTAGAAATTTTGAACTTGTGCATTGTGACTTGTGGGGACCGTATTCGACATCTTCTACATGCGGGGCCTCTTATTTCTTGAAGATTGTGGACGATTACTCTCGTTTTTGTGTGGGTTTGTTTACTATGCAATAAATGGGAAGTTGAGACAATTTTTTTGGATTTTATGGCGTTGATTGATCGCCAGTTTAGTGGAAAAATTCTACGTGTTCGGAGTGACAATGGGACGGAATTTAAACGATTGCTTCCGCATTTTCAAAAAGTAGGAATAATTTTTGAAACATCCTGTGTGGGAACCCCTCAACAAAATGGTAGAGTCGAGAGAAAACATCAACATATTTTGAATGTTGCTAGAGCTTTGAGGTTTGAGGGACACCTTCCACTTAAATTTTGGGGGGAGTGTGTCATGGCCGCTTGTTACTTAATTAATCGGACCCCATCAAGCGTTTTGAACTATAAGACACCATATGAATGTTTGTTTGGTAAACCACCGAGTCTTGAGGCTTTGCGGGCTTTTGGATGTTTATGTTACGCTCATAATCAATGCCATAAGGGAGATAAATTTGAGAGTCGGAGTCGTAAATGCGTGTTTTTGAGGTATCCATTTGCTAAGAAGGGATGGACCATCTTGGATTTGGAAACTAAAGAAATATTTGTGTCTAGAGACGTGAAATTTTTTGAGCATATTTTCCTGCTGCGAGAACACCCAAAAACTACCCCTCCACAGGTCATCTTTCCGGAAATTGACGACGACGGCCTTTATACGGACGTTAGTGACCAGTTTGAGGAACCACCTCCACCTAGTGGAACGACGTAGATAATGGTGAGGGGGGTGGCGGCCACTAGTGAGGGAGTTGACGAATTACCACCGGATGGGGTTGTTATGAGTGAACAGTCGTCCATCGAAACGGCAGAGTTGGGAAGAGGGAAACGTGCAAAAGTTCCTAATTCCAAATATCGCGAGTTCATGACACATACAGCAGTGGATAAGAAAATTCCTTCAGCACACTCCTCCATTCCATCAACCTCCTCAGGTAGTCTCTATCCTCTTACGCATATTGTGAATTATTTTCGTTTTTCTGACGCACATAGAAGGTATCTAGCAAATGTGACTGCAGGAAATCCTCCACGTTCCTTTAAAGAAGCTGTAAAATATGAAGGATGGAGAAAATCTATGGCATAGGAAATAAAAGCTTTGGAGGACCAAGGCACGTGTGTATTACAAAAATTACCTCTTGGAAAGAAGGCCCTGGGGAGCAAATGGATTTATACTGAAAAATACGACAAGTTGGGCAATATGCAATGATTGAAAGCACGATTGGTGGCCTTTGGTAATAATCAGGTGGAAGGCGTTGATTATAATGAGACATTTGCTCCCGTAGCAAAGATGGTAATAGTTCGAGCCTTTCTTGTTGTTGCGGAAGTTAAACAGTGAAGATCCATCAGATGGATGTACACAATGTCTTTTTGTACGGAGACCTTAATGAAGAAATTTACATGAAAATTCCTCCCGGATTTGCACATAACAAGCAGAATATGGTGTGTCGTATACGCAAATCACTGTATGGGTTGAAGCAAGCACCCCGGTGTTGGTTTGCGAGCGTCGGCATTGAAGGAATATGGTTTTACGCAGTCCTACTCAGATTATTCTCTATTCACACTTATTCGTGGAGTCATACGGCTGAATGTGCTAGTATATGTTGATGATATGATACTTGCTGGAAACGATGCAACGGCCTTGCAGATATTCAAAAATTAATTGGGCGGTTGCTTCAAAATGAAGGATTTGGGGAGATTAAAATACTTTCTTTGGTTGGAGGTTGCTAGGAATCCACAGGAAATTTTTCTATCTCAACGAAAGTACGCGTTAAACATAATTGAGGAGACTGGTCTTCTAGGGGCTCATCTTGCTGAGTGTCCTATGGAACAAAATCATCAGTTGGCGGTTGAAGATGGTGACTTCTTGGATGATCCTGGAAAATATCGACGGTTGGTGGGACGTCTTATTTATCTTGGTGTTACGTCCCGACTTGGCGTATTCGGTTCATATTCTTTCTCAATTCATGCAATCACCGCGCGTTAAGCACTGGGAGGCTGCGTTAAGAGTGGTTCGTTACTTGAAGAAAAGCCCGGGTCAGGGTGTGCTTTTGCAGGCGGATAGCCCACTGTCCTTAGAAGGGTGGTGTGATTCTGCTTGGGCGAGTTGCCCGGTCACTCGTCGGTCCTTGAGTGGGTGGTTCGTGTTACTTGGGACTTCACCGGTCTCGTGGAAGACAAAGAAGCAACAGACGGTCTCCCGTTCATCCGCGGAAGCTGAGTACCACTCAATGGCGTCCAGTACATGTGAGTTGAAATGGCTTAGGCAACTTTTCGGCGATTTAGGTGTTCAAGTACCAATGGGTATCCCTCTCCATTGTGATAGTTAGGCCGCATTACGTATTGCGCAGAATCCGATTTTTCATGAGCGGACCAAACTTATAGAAGTGGATTGCCACTTTGTTCGTGATGTGATCACGGAGAGCCTGATTGCTCCCGGATATGTGCCCACAAGGGTCCAGCTGGGGGATATTTTTACGAAGCATTGGGAAAACAACAGTTTGAATTTTTGTAACGCAAGTTGGGCGTTCGTGATCTTTACGCTCCAACTTGAGGGGGGTATTAAGGATTTATTATAATTTATATTTATTGTATTTTCTAGAATGGGTAGTTTGGACATTATAGATAGATGTTGAAGTCCTAGAGATGGATATATATTTGTATTACAGTGAATGATGAAGGACAAGAAAATTATTTTGAGTGATCGAATTTGTCACATAAAAATTTAGATAAAGGATAAGTCTACAAATAAAAATTAAAAGATAAGATAACTTAAATGAATTAAATGTGTAACAAAATAAATGATAAGATACATGTCAAACCATAGTAAAGGAGTTTAAGTCGCAACACTAAAGTATAGACGGGTCATTTGTTCGATTATATTGATTATTTAATTTAACATGAACGTATTGAAAAAAGTCGCTAATCCCCCTCCTCCTCTCCTTATCCAGAGGCCTGCTTCCGCCCCTGAGTGTGTGAATCTTCTTGTATATCTGTGCCTAATAAAGGTTCTTTTTTGTTTATGGAGTAGTTGACACAACGCCGAAAACCACGTTAAATTGTTATGTTCTCTTTGTTTCTGTTCTTGTTGATTCTTTGCTTTCACGTTAGATTGCTTATATTTCTTTTCTTTGTTTGCCATATGTTTAACAGAAGAGAAGATGAACGGATCCGAAAGGAAGAAGGTAGCGGGAGCCAAGCATCTTTGTAGACGTAGATATATAAGGGTAATGTTCTTGTTGATTCTTTGCTTTCACGTTAGATTGCTTATGTTTCTTTTCTTTGTTTGCCATATGTTCTAACAGAAGAGAAGATGAACGGATCCGAAAGGAAGAAGGTAGCGGGAGCCAAGCATCTTTGTAGCAGGGACGGACCCAGTGTGTTAAGGGGGTGCACGGCCTCCACTCAACTTTTCGTGCAAAGTTACTAAAATACCCCTCTAATAATATTAAAGATCGTGTATGTATAGTTTTTCAGACAAATTCTAGTGTAATTGCTTATTTAGTTCAACTGGTTAGAAGTATTACTACTATACTTGAGGCCACTTATTCAAAAAATCTGTGTCCGTCAGGTCTGTCACTACTTTGTAGACGTAGATATATAAGAGTGTAATGCCCCCAGTCATAAATGGTCCGGTCAACTGCTTAGACCACCGTTCTCGCTTGGTCTAAAAGGGCTAACCTGAATTGACAAGTCCTTTATGTTTTACACTTATATGGGAGTGAGTATTTACTTACTGGGTCTGTCACTGCTTTGTAGATGTAGATATATAAGGGTGTAATGCCCCCAGTCATAAATGGTCCGGTCAACTGCTTAGACCGCTGTCCTCGTTTGGTCTAAAAGGGCTAACCCGAATTGACAAGTCATTTATGTTTTACACTTATATGGGAGTGAGTATTTACTTACTGGGTGGGGAGTGAGTATTGGGAGTGAGTATTTACTTACTGGGTGGGGAGTGAGTATTTACTTACTGGGTCCGTCACTGCTTTGTAGATGTAGATATATAAGGGTGTAACGCCCCCGGTCCTAAATGGTCTTTGTAGACGTAGATATATAAGGGTGTAACGCCCCCAGTCATAAATGGTCCGGTCAACTGCTTAGACCGACGTCCTCGCTTGGTCTAAAATGGCTAACCCGAGTTGACAAGACATTTATGTTTCACACTTATATGGGAATGAGTATTCACTTAATTTACCGATGTGGGATATCACAAAGGGAGCCGTTGAAAACGTGCCACCGCAAGCCATGGGTAAGAAGATCCCGTGCCCTCTAAAAGACACCTCCAACCCTCTAAAAGACACCTCCAATGAAAGGAGGTTTTTTATCCCAAAGTTTTTGAGGCAATTTATCCCAAAGTTGCATCGTAAATGTTGGTATTTCTGAAGTATTTCGCGTGGAGGACCTTGCTAACAAGTACTACCTCCGGTCAAAATATAAGTCATCCTACACTTTTCTATCTTGTCGTAATATAAGTCATTTCTACATTCTACATTCTGGCGTTTATTATTTCTCTATCTTAACCTTAATTTATTATGAATTCAACAACTTTTCATTACTTAACAACTATTGCATTAATGATAGTCAAGGGGTATTTTAGACATTAACCTTCAAATTAATGACATTCAACCAATTCCTTAATCATGTGAAAACTCCTGGATGAAATATATTTTAATAAGTAAATAATAATAATAATAATAATAATAATAATAATAGAAAAAGTCATGATTCCAACATGAGTAGGTTCCGGCAATTGAAACAAATTAATTAGTATCCGATGCTTTTTTTATTCTTTTCCGGCAAATTTTATTGTAATTAACAATCACCAAACTCAATACAAGAAATAGTATTATATTTGTCAACTTCTGATTGATTACTTCAATGGTCACTTTGATGATCATTGATTACCATATAAATAGACCACAAACTCATTTATTTTTTTCAAGTTATTAAGGAAGGTAAACATATATATGGCTGAACTTGTTTTCCTTTTTATTTCTCTCATTTTTTCCAGTTTGCTTATCAATGTTTTGGCAGCAAGAGATCTTTTTTCAATTACCGGTAAGAGTTTCTATCATATATGTAATATGTATGTACGTACGTACGTATACAAGGTGAAGAGCCACCTTTCAAACAGGGGCGGCTGCAGTTGGTGATAGATCGATCAACCAGGACCTCCGTTGTTTCCTTTTCCTCACCTTTTCCTCGAAATGAGAAAAAAGATTTTTTTTTTTTTTTAAATGTACTTATTGTTATATGTGAGATTAACCTCCTTTATTTTTATGCAGAATTAGGGATAATGATATCATTTGGAATAATTTTATAGTAACAAGAGCTACATATTTTTTAAGAAGAATTAGGGATAAGGTCAGTTTTTGAAATATTTTTGAGTAATAGGACAGTCCAATATTTTTTTTTACAGGGAGAAGACAATTCTCATAATTTTTATAGCCTGAAATAAAACACCTATATATATATATATATATATATATATACTTACCTGCTCCAGCTTTTTTTTTCTTTCTTTCCCGATTTTTAACCACTCACATCTCTTGATCTAGATCTCTAAACGTGATAAAAATTTCATTGAATTTTTTATTTTTTAATGCTTTTCGTTTTGAGACTTGGTTTGATATAATTACATCGTTTTTCGTAAGATTCACTGTCAAAATTCACCTAGTGAATCTCCCCAGTGAATCCCGAAAATCAGTGAATTTCGACAGTGAATTTTGAACAATAGTGAATTTCGACAGCGGAATTTCTGAAATCACGTCGGAATATGTTAATGTGGTCTCAAAATAAAAAGCATAAACAAATAAAAAATTTGGTGAAAGGATTTTTAAATTTGGAGTTCTAGATTGAAAGATATAAGTGGTTAAAAGAGATGGACAAGAGAGAAAGTGAGTTGTATTTATTTTTTTTAGAAAATAATTTTGTTTTTATACAAAAGATTTGAAAAGTTGTCATATTCTAAATTGATGAAATATTTTTGTCTTTCTCCCTAGTTCCTCCAATTTTTTATAGGAGGAATACAACTTTTATATTTTTTATAGGTCAAAACCCAAAACAAAAAATTAAAAAATTCCCGTGCATCATACCTCGGATTCTCGGATTTTTTTTTTCATTTCTCTTTCCTCCCCTATTTTCAAACGTTCATATCCTTTGATTTAGAGGTCCAAACGCGATAAAAATTTCACTGAATTTTTTCTTTTTTGATGCTCTTTGTTTTGAGACTTGGTTCGATATAATTACATCGTTTTTCGTGAGATTCACTATCGAAATTCACTCAAATAGCCCCAGTGAATTCCAAAAATCAGTGAATTTCGAATAATAGTGAATTTCGACAGCGGATTTTCTAAAATCACGTCGGAATATGTTGAATGTGGTCTCAAAATAAAGAGCATGAAAAAAAAAATTGAAAAAAATTTTCTAATTTAGAGTTCTAGATTGAGAGATATGAGTATTTAAAAAAGATGGATGAGAGAGAAAGTGTGTTGATTTTTTATTTTATTTTATTTTTTAAAAATGCGCCAGAAATTTAATATAAAATAAAATAAAATAGTTTTGTCTTTTATGCAAATGTTTCAAAAAGCTGTCATCCTCCTTAATTGATGAAATGTTTGTATCATTTTCTCTCATCCCTCTTATTTTTATATATTGATTTATATTGAACCGTATTGATCGAGCTAAAATATATAAGACTAACTTTAGTAGTTATAAAATATGATAAATGTTCGACCCGTTTTTATTAATTTTTGTAGCCGCCCCTGCTTTCAGGCATCAATAGCGACTGCCCCAGTGAATTTTTTTTTTTTTTTATCTATATATACTTGTACTACTTCCGATCTAAAATATAAGTCATCCTAGGAGATTTCACACAGATTAATGAAGTGGTTGAATGTCATTAATTTGAAGGTGCGCTAATGTCTAAAATACCCCGTGACTATCATTAATGCAATGATTGTTAAATAATGAAAAGTTGTTGGATTCATAATAAATTAGAGGTAAGATAGATAAAGAGCAATAAATATTGAATTGGTAATATTTAGGCCTGAATGTAGTATTAAACTTGTGTGAAGAAAAACCAAAAACATAAAAGTTGGCGCCTTGGGTGAATTGTTTTTACTCGTCTTTAATGAGGTTTTTTACCATGTATATATGCATTTATGATTTTTTTTTTTACTAGTATATGTGATATTATGTTTAAATATAAGAAAATTAGAGACTTTATTGCAGATGATTATTTTGCAAATCTTGATGGTTTAAATCTCTATTTTAGAGATTTTTGTTGTTTTACAATATCTAGCTACTGCAAGTGCTCTAAAAGTATGTTTTGTTAACTTCAATTAGACAATTTTTTGAGTAATATTTTACGTATAATCACAACATTAATAAATCATCATTACTTGCTTGTAGTTGTATTACGCAATTCTGAAGACGTTGACGTAGAAATAGTATCGGCCGTGTCGCCCAAGTTCAATCAACTGTCATCACCTCCGCCGCTGTCGTCTTCGCCGCCCCCGCCCCTGCCCCGGCCTCCGCCTCCGCCTCCGCCTCTAAGAGTGCCTGAAGGACCACCTCCGCCTATATCAAACCCTTGTGAGCCAGAAGATTGCGATGATGATGGTCTATGTGGGCCAGGTTGCGTTTGCTCTGACGAATATTTTGAATATCCAGAAGAAGAAGATGTGTCGATTGAATGTGTTCCTGATTTTGACAACTATACAGAAGACGAGGAAGGTTATCAATCAGGTACTCGCGCTGAAGCATCATTAAGTGATCATGATCACTATGATGATGAACTTGATAATGGTGTAAGTGATGACTCTAATGATCAACTTGGTAATAGTGATCCACCGTTAAGTGATCGCTCTAACGATGAACTTGATAATGGTGTAAGTGATGATGACTCTAATGATGAACATGGTCATGTTAATCCATCGTTAAGTGATCACTCTAATGATGAACTTGATAATGGTGTAAGTGATGATGACTCTAATGATGAACATGGTCATGTTAATCCATCGTTAAGTGATCACTCTAATGATGAACTTGATAATCGTGCAAGTGATGATGGCTCTAATGATGAACATGGTCATGTTAATCCATCATTAAGTGATCACTCTAATGATGAACATTGATAATGGTGATACTTTATCAAATGACGCCGACGGCTTAACTGATGATAATGATTATTCAGGCAGTTGTTAAACGCAGCAACAAAACCAAATTTTAGGGCACCGCAATGTCATTGGAATTTTTGATAGTCGTATATAAGCACATTATTCGACTTTGCAAAGGTTGAGAACAATTCAACCGATATATCGTTGTGGTGCCTTTAACAACTTCAAATTATCTATCATGACCATTCATGGCATGAAAATTATTTATCTACAAAAATTATTTTAAAGATAATTTGTGATTTATGGAACATTTTAAAGAAAATAATTAACGGAGAAGATTGTTTCTCATGAATTTTCTGTAGATTTTATGTGAAAACTGTTGGAAATATTTATTGATATTAAAAACTTATGTTATTTTTATGATGTACTTCAAATATAATAATTAAAAATATCTTCTATATTTATTTCTATGAATTCGGTGTTTGACCCTTTCAATTAAGTTGAGCTATATATCCTGTAATTTAGGAGCTACTTACATGGGATAGTCGTCGATTGGTTTTAACTCCCTTTCCTACTTTACATCTGATGGATAATACAGAGACAAACTTTACCTTTCCTTCTACATTTTTGCCGACTGTGCTTTGCAGTGCAGAGTTGTCAAATAAAACCAGTATATAAAGGAGAGTACTTTTACATTTCTTCTTTACAAATTGAGCATTGAGTAATATAGTGGTTCGGGATACTTCTCACTGCACACGACAGTATCAACGGGTTGTCGAATCTTGGGAGAGCAACGCACTATCAATAATTTACCAGTGCAGTGGGGGCGTTTTACTCTCTAAAGATAGCGTCACTGCATGCTTCGACCCAGGATTTTTCTATTCTTAACTCTATTATCTTTAGCACTTTATTATTGTTGTTTATTATTTTATTGTTGTTGCAGCAAACGTTTTCTCTTCATGTTCGTACTGTTTTTTGTGGTTTGACAATTATTTTCCAACAAGTTTAGAGAGTAAAATGTGATTAAAATAAATAAATAAATAGTCGAACAGGAAGGAAAAAGAAAAGTTGTCTGCATCTGTTTTCCTCTTTTTTGGAGTGCTAATATGAGTTGCCTTTATGATAAGTTTGGAAAAATTAATGGTAAAAATTTGTCTGTGGTAGCCTCTTCTGATTCCTCTTTTGCCAGACATTGTGTTATTAACCCTGAAACAAATGCTATTTTTAACTCTGGTGATTGGTGGATTGACTCTGGGGCTAATGTTCACGTGTGTGCTGATAAAAACTTGTTTTCATCATATTATATATCAAGCACAACAAATGTGAGTATGGGGAATGGGAGTGTGGCACACGTCGTTGGAGAAGGCCAAATAAATTTAACATTGTCATCCGGGAAAATCTTGTCACTAGATAATGTTTATCATATTCCAAATATTAAAAAGAATTTAATAAGTGCTTCTTTGTTGGTTAGAAATGGTTATAAGGTTGTTTTAGAATCCAATAAAGTTGTAATTACTAGACTTGGTCAATTTGTTGACAAAGGCTTTATGTTAGATGGCTTGTTTCGTTTAAGCTTGTTGGCCTCTTCTGGTAATGAAATTTTCTGTTCTGATTTATCTGTTGCAAATGTTGAATGTTGTGACACTTGGCATGCTAGACTTGGTCACGTTAACCGTGGTACTTTGAAACGGATGATGTCTTTAGACCTTATTCCAAAGTCTCCCATTAATGAAGAAAAATGTGAAATTTGTGTGCAAGCAAAACAACCTCGTAAACCACATAAATATGTTGAAAGAGAAACTAAACTGCTTGAATTAATTCATAGTGACATATGTGATTGCAATAATGTTCTGTCACGTGGTGGTAATCAATATTTTATTACATTTATTGATGATTATTCGAAATATTGCTATGTTTATTTAATTAATGCGAAAGGTAATATGTTTGATAAGTTTAAGGAATATAAAGCTGAAGTAGAAAATCAACTAGAAAAAAGGATAAAAATTTTACGCTCCGATAGGGGTGGTGAGTATGCTCCTAATGAAATGGTTGACTTTTGCAAATTGCATGGTATTGTACATGAAGTAACTCCAGCTTGTTCCCCTGAATCGAACGGTGTTGCGGAAAGAAAAAATAGGACTTTATTAGATATGGTGAACGCTATGTTGCTTAGTTCTGGCTTGCCTAAAAATTGTTGGGGTGAAGCTTTGTTTTCTGCTTGTTTAATCCTAAATAGAGTTCCCTATAAGAATTCTGATAAAACACCGTATGAAATTTGGAAAAATAAGAAACCTTCACTACAGTATTTGAAAGTGTGGGGGTGCCTTGCAAAGGTTAATATTCCTATTACCAAGAAAAGAAAATTAGGTCCCAAAACTATTGACTGTGCCTTTGTTGGGTATTCGTTATATAGTACTACTTATAGATTTTTGGTGTTCAATTCGGAAATTCCTGAAATTTCTAATAATATTATTATTGAATCTAGAGATGCTGTTTTCCTTGAAAATATTTTTCCTTTGAAAGATAGATTGTCCAAACCTGTTAATACATGCTCTGTTTCTAATGATAATTTTGCTTCTTCCTCGTCTCTTTTTAATAGAGAGCCGGATGAACCTAGGAAGAGTAAAAGAACAAGAAAATCTAAAAAATTTGGTGATGACTTTTATACTTTCTTGGTTGAAGATGACCCTAAAACTTATAAAGATGCTATGATGTCTTTAGATGCTCCCTTTTGGAAGGATGCAATAAATGATGAAATGGACTCCCTCTTAACGAATAAAACATGGGTTTTGACCGATCTTCCTCCTGGATGTAAAACAATTGGATGTAAGTGGATCTTTAAAAGGAAATTAAGGATTGATGGTTCTATAGAAAAATATAAGGCTAGACTAGTCGTTAGGGGCTTTGAGCAAAGGGCCGGTGTTGACTTCTTTGATACTTATTCGCCGGTATCTAAAATTACCTCTATAAGAATGTTAATTGCTATTGCCTCTGTGTATAAATTAAATATCCATCAAATGGATGTTAAAACTGCCTTTTTAAATGGTGATTTAGAGGAAGAAATTTATGTTGACCAACCAGAAGGTTTTGTTGTGAGTGGACAAGAAAATAAAGTGTGTAAACTTGTTAAATCTCTTTACGGATTAAAACAAGCTCCAATGCAATGGCATGCAAAATTTGATGATGTTATGATATCAAATGGCTTTCATATTAATAATGGTGATAAGTGTGTTTACCTGAAAAATGTCAATAATGGTTGTGTTATTTTTTTGTGTTTGTATGTTGATGACATTTTGATTTTTGGTAATAATAGTGATATCATCAACGAGACAAAAACATTCTTATCCCATAATTTTGATATGAAAGATTTAGGTCCTGTTGATGTTATATTGGGAATAAAATTGACTAGAATTGATGATTCCATTTCTTTGTCACAATCTCATTATGTTGAAAAAATATTGAAAAAATTCTATTATTTTGATGTGTCTCCTGTGTCTACTCCTTTTGATCCTAATGTTAAGTTGAGTAAAAATAAAGGAGCTAGTGTTTCTCAACATAAATATTCTCAAATTATTGGATCTTTGATGCATTTAATGAATCATTCTAGACCGGACATTGCATATGCCGTTGGTAGGTTGGCAAGATATACTCATAATCCAAATACGTCTCATTGGGATGCATTAGAAAGGTTACTTAAATTTCTAAGAGGAACTATGAATTATTCTATTAAATATTCTGGTTTCCCTGATGTATTGGAAGGGTATACTGATGCGAATTGGATAACTGATTCTCAAGAGACTAAGTCAACTAGTGGTTATGTGTTTACCTTGGCAGGTGGAGCGGTATCATGGAAGTCTGCTAAGCAGACCGTAATTTCTCGCTCGACAATGGAAGCAGAATTGATTGCTTTAGATTCCGCTTACGCTGAGGCTGAGTGGATTAAAAGTTTTTTAAATGATATTCCCTTTTTGCCTAAGCCTATTCCTCCCATTTCAATTCATTGTGATAGTGAAGTTGCTATTGCTAGAGCTACAGGCAAAAACTTTAATGAAAAAGGAGACATTTAACTGTGCGACATAAATCCATTAGACATTTGATTTCTCATGGTATTGTTTCTTTGAATTTTGTCAGATCTGAAAACAACATTGCGGATCCGCTTACAAAGGGACTGACGCGTCAGCAAGTTATAAAAACATCGAGGGGAATGGGATTGGAGCCTACTAATTAAATCACCATAGTGGAAACCCGTCTTCGGAGGTATGACGATCCTATGAACGAAGTTCAACGGGTAAAAACGAAACTGTTAAAGGGGTGATTTGGAAGAGCACGATTAAATTTATTGTCGCGGAAATTTTCCGGATCCCATTCCTATGGTGTAAGTGCTCTTCATGTGACGTTTGAGGTTGAGTTATCTCTTAATGAGTCTAAAGGCATATTTTTGCGGGGTGTTTGGTCACAATTCACCCTTGGAGGACTCACCTAGGTGAACGTGGTGGTGGGGTCGCCACTGTGGGGGTGTGGGCTACTCCCTAATGACGTTCCTGACACAAGATTTCTGCGCATGACCGTAAAGCGCACCACTGATAGAACCACAAATATTTACTCATACTGTGGTGTGTAATGCGTTATCATCTGATCAATGAAACATAGTTCAAGACATTTATGTCACTATTGTTTTACAGGTGGTAATTCATGATCACTAAGTGGAGGTTCAAACCCGGAAGGTACCTACACCTATTACACGGTATTATATGCTCAATTTGTTTTGAAAAATAAGTTTTTAAAATCAAGTGGGGGATTGTTGGAAATATTTATTGATATTAAAAACTTATGTTATTTTTATGATGTACTTCAAATATAATAATTAAAAATATCTTTTATATTTATTTCTATGAATTCGGTGTTTGACCCTTTCAATTAAGTTGAGCTATATATCCTGTAATTTAGGAGCTACTTACATGGGATAGTCGTCGATTGGTTTTAACTCCCTTTCCTACTTTACAGGAAATATACGTTGGAAGGGAAAATTATAATACTATATATATTATACCTTATTTTATCTGATGGATAATACAGAGACACACATTACCTTTCCTTCTACATTTTTGCCGACTGTGCTTTGCAGTGCAGAGTTGTCAAATAAAACCAGTATATAAAGGAGAGTACTTTTACATTTCTTCTTTACAAATTGAGCATTGAGTAATATAGTGGTTCGGATCTTACCAGCTGCACACGCGGCAAGATGTCAACGGGTTGTCGAATCTTGGGAGAACAACACTATCTATCAATAATTTACCAGTCACGAATGGGGCGTTTTCTTTCTAAAGATAAATACGTCGGCTGCGTCTTGGCCCGGATTTTTCTATTCTTTACTCTATTATTTTTAGCACTTTATTATTGTTGTTTATTATTTTGTTGCTGTTGCAGCAAACGTTTTCTCTTCATGTTCGTACTGTTTTTTGTGGTTTGACAATTATTTTCCAACAAAACTATTCTTTTTTCGAGCCTTACAAATCAGGTTCTTTTTAATGGTTCGATTTTCTTTCTTTGTCGTTAAAAAAATATACAAATAATTGCATGCGTTGGATCGTTTTTTAGTACACCATAAGTAATGTGTACAATAACACATCTAAGCAATCTTTTTAACCTGATAAACCGGTAAACAATTTGAAAAAAACGCTAACTACACATTATTAAACTTTTTCCAACACATTAACGTAAAGGGAATCTCAAGTATCGTTCTCTGTCGAATTCTTCCATCGGACATTTTCATTACCCAAAAACATTCATCTGCTAAAAATCACACTACATATAACTCCGGTAATATTGGGGATGGTGTCACCGTCAATAATTTTATTGTTATGAAGACACAAACATTACCGGAGTCCGGAGCGGTATTTTGACGATTCTCGATTCAAATCATAAAAGTAGATTCAAATTGTCACAAGAATGAGATCCAAACACATTTTAATCTGGTTGGCTTGGGATGAATTTATGCTGATGAACCTGGGCAAACATTTCAATTTTTTTTTGGAGATGGAACGAAATTTTTTTCTTTTTCTTCGTGCAGCAGAGAATGCTAATGTGTTGTTGAATAATTAATGGAATGATGTAACCTACATAATGGGTTTAGAATTTTTTTACATTATATAATAACAAATAATCATCATGTCATCTAACAGTCTATATTCTCTCAATATTAATCCAACGATAAACTGAACGGTCAAGTTCTCTTCTGCTGACTGGACTGTAGTATTTCCTTTTTTTTTATACCTAATACTTGATTCATCATGGAGTATTTCATTTAACTTGTCATGAATTATTATTATGAGGATTAATCAAGTGTTACATATTTTTCTTTACATAACATATCCTTAATAAAATAAATAAATATTGTCTTTGTATAAAATAAATCAATCTAACAGTCTATAGATAAACATATAATACATTCATTACACTAGTTATTTAGATCTTCTTGATATGTTATTTTAACGGAATTTTTATTTTTTTTTTGCACCCCTCCATTTTTTGTTGGGGCGCAATTCAGGTGTTTTTGTTCCTTTTCTCTACTATTGTCTGGAGTTTGTATGTTGTTTACCATATTCCTGGTGTGCTTATGTTGCGGACAGACCACCACCTTGCAGTTTGTCTGACGCTTACCTATGTGGTGGATTTTCCTACACTCTGGCTGGGTTTCACATATGAGGTTTAAAGAAGCACGCTTATCTGTTTCTATCACGTAAAACTTGAGGCAGGTAGGGATATGG
Organism: Gentiana macrophylla; assembly: GCA_026214975.1. Lineage (NCBI taxonomy): Eukaryota > Viridiplantae > Streptophyta > Magnoliopsida > Gentianales > Gentianaceae > Gentiana > Gentiana macrophylla. Next base: position 1,963,699 of record CM047812.1, on the reverse strand, counting down.
CACTCAACTTTGTAGCTCTTTATTTCGTTTATTAATAAAATAAAGTTGCTTTAAAATAAAATAAAAAACGGAATTTGAGTCAATAAATGATGATTATCCATAATCAATTTGAGTCGGGATGTTATGTATTTTCTAGACTCATTATTGGTTCGAAAGCACGATCAATACCTTCTGACTGAAATCAGGCTACGAGATCCACTAACAGACAATCCTACCTGAGGCAACAAATTTGCAAGGGTTATTACCTCTATTCTTAAAAAAAGAAAACACCAAAGCCAACACAATCCTGGACCAAACATCCTAAGCAACATTTAAACTACGAAGACCGTTGTTTAATTGTCATAAAAATCACTAGCATAATCTATCCGCCGAATCAATGTATTTTTTCTTGCTTTTATTAATTTTTTTCTTTTTTCCTTTTTTGAACAACAACGAGATATAATAAATTTATTAAAAAGCCACCAAGATTACAGGTTGCTTTCTGCTGCCTCTCTGTTCTTTGCTAATTTGCTTGCTGGAAAATGGAGTCTTGCGATTAGTGGTCGTGGGCCGCGCGTAGTCCGGTCGAATCCCCTCACACAAACAAAACCTGGAGAGAGCGAGAGAGAAAAAAAAAAAACGGTCACATTTTCAAGAATTCTGACTTCACGCGTGTAATAATGAATAAAACAGCTGAAATAACTATAAACCCGGGTTTGAATTATTCATTCACCTCTACGGAAGCAGTGACAGATTTCCGGGAGTCCCATACCTATTTAAAAAAAAAACAAAAAAGTTCAATCAACTGTTTTTTAATCTTGTGTGATTTAAAGAACAAAAACCAGCCAATTAAGCATATCACTTACCTTTGAATATAGTAGGTATGGAGGTTCCAAAGTAAACTGTTTGTCGTCGCATATTCCACAACCAATTTCTCGGTACGTTAATTGGGCTAAGACTAGTTTCATGGTCAGCAAATACCTGTATTTAAAATCATTTTTCCTTTTTCTAAATCATTGAATTGCATAGATATATATACTTAAAAATGATCCAAAGTAGCAGTCTTTGCAGTTTGTATATATATATATATATATACCTCATTCACTTGGAAGTAAGTTCCATTGAGTGGAAAGCTTCCTCTCATAGCTGTTCGACATGGGATCTGTTGTAAATCAAGATATGTATCAATCATATCATCTTAGATTTTCGTTTTAAGAAAGAAAAAAAAAAATTTGTTGCTTGTCGGCGAACTTACCAAAATTGTCCCTCGTACGGTTTGGGATGCGTCTTGACGTATGCTATTGCACGCGAAACACGTATCCTCACAACAGAGATGGCCAGTTAATCCGATGCTGCTGCATTTTCTTTCTGGTGGCGGCTGAACACAGTTTATAGTTTCACCTGTAGTGAAAGGACGTCCGGTCCCATATACGAATGCTAAGATCTTAGGAATGTGATGAAATTTGGTTCAAACTCGGCGAGCCCTCTACAAAAGGGGATTATTATTAGCACCACACCTGATCTACTCGTGCATCACTCTACCCGTGCACCACATTAGAACCGACTTTGTGAAAGTCGGTTCTGGAGCCTAGGACCGACTTTTCGTAGGTGCATTGTAAGAACGGTTTTTGTTTCCTTAACCAACGAAAAGTCGGTTCTAGGATCACGAACCGACTTTCACGAAGTCGGTTCTGCTGTGGTGCACAAGTAGAGTGGTGCATGAGTAGATTGAGTGTGGTGCAAATATAGGGCCCCCAACAAAATGACACAACAACTAGGCTTATAAACAATATATGCCATTGTTAAAAGGTTCACATACCTGGAGACCATATGGCGAGGAGGTATGGACTTGGATCGTTGATTTCTCGTTTATCCAACTGAAAGTCGAGCCACGTCAGGAAAGATTCGTGAATAAAATCTATAAAAAAAAGATTACTTTGCATGTACTAACCCCTTTCAGTAGCTCATGCGAATCCGGGATTACGTATCTGTAATAAAGGGAGTGTAAAGGGTGAATTGCCTGTAGTTAAATTATAAGAGGGGGTGGGGGGGGGGGAGGGGGGGCTACTTACACTTGATGCTCTGTTCTCAAGCGGTTTCTATTCTTGAGTTTAGGCATGGGGATTGAAGCAGCTTCTGGAGTTAAAACCACTAAAGCCTTTGAAGAATATTCACTATTATTATCCTGTACTCCCATGCGGTATTTTTGTAGGATATTCTGTAAGTTGTGATTAAGAGCTTCAATATTGAGATCGATCGTAGGAATTTCATCATTATCGTTTTCCCGAAACAATTCCTCAATATCAACCGTCTTGAATTCTTCAACAAAGGGCTCCTCCATCAGCTCCAATGTTTCTGGCTCTGGTGAATCAGGCTCTTCGATGATTGGTTTTGAAGTCACGGGCACTTCAATTGTAGGTTGAGGAAGAAGTGTTGGTAGAGACGACGGGGCTCCAATATGTCGACTACGTTCAGGTTTAAGCAGCATCTGCAAGTGATGACGTACGTGACTTGGGTACGTTTCCTCGGGTGCTGGGAGTGCCAGCCTGGCACTGCATGAAGCAACAAGAATAAATATTGGGCGCCGGGCCCAGAAAATTTTCTCAGTGGGGTCACCGGAACAAATTTGAAGATCGAGTGGGGACATTAATAGTGTTTTTACGTTTTTTACCAACAAAACTACATCGTTGTTTTCCGGATCTCAATGGGGGCATTGGCACCCCACCCTACCCTACTTGGGTCCGCCCCTGATTGGCATCATTACTATCGTACAAAAAAAGTAAAAATAAATGCGGTCGCCCTAAAACAAAGAAGAATATTGAAGGGCATGAATACCTGGCGTATGCACTTGCGAAATGCCTGCATTCTCCTCGCATAGGGCAAGAATTGCAATTCGGTTTATTTTTCGTGCAAAATACCTGCCAAGTTTATTTGGTAAAAACGTCTCTTAGACTGTTTGTTTATCTATCACTGAAAACATCGCAATCTATGGAATAGTACCTTTCCGAACGTGATCATCTGATAATGCAGCTCATATCTGCAATTCAACATAACGTTAAATGTGGTTCGTCTTTATGCAATCTACAAAGTGATTAGGCAAAAAATAAGATAACTATTTAAGTAAGATACTTTGAAGAGGGATTATCTTACAATGTTCCCTGATCCAACTTGCAGAGTCTAGGCCATAAATATTTCTGAATCGAATCAAGCACCGGGTACCTATACATGGGAACAACAAAAGTATTCTTCAGTATTTTATACGAGAAAAGTTCTTTTTGGGAGCCTTTAAAGGCACCATACTAGATCTATCATTGCCCTTAAGGGCACCTTTTTAAATATTGTTGTGGTGCCCCAAGTAGTTTTAGTGGGGTGCCCTTAAAGGCCCCCTTTTTTTTTTTTTCATGACGGTTTCTAAAACTCACAGTTCTAGAAGGTGCAGCTGTAGCGATTCAGGCAAGGGCTGAAGTGGGACCCAGCCCAATCTGACAGCTATACGTCCAACATTCGTATCAACCTAAAAGCAAAGATGTCAAAGATACAAGATTTTAGGTGAGAAGTGAAAAAAAAAATAAGGGAAACGAAAAAAGTTAAAATCATATGCGAATTTCTAGTCTTACCGGGAAAGCCACATGGTGAAGGGTCAACAGTCGAACACACTCAACGCTTTTCAATCCCAAGCCTCTTATGCTCAACAGATACTCTCTGATTCAAAAGATACAAGATAAGATTGAAAAAACTGGAGAAAAGCAAAGAACAAATGGAAAAAAGTGGTCGTTAAGGACACCACACTAAATCTACCATTGCCTTTAAGGGCACCCATACATGCCTATTTTTAAACCTTGTTGTGGTACCCCAGGTATATTTAGTAAGGTGCCCTTAAAGGCCATCATAAAAAATTATAGGCAAGATTTTAGCAAACATACTTTGCTTTATCTGGCGGTACATCCCGTAGCCATTCTAGATCAATGCTCCCGTGATCTTTGATGAGGCGGTTCAAGAATTCCTGAGAAGAAAGTAATTAATTACCAACCGTTCCAAGTGCTTATTTGATTCACGAAATTATACAAGAAAAAAAATTACATGCTTACTTTTATTCTTTCTGCCAGCATATTGTACATTCCCCTGTCTTTGATGGTTTCAGCAATCTCTCCAACATCCGCACGTCTTACAGCTTCCCAGTCCACTGAATCCATTGTGATGACCGTTTTGTCCCTCTTACATGTAGCATGTGCTTCTTTTCTTAAGTTATCCCAATGAGCTTTATTTTGTTTATTTTTTACACTTTTACCCCTTTTCATTTTGGGAGTAAAGGGATCCATTACATTGGTTGTCTCCACAAGATTATTGTAGCTACTTGATTCCTCTGGCAATCCAGTTTGTTCTGTTCTGAAATGCTCGTTTACACCCAAGTTGGTAGGGAAACAATTGTTCGGTAAATTTTCAGCATCCCATGAAACGGTATCTACTGAATTGACATTCACGCAACCTAAATCCTGCATCTGCAGCAGCTCGGCGAAGAGAGTACCACCCGAACAACACTTAGGTGTTTTTTCATCTAAGAAACTTTCTTGACCAACTGAAGATAGGGATCTCAAATTATCTGTTGATTCTTTATTATTATTATTACTTGAGAGGGGATATCTAGCTGCCATTGACATGAACATGAACTGACAAAACAAGAAAACAATGCTCGGTATATGGCAAAGCTACAAACAAAAAATAGAGAAAGAAAGCTTGAGCATCATCCTTACCTAGAAAGATGGTCGGATACATTTTGCGTTAGAAAAACTCCCACGACTGAATCTACAATTGAACCTTTCCATCGGCAAAAGTGTCTGTCTCCTATATAAGATGACACCATGCAAGAAAATATACAAATATTTAGCTTTACACTCTAAAATGAGAGTTAATTTCTAATAAGATTAGAATTGCAGCTAAATTATTCTTACCTTGTATCAGGCGCATTTTTGCAATAAATGAATTTGCCCGTCCATGGAATACTTCTCGTTCTTTTTGCCATGTTTTTCGTTTTTCTTCATCTGTTCCATCAACACCTTCATTGTTTATATCTTCCAACAGAAGTTTCCATACTCTAGTTGTCTCCTCGTCAAGGTCAACTTTGGGTCGGCAATTACTCGTATGGTCGTTAAAAGCATCAAACGAGATCATAGTCCAACCAATTCGATTAACACAAATTTTCGTATTCATGTCGAGGATGGCTAATGTGTTGCACTCTGCAGCAATATTAAGACGACTGAATTGCTGGACAACGGCATCAACTGAAAGCAAGCATTCCGAGGCCTTAGCTGGAAAACCTGCATAAATGCTCTAATTAGACGAAAGTATATATATGTAAGCTTTTAATAATATGCATGCATGATGATTTAAGACAAATTGAACATCTAAAGTTTTACATGAACCCAAAACATATGTTCTTGAGCGTCTCTTTGTTGGCGTGCATGTCTGGGGCTCCGGTGCACTCTGAACCTTGGCCAATTGACGAGAGAAAACATCAGCCATTCCACACCAACTTAAACTTAGAGCAGCGAAGTCTCGTGGCCGAGTAACACCTTTGGATCTTCTCTTCTTCGTTAGGGGCTCCAGTGCACTTTGAACCTTGGCCAATTGACGAGAGAAACCATCGGTGGTCATTGGACACCAACTTAGAGCAGCCAAGTCTTGTGCCCGAGTTCTTTTCTTTAGTGGAGATGTGTTTCCAACGGACGAAGTATAATTCAAATTAGTGTCATCATGTTGTGGAATTATTGAGTAGCTATTGTTAGCATTTGTTGAAACCCGAGCAGTATAGTGAACTTGCATCATCCTTTGGGATCTTTTGGTCCTCTTTTTCTTGCATACAGCCGGAAATTGCAAGGTTTGGATTTTTTCAAAGAACTCAATTTGTTGGCGGATATATGAGCATTCCTGCAAAGAATCCCAATCGCCCCACTCCGCATTCATACTATAGAAATATATGTCGTTAGAAAAAAGTCGCCCTCTTTTTCTTCGGCGTGCTTCTGTATCCTGGATCAACATGCTTCCGCATGGGGATGGGAACCTTTCAGTTGCTTCTTGCATGTAAGAGTCAAAATTCAACGATCTGATGCAGGATTTTCGAGTAGTATAATTCCTTTTAGGTGTTTGTATGTCATCAGCACCAGGATCAATGTGAGTTCCGTCTTTCATAGAACTAATCTCTGCATTTTTTCTAGCATACTCTGTTTTTGTGGGTGTACATTCCTTTGAAAGAGCGGGTTTTGTTGTTCTAGAATTGAGCTTAGGTTGAGTACTGCTAATTACTTTAGGCTTGTGTTTTTTCCTTTTTGGTTTTCGTTGAGGAGTTTTGACATAAATATGCTCCTCGTTGCCAATGTTGCCCAATGTGTCCCCTTCTGCACAAGTAGAATTATCAAAAGGTATAAAGACAGGGATATAAAATACTGAAGTTATTTATCGAAATTTCACAACCTAACACCAAATTCGGACAAAGGTTTGATGATTTCACCAAATAAGTGCATAGTGTTGCATTGGAGGGAGTTTCGCACTTAAAAAATAAAGGGAAAGGGGTTGGGTCGGAGATGATGTAAAACGAGGTCCAAAGATTGTATAAAAAAGGAACCTTCGTGCCGTTGTTCAGACAATACGGATTTTCCTTTAGACCCGGAAGAGTTTAAGGATTCTGCTTGCAATTTGGCACTTTCAGCTTCATACTCAAAAACTGATGCAGTACAACCACTTCCATGCACAGCATCTGTTAGGAGCATCAATCCTTCATTGTCGAAGTAAGGAGACATAACCGAAGCATCTTTGGAGCCAGAGGATTCACCTGCAATTCCCAACTTGTTATATTACTCTTTGCACGAAACCGTTTTTTGTTACAAAAATAACCACACACAAAAAAAAAAAGGGAATTACCTGATCCTAAGCAATTCCTTGTGTCTCCTTGTGTTGATTGAGGAGTTTCTTTAAATATACCATGCTTCGCGGGGGTGTTAGGAATCCAAGAACATTCTGTTTGGTTGTCCTTTATTTCTAGTGCACAACATTCCTGCCTCTCATCCATTTCGTATCTATAAACCTGACCGGAGTGAAAAAAAAAAAAAAAAAAAAAAAAAAAACAGAACGAACAGAGTTGTAACACATGAGGAAACTAAAATAGGAAGCCGTGCAATGCAATTAACTATATCAATTATCAAACATCGAAAATTCCCCGTGAAAATTAGTTAGTGACAATAATTTATGATGAACACCTAAATAGAAGTCAAGCATTTATGAAAGAAGTCACCTTTACGGAGCAAAAAGCAATAACTACAACATCCTTTGATTTCGATTTCTTCCTGCTGCAATGAATGAAACCGGGGTAAGTTTAACAACTAATCTGATGCATAAAGCTGATGGAAAAAAGAAAAAAAGAAAGAAAAAAACAGAGGATAAGCTTAAAAGAGAGATGTGAGTATACACTGATGAATAACACAACCCTTTATTTATAAAATTAAGCTACTACCCGAAAATGCAGATACAGTAGTGCGTATTAAGAAACGGGCTTGAGCTCTTTACCTGGTACTGGTAGACTACACAGTGATTCATTAAAAGGGCAAAAACACAGTGATTCGACTGTTTTAAAGTTTATTATTGACTCAATAATCGATTTTCAAAATGTCGATTCATTCAGTGTGGTGAAAACAAAGATGCCCGTTTTTTAACCATGTTCGTGTAGGGAGAAATGTTTGCTTGTTCAGCCATTTGGACAGGGAAGAAGAAGAATGTTGCACATTGTTATTGGTAATGAACAGGTACAATGTTTTAGAGGCTGTAGCTCATACTGACAAATACAAAACCGATAAGGTAAAAACCGTGGATTAAAAACACAAAGCAACATACAGGAGACAAAACACCAGACAAAAAAAACAGAGGATTAATTAAAGATGTGGAATACAATCACATTGCTACATTAATCAAACAAAAATGCAGGCAGTAGTAAAACTCATTGTTTTAGTAAGAACATTTGGAAATTACGTAGTTCTCTGTTTACCGATTACTTGTAATCCATATGCAAGAACACAAAACGATGTCACAAATTACCTATATCTGTATCAGTGCCAGCAAATATGTACAAATCAGAGAGAACTTGCATACGTCAAAGTTGCATAGTATATAGGGGATGAAGCTCGGTGTCAGGAATTGGCTCGACCCGTGTTCTTCTGTCAATGAGTCAATAATTAAGGGCGTGCAAAAACTCTTCTGCATACAACATTCTTTGTTTTACAAAAACATGAACAGAAAATTGTTGTTATCCTACAAATGGTAAAGAACTGCAAACATACAACAAATCGAACATGAAGTAAGATTATCTTTCAAGTTTAAACATAAAGCCATTTTCTTTTTCTGTTCAAACACACCACAACCCAAGAATGGGAGCTAAATGAATGTAAGTCACCAGAGATCACAAGCAGTGGGGAAAGAACAGGGGAAGGGAATGGTTTTATACAAGAAATAAGGGAAATAAAACAAAGGTACAGGAGCCTTTACAGCATTTTTACTTTTTCTTTCAAAAAATTAAATACATTTTTTTTCACCAATTTTAACAACAGCAACAACCCATTAAACATATACTTCAGTACTTCACCAATTAATTTTTTCACCAAATTAATGGTTAAAAATCGTATCTTTCTACAAATTTTCTTCTTTTCTACTTTACTTACAGTACCAAGAAATTCTTCACCTTTCGAGCAGAAGTAAAGATTCTGTCTTTCAGATGATGGCAATACTCCAAAAACACTTTTTTTTTTCAACTCCAGCTTCTTTGTTTGACTGATAAATTGACCCAATTAAACGGAAAGATCTTAATCAAACACTGAAAAGGAAGCACCGACAAGAAAAAATCATCACACTTACCTGTCTATTAGACTTAATTGAAGCCTTGGGGAAAATCTTGAGCATAACCCAGCTGTGTAGGAATGGGATGAACACTTTGGGAGAAAAGAAAGTGGGGATTTCAGACGGGAAAAGAAATTGATGGAAGAGGAACTAAGAAGAGAAGCTGGGTTTTTGCAGATAAAGTAGAGAAAGAGAGAATGAGAGTGCAAGGGATGTGAGCAGAGCCACATCCCCGTCCCCCATGAGAGCAGTTCGTCTGCTGTGAACGACAACACAGCAGACTGCTCTGTAAGTGATTTGGATCAAAATAACGTCATTTTGATCCGAAACTTAAAAACAAAAATTAAACTTCATGAGAAGCGGTTCGGTATTATTGCGAGCGATAAAGACACAAACTCTTTCTTAAAAAAACATATGTATCAAAACGACGTCATTTTGATCTAGGCTTAAAAATAATAATTAAAACTATTGCATTTACCCGGAGAGCATCTCTAAACACCATTGGACCGGAGATGATTATAAGAAAGAGAAAAATAAAGCTTCATCTGTATGAATTGGTTGATAACCTAACTTTTATGTTGTTATACTTAAAGTTTTATGTTTAGTAGAGAAAATGTGATTTATGTGTTGTGAGTGTACGGTTTAAATCATTTTAAAAGATTTATCTATCGTGTGAAATAAGATTTAAAAATAAAAGCTTTATGAAGTGATGATATGGAATCTTAATGATCATACATTCAAGTAGTTAAACCGGCGTCGAGGATCGTGTGGTCCAGGTTGAGTCACCAGTACATTGAGGTTATATATGTCCACTTTATATTTCGTTTTGGTTGGGGAAAAAAAAAGTGACGATATGGAAAAGTGTTATGATTGGTGGTTCTCTAACATCAAGAAGGCAACGCATCCTATTAGACCAACATCGAGAAGGAAACACATTCTATCAGACCAACAATTAATTACCATCAGACGGCACTTGGCCATGAAAACATAGGAAAGTCTAAAGACTTTCTAGTGCCTTTAAAATTAATGATACAGACACAATCATTATGCAATAATGGGTGACACAATCGAATTTACTACCATTGATCATGATGAAAGTACATCATTAATAATGAGTCCTACATCATTATTAAATGTAAGGCTCCGTTTGTTTTGGGCTGGAGTTTTTTTTGGGGGTAGTTTTAGATAAAATGATTGAAGTAATGATTAGAAAGTTAAGATGCTTTTTTGAAAATTGTGTAGATTATGAAATGATTGGTGAAATAAAGTAGTATAATAAATAAAATAATGGTAAAAAATGTAATAAAGTTGATAAAGTGAAATGATGAAAAATAATTTAATATTTTTTATTTGTAGTTGAAGAAATGATTGGTAAGATAATTGTAAGATATGATGGGTGAAGTGATATAAAAAAAACTCCGAAAAAAACTCTAACAAAAACAAACGGAGAGAGTTTCGATTGTGGCATAATAGTTGGAACCGACATCAGTGATGACGTACTCATGGCACCCAAAAAACTGCACCAAGTGTCGGCGAAAGAAGTGCATTACTCTTTTTTGTTAGATACCTCATCCGTTTATATTTAACTGTCGCAGTTTTCAAAAACATATAAAATAAGGAAAAGAATTAATACTTTGACTTTAACATCAAAATGACAATAACACTCATTGAATATAATTAATGCAATATTGTTTTCACTCTCTCACCTTTAAAAAATAATGGTAGATTTAGAAAAATACAATAAATGGTGCTTTGGATATATAACTACGACAAATGAAAATGAAAAAAAATATTTTTGGCAACTGATGGTCGTTTTACAGTAAGTCAACTCTAACCGAACAAAACGGACCGTGCCGCTCTTCACCCGTCTTACTTTGGATAAGGGCGAAGCCCTTGATCAGATATGCTTCACCGCCCAAGATTACAACTGCAGGGTACCGAGTCGGTTGTACTACCTCCGTCCCAAAATATAAGTCTGTTTGGATTTTTTCACACAGTTTAAGAAAGTTGGTTAAATAAGTTATGTGTCATTAATTATGATGGGAAAAGTCTAAAATGACCTTTGATTGTTATTAATACAAAATAGTGAAAAGTGGATGAGTATATAATAAATTAGGTGTAAAAGGAGAAAAATGCAATAAATGCTCCATTGATATTCTAAATGGACTTAAATTACATGACAAATTTCAAAAGCTTAACGGACATACATTTTGAGAGGTAATTCTTCCCTAGTCACTCCATTTGCACCGTAGGCACATGTGGATGATTATAGATCACACAGTTTGAATATAAGTTGAAAGTGTGTGGTCCAGATTCATCCAAATATTTTACTCCTCAACTGGACTCACCACAGAAGAACTTCCCCATTTTGAGACGGAGGTAGTACTATAAATGTCAAGCAAAGTCGTATCCCATGAGGAATTTGGTTAAGTATCAAATTTGGCTTCGTTCCTAGTTCATGCCAACACAACTATGAGTATGGTGATTTGTCAAATCACCGGTTCTAACAACTAATATACACAACAAAGAATTAAAGCTATATAAAAGAAATAGACGAGCTATGATCCGACCGACTACTTTTTAACCCTAATACATATCCGTAAGTGTCTATTTTCTCACCTAACGTTCTTGGCCTATGTCAACAGGTGTCGTCTGCTAATTCTGGTGACTAGACACTATGCAGTAATCTTGCACCCTATGTTAGATTCAACAATCCGCTGGCCGGATTGAACTGACCTTACACGGTCTACTCTCTAGGAGACGCTCGACTAACGCTGATAAACCTTGCACGTGAAACCGAATCTAAAGAACTTAGTCGGTTTTACAAGGTGATTCTAGAACATTGGTTCCCACACCCTCTTGCAAAATACATATATAAAGACGATGTGTGAAATACGATTGTCAAGTGATCAATTCAACAAAAGTCATTAATAATAAGTTCTAGAACATCAACAAGCCACGAATCTAACAATCAAAACATCATAAACACTCTCTTTGACAAATTAAGGCTCGATTTCACGAATCTTCACATAACTCGACTAATGGGAATTTAGCTACTCATTACACTATGCAAAGAACAAGAAATCAAAATGAAATCAAATATGCAATCAAGATCGAAAGCAAGAACAAGAAAGGAAATCAAAATATTGAATAGCTTAAGCAGTAGAAAATCGAGTCACCGAATGAAATCCCATCAATCACGCGTCAAGCAATCTTCGAGATCCACCGGATTACAGCAAGCTAAGCTTAATCTAAGCTAATTTATCTACAAATTAAGCTAAACCTAATAAAAGGCTGAAAAACGCAGAATAACGGCTGAATGATATGACGATGATGGGTTTCTCCACTCAAAAAAAAAGTTATTTAAAGTGGATTGGGGAAAGTGGAAGTAGCATCTTAGGTGCGTGCCTTGCAGTCTTGGTCGTGCGCCTAGATGTACTGAGAGTTTGGGCAATGACACATCTTCATTAATTCAGAGATAATTTTGTGTGTAGACCTCCGATCGGCTACCCCCAGTCTTACCAGTAACGAAAATTAAATAAAAATATCAGGCAGCTAATAGTCCAGGATGACTTTTGGGAGCACACCTCCTCCATCGATCCAGCAGTGTGAAGGTCCTTCCCGTGGTAAAAGAAAGGTATCGTGTTAAGGCGCTAGTCAGTACACAAATAATATGAGGTTCGATCGGTGATTCAAAATGTGTTGGAAAGATCATTCAATTGTCTACAACTTTAAGGAAGATGTCCAGACAATAAAATTCCTCCAAGATGGATCAAAATGCAGAAGAATTGAAGGTAGAGTTCAAACACCACCGACTTTTTATCCATTTCAACATTTAAGATTCGGGCACATATTTCTACCCCCTATCTCGGACACCTAGTTCCTGCAAAGAACCACAACAAATGCAAACATACCCCTAAGGGACACTAGGGTGACTGAGAATGCATCAAAACACCAAAAAATGATGAGATTTCTGGACTTTACGTCCTAGATCTCGAAATAATTACAAATGTGTAAAATGTATCAAAATACAACCAAATGACTCCAAATACATACAAAACGATGTATAACAAGGTATAAAACTCAAAGAAAATGATAGTCAATTTGTCTCTAATCAACAACTACGACACTGAAATATGAACGGAATGAGTAGTATATTATACCATAGGATATAATCGGAGATGAACTTCCACTAAACCCATCCACTACTCCATTACAGTATATATATATATATATATATATATATATATATATATATATATATATATATATATATATATATATATAACAAAGACGTAGCCACATAGAGGGCTTAGGGTGGCTAAGCTCACCCAATTGTTATTTTCGTACACCAAAAAACCTATATATTACGATCTCGAATTAATATAGTCACTTATCTTAATACAGCTAATCCGACCATACACAAATAGTCCATGAGCTCACCCAAAGATAAATTCCCGACTCCGTCATTGTACATGAAAGAGTAAAAATCAAAGGTTCTAATCTCTGTCACTTGATATAACCTTTCAATGACCATTGCATAATAAAATCTTTCTTTATAATATTTTGATTATACAAATTAAATCACGAAACTGTTGCAGCATTTTTAGGTCATAATTAACGGGGAAAGACTTTAGATTTGGACAGTTCAGCCATGATTCGAGATAAAATTCTCCCGTCATGACTTCTACACACACATACAAAAAAAAAAAAAAAATAGACCACAACATGCATTAAAGGAAAATACTTGTGTGGTGTCTACATACGTATGGAGACACCATGTGAAAACATCACAACCACATAGTTTCATTCTATATTTAAACTGTGTAGTTCTGATCGTTTCATCCGTCACTTCAGTTCAAAATTCCCTCTGCACAAAAATATTTCCGTGCATTAAATACCATGTACTTGTAATTAGGTACATGCCTTAGTGGTTTACCATTAGGGCCTAACCAGGTCTCTAGTAAATTAGAGGCGGGGTTCGGCGCACAAGCGTAGTTTAGTTTAGGATGGATACGTGCGTATTTCGTTTCGGATAAAAAAAACCATGTACTTTACATCATCATCAAAGGTAATTATTAAATAAAATTTTGTTGAATGAATGATGTAATCTTTCTCTTAAGTATAATATCTATTTTATTCGACACAAATATCACTACAACCTAACCAATATTTCAATCAAAATTCTTTTTTTTTTATATGCAATTTCAATCAAAATTCATTCACCAATTTCTTCAACCAAAATAAAAAAAATAAATCATTCACCAACAAAAAATTAACTTAAATAAATTCATGTCCAAACGAACCCGATCGAGTCTTCATACTATACATATAGAGAACAATAATTAACTGCACAATAAAACCATAATTCACCTTTTCTTGGACTTAATTGCCCTTGGCTAATTATCCGTCCAAGCCATAAAAATACCAGAAGCAATGACACCCGCAACAAAGCGACCTAAATTTCGCCAAACCAACCCGAATCCATCAACACCAAACGTCCAACCCAGAACGATAGCAACCATGCCAACAAGAATAACCGTACCAATAGCGAAACCACACACCTTTTCGCAAAACAACTTGAATCTCTCAATAAGATGCTTTCGCTCGTCACCCATTAAAGCCTTGAACCACATCAACAATAGCGAGAAAAACCATACCACATTAGACCAAACCAACCCGAATCTATCAGTAAGATGCTTTCTCTCGTCACCCTCTACAACAATAGCAGACCCCTTGGTCTGGGTCTGGGTCTGGGTTTGGGTCTGGGCATGGGCATGATTCCGCTGGTAAATGACAAGTTTATCCTTCACTTCTTTCTCCATCCTCCACGTTTCAGCTATTTCACTCTTCAATACTTCAAATACGGCACGTTTGTCGACCAAAACCCCTACACACACTTTCAACACACACTTGTTATACACAACATGAACCCATTTATCAGCCAATGCTATAGCCTCATCCATTTCCTGGTCCCTATTCTCCCTAAACTCGAAACCCTTCACCATCTTCATCAATACTCTCAATCTTTCATTCATCAATGATGTCTCCAATTTGCTGATGTTTCGCACCACCACCTTCCCATCGCGGAAAACACACTCTATCATCTTAAACTGCAACATTATGAAAAATACATCAAATGGAAAATTTCTAACTGTATATACGTATTTATAATTTTTTTAGAGGGTCGACCGCCCCTGGTTGTGATCCAAGAATACCCTTATGCAAGAAGTGGATTATAGATCAAAGATACATCACAAATGGCTAACATCAACTTAATCAGGGCCGGCCTTGCCATAAGACAAACCAGGCCGCGGCCCCAGAAATGTTATATTTTGGGCCACGAAATTTATTCATAACTCATGTCACATCAAATACGGTTTTAAAGTCGATTATTCTACTGTGATTTATGATTTTGCTTCTACATGAACTATCAAAGCGATGTGAAAAGTAATTTGTAATTCTTTAATATATACCTTGTTATCCAAAACCGCACCTCCCACATAATTCATCGTTAAGTTCCTTCTGGAAGCCTTTAATCTCTCCACATGTCTGTCAGAAATCTTGATAGCCTCGGCTATTTCGCTCTCTAATATTGTCCGTTTATCGAGTTTGTTCACCAAAGATCCAAACCGCATCTTCTTTATGCACAATTCTGCATCAGACTTAGCAAATTCGTCAAGCAATAGTACTTCAAAGTCCTTACTCAACTCACCCAATCTTGCATCCAATGCGTTAACCTGCAGTACCATTAATTACTTATTAGAAGCCTAGTTACTGAAAGGGGGAAAGATGTTGGGAGAGTCAGAGAGTTAATTAATTACTTACTCTTTTTGCAGATTCATAACTGTTTTCTTCAGGGAAAAGACTCTCGTCGTCACCAAAGGTTGCCATCTCCTGCATACTTATCAGCTTCTTTATGGCGAACCTATTGAAGGCTACCTCATCTGCCATCTCATCCTTAACCTTCATCAGCTCGTGTCTTGTCTCCACCACTTCATTCGTTTCCTCGTTTGACTTGGCCACCACTTCATTCGTTTTCTCGACCACCCCTTCATTCCTTGTCTGGGCGTGGGCCACCACTTCATTCGTTTCCTCGATTTCCTTTGCAACCCCTTCATTCGTATTCTCGGCCCTCCCTTCATTCATTGTCATCTGAGGCTGGGCCACCACTTCATTCGTTTCCTCGATTGCCTTTGCCACTCCTTCATTCGTATTCTCGGCCCTCCCTTCATTCATTGTCATCTGAGGCTGGGCCACCACTTCATTCGTTTCCTCGATTGCCTTGGCCACCACTCCGTTCATTTTCTCCGCCCTCCCTTCATTTATTGTCTGGGCGTGGGCCACCAGTTCATTCGTTTCCTCGATTGCCTTGGCCACCACTTCGTTCGTTTTCTCGGCCACCCCTACATTCCTTGTCTGGGTGTGGGCCACCACTTCATCCGTTTCTGCCATTGCCTTGGCCACCCCTTCATTCGTTTTCTCGGCCACCACTTCATTCGTTGCCCCTTTTGCCTTGGAGATTTCATTTGTTTCCTGGTTGCAGGATATATATATATACATCAACGAAATAAAACTGGTGCATATACATTATTAAACAAAACAAAACTGGTCCAAATTATGCAAAATTATCAAATAAAGTGATTGAAAAAAAACAAAACAGTGAAATACGCGATAATCCAACTATATCAGGCAAAATTGACAACCCCCCCCAAAGAAAAACAAAAAAACAGATATGACAGAGGAAGAATATGCTAATAATTAATCATCAAGCAGATAAAGATTTATTAGAAACCAAATTATTGAATATTAATTTCTTAGGGTTGTAAAAAAGGGGAAATTAAAGCTGTTGAAGAGCACTACTCCGTGAACATTTATCCAACTATATCAAAAAAATTAAACACAAAATTGACCCAAAATTTTTCAGAATATGCTAAACAAGCTGATAGAGATTAATTAATTAGAAGCCATATTACTGAATATTAATTTCTTAGGGTTCTAAAAGGGGGAACTAATTACTACTAACTCTTTGTGCGGACTCAAAACCATATTTTTCTTCAAAGATAAATCGACTCTCGCCTCCTTCTCCGATTTCAATCTCCGCCATATCCTTAATCTCCGCCGACAATCTTTTGAGGGCTAAAAATCCGATCTTCTCCTTATACTCCATCAAATTTTGCCATATTTGCTCTTTTGCCTCAGCCATCGCCTCCGCAATTTCCGCGTCGCAGGAAACCATTGTTTCGATTCTCATGATTATTTATCCGCGTTCATATCGATTTTGAGAGAAGATATATGAGTAAAGTAGTAGGGTTTTAGGGTTTATATGGTAGAAAGAAAAAACACGTTTTTGTCTAATGCGTAGTACAGTATAATTTATATACGCATGGCATAGAACGTGTTTCTCTTTTTTTATTTTTTTTATTTTTATAAATAAAATTTATTATTGAAAAGCAAAGAAAATTATAGTGTTGCCATTCATGGCCTCCTCACTACAACAATGTCATTAGTGAGTGAAGCCCCGCCTCCTCCTAAACCTCTAATCAAAAAATCAAAGTGGAAAAAATCGGATCTTATAGGAAAAAGACTGGCGCGACACACCTGGCAAAACATAGAACGTGTTTTTTATAACAGTATATGAATTGTAAATTTTTTCTTTTTTCCCCTTCACAACGAAGTATTGCAGCAATGGCTTTACCTTTGATCGGAGTATATGTATACCTTTCAATGATGGAAAAAAAAAGGGACAAAAAAGAGGGGAAAAATAGAAATCAGGACAGTGAAAATATAAAATTAGTGATAATGACAAATTCACTGTTCATAATCTCAAATCCACTGTTTTCTGCGGTGGAACTAGCCTCAAATCTAATGTTTCACTATCACAATGGAATAAGAACATGTCCTTGTTATCCGAAAAAAAATTCCGTTGTCCTCATTGCATATTTCTAGGTTTAAATTGTCCTTTTAACAATAAAACCAAAAAAAAAACACGCATGTTTTCGGATATGTATAGGGAAAATTACGAAATTAGTCCGGGTCAAATTGCATTTTCCGTTATGTAAGTGGACAACTTTTTAGATTTAGTCTTATTTTTATTCCGGTTATAAAATTAGTACTACATCCGTTTCAAAATATAAGTCTTTTAGGTGTTTTCATTCAGATTGAAGAAATGGTTGAATGTCATAAATTTGATAATTAATGTCTAAAATGTTCATTGACTATAATTAATGCAATAGTTGTTAAGCGTGTTTTTGGCAACTGCCTAAGATATTTTGGAACGAAGGGAGTAAAAAAGTGGTTGGATTGATAATAAATTAGGGGTAAGATAGAGAAAAGAGTAATAAATTTTGTATTGGTATGTAAAATGACTTATATTGTGGGACAAACTATAAGTTTAGGATGACTTATATTTTGAAACGGAAGTAGAACTATAAATCATTTTTTATTTTGCAAATTCAGTCCTAAACACCGGAAAATACTGACTAAGCTAATTTTCCGGCCAAATTTGATGCCATGTGAACCCTGATACTATATATTAGTATATTAGTTTGAGTAATTATACAGGCACAACCTGTGAGACACAAATTGTGACAACCATCAACTACAACATTGATTATGATGGTTTACATCATGATTAATTACCAGATCATACACCAAAATCAAGAGTGTAGATGATAGTTGTATCACCCGTTGTGTCTTTCACGTTGTGTTGTATATTTTTTTGTAAGTCTTTTCACATTTAGATAAAGTCTTAACACACCTATTTTTTTATTTCTAGTTGTACTATTTAATTTTTTCACTAATTGATTCGGACTCAATTTTAAACAGTATATTGATTAGTTTACAGACCGAATTTCAGTGAGGAAGTATCGACTATGCTTTCTGACCGATATTGAGTTTAGAAAAAACCAACATCCTGACTCAAATTCGGTCAGAATAATTATTATTTTGCGACTTCAATTCGGTTAGGAAGGATGTTGATTATTTTACGGACCGAATTTCATTCAATACGTATCAATTGTATTTTCTGACCAATATTGAGTCTAGACAATACCAACATCCTCAATCAAATTCGTTCAGAATAAATCATGTCTCATATTCGGTTAGAATAACGTATGTGTGTGAAAAGATTCTACCGTTATATTATTGATTAGAAAAATGAGACTAAATCCCCAAATAAAATCTAACTCACTACTAGAAAAGGCGTTTTTTGGGACGACAAGTCGTCTCAAAAGATAATATCCGGGAAAAGTCAAATTTTGGGGAGTTTTTGGTGGGAAAAAGTGGCGGGATTCTTTTTTGGGACGACATAATCTTTTTTGGGACGGCATGTTGAACGGAGGGAAATTTGACTTTTGGCGGAATTTTTTCGCGGCAAATTAAATAACTCTTTTGGGACGACACATGTATTTTTAGTGACGACTTATTTCTAGCCTGGATGCCATGTGGACATTCATATTTTTTGGGACGACAATAGTCGTCCCTTTAAATAGTCACAATTTATTTTATAAACTTTGATAAATCCACGTGGACTGGCCCGGTTTTTGGGACGACTATAGTCGTCCCTTTAAAGATTCTCAAATTTTTCCCAATTTAGTTCCAATTAATATTTATTGTATAATATATAAGTTTTGATTAATAATTTTGTAATTGAATGAATGAATTATATTATTTTTTGGGACGACTATTGTCGTCCCTTTAAATAGTGACAATTTATTTTATAAACTATGCGAAATCAAAGTGGGCTATCCCCTTTTTTGGGACGACATATGTCGTCGCTTTAAATATTTTCTATTTTTTCCCATTTTCGTACCAAATAATATATATTGTAATATAAGTTTTGATTAATAATTTTTTAATTAAATGAATGACTTATGTTTTTTTTTTTTAAATTGATAATTGGTCCATTTCTAATAACATACGTCTTTTTATTTAAATAGTTTTTAATTATATAACTTAATGAAACGAGTAGTTATTCAAACTCGAGGTTCATTATTGAGTAGTAATTTCAACCTGGGCTCGTTAATTAGTTGATTGATCACTTCAAACCTGAGGTTTGTTAGTTATTTCAAGATTTCAAACACGAGGTTCGTTATTGAGTAGTATATTTCAAACGCGAGATTCATTATTGAGTAGTGAATCAAACTCGAGGTTCATTATTGAGTAGTGATTTCAACGTAGGCTCGTTAATTAGTCGATTGATGACTTCAAACCCGAGGTTTGTAAGTTCGTTCAAGATTTCAAACACAAGTTTCGTTATTGAGTAGTAGATTTCAAACCCGAGTTTTATTATTGAGTAGTGAATCAAACTCGAGGTTCATTATTGAGTAGTGATTTCAACCTGGGCTCGTTAATTAGTTGATTGATCACTACAAACCTGAGGTTTGTTAGTTATTTCAAGATTTCAAACACGAGGTTCGTTATTGAGTAGTATATTTCAAACCCGAGATTCATTATTGAGTAGTGAATCAAACTCGAGGTTCATTATTCAGTAGTGATTTCAACGTAGGCTCGTTAATTAGTCGATTGATGACTTCAAACCCGAGGTTTGTAAGTTCGTTCAAGATTTCAAACACGAGGTTCGTTATTGAGTAGTAGATTTCAAACTCGAGGTTCATAATTGAGTAGTGGTTCAAAGTCGAGGTTCATTATTGAGTAGTGATTTCAACCTGGGCTCGTTAATTAGTCGATTGGTGGTGACTTCAAACATGAGATTCGTAAGTTCGTTCAAGAATTCAAACACGAGGTTCGTTATTGAGTATTAGATTTCAAACTCGAGGTTCATAATTGAGTAGTGATTCAAAGTCGAGGTTCATTATTGAGTAGTGATTTCAACCTGGGCTAGTTAATTAGTCGATTGATGACTTCAAACCTGAGGTTCGTTAGTTATTTCAAGATTTCAAACACGAGGTTCGTTATTGAGTAGTAGATTTCAAACCTGAGGTTCATTATTGAGTAGTGATTCAAACTTGAGGTTCATTATTGAGTAGTGATTTCAACATAGGCTCGTTAATTAGTTGATTGATGACTTCAAACCGGAGGTTTGTCAGTTCTTTCAAGACTTCAAACACGATGTTTATTATTGAGTGGTAGATTTCAAACTCGAGGTTCATAATTGAGTAGTGATTCAAAGTCGAGGTTCATTATTGAGTAGTGATTTCAACCTGGGCTCGTTAATTAGTCGATTGATGACTTCAAACCTGAGGTTTGTAAGTTCGTTCAAGATTTCAAACACGAGGTTCATTATTGAGTAGTAGATTTCAAACTCGAGGTTCATAATTGAGTAGTGATTCAAAGTCGAGGTTCGTTAGTTATTTCAAGATTTCAAACACGAGGTTCGTTATTGAGTAGTAGATTTCAAACCCGAGGTTTATTATTAAGTAGTGAATCAAACTCGATGTTCATTATTGAGTAGTGATTTGAACCTGGCCTTGTCAATTAGTTGATTGATGACTTCAAACCTGAGGTTTGTTAGTTATTTCAAGATTTCAAACACGAGGTTCGTTATTGAGTAGTGATTTCAACCTAGGCTTGTTAATTAGTCGATTGATGACTTCAAACCCGAGGTTCGTTAGTTATTCCAAGATTTCAAACACGAGGTTCGTTATTGAGTAGTAGATTTCAAACCTGAGTTTTATTATTGAGTAGTGAATCAAACTCGAGGTTCATTATTGAGTAGTGATTTCAACCTAGGCTCGTTAATTAGTCGATTGATGACTTCAAATCCGAGGTTCGTCGGTTCGTTCAAGACTTCAAGCACGATCTTCGTTATTGAGTAATAGATTTCAAACTCGAGGTTCATAATTGAGTAGTGATTCAAACTCGAGGTTCATTATTGAGTAGTGATTTCAACCTAGGCTCGTTAATTAGTCGATTGATGACTTCCAACCCGAGGTTCGTTAGTGAGTTCAAGATTTCAAACACGAGTTTCGTTATTGAGTAGTAGATTTCAAACCTGAGGTTCATTATTGAGTAGCGATTTGAACCTGGGCTCGTTAATTAGTCGATTGATGACTTCAAATCCGAGGTATGTTATTTAGTTAAACATTTCAAACCCGAGGCTCGTTATTGAGTTGTAGATTTAAACAAAAAAACATAATTTTTAATCCAATTAATGTTTTGACATAATTTAAAATTGGCTTTTTTATTATGTTACGGTTTAAGACAAATTTTATAATACAACCGTTGTAAGAGTTTATGCAAAGTGGCATCATACATTACAACCATTCATTTCTAACCTCTCACACACGATAAAAGTGTATTATGTGAAAGAGAGTAAAAATGAGAGGCTTTAATGTATCTTGCCACTTGGTACAACCTTCTTACAACCGTTGCACCATAAAATCTCTCACGGTTTAATGGGACGACATCCATCGTCCCAAATAAGCCTTAGCCGACCCATTAAACATTAAACCTAAATAAATCGGACAGCCTCCTCCCTCCTTCTTCATTTCATCCTCCGACTTTCTCAGCTTTCTGGAGGTCCTCTCCTCCTGATTGAATCGAAGGCAGCAGCAGCAATCGCAGGCAGCCATCAATATAAAGTGGTTCGGCCGGCCATCAATCGACGGCAGCAGCAGCAGTTCGGCCCGCAATAAACATTTTCAGGTAACCATTTCCTCCGTTTTTTTTGTGACACACACTCAAAAAGAACTCTTCAAGTACTCATATTGATATCCCTACTCCTTTTTATCAAATCTGTGGCAAAAATGGAAGCTTAATCTCGTCGCCACACCACCGCATTCTCCCATTGTCACCATCTACATTATTTGCTTCTGGGTTCCTTTTTTTTATCCTCATTATCGCCATTGTAGCCCCTTTATGTTTCGAAGATGCAGTAGGTGATGTCTCCTTTATTGTCTTCTGGTAGCTGCTTCTTGCTCCGGACTTGACTTCCTTGTGTTTAGTTGATTGTATGCACAAATGTTAAATTCTGATTATATTTAGCATAAGTTCCTGAAATTAGGATTGCTGAATATTATTATGATGTAATAATAATAATACTGGCTCTAAATGGTTATATATGGACTAGATGGATAGGAGGTTTTGGTCAATGCAGTTGTCTCAATTGTTAAATGAGTCGTTTCTTTCACGATGCCTGAGTTTGATTCCCCACTATTAGTGTAAGGACTGTATTGGTGGATACTCTTTTAGCACTCCAAAAGTGGTCTCTGGCCTCGGGCCGCATTGACCTGAGAGGGTGGAACCGAAACCATCTTGTGACCCAAAAAGTATATATATTGAAGAAGAAGTGTTGGATAATCTATGAACTCGTGTACGGTTGCATGCCTTTCAAGAAACTGAGCGTTAGTCATGTCCTGTCTATCATTTGTTTCTTTTCATGTCAAGATTACTTAATCAAAATGATTTGATCCTTCATAAAACAATGTATATGGTTAATGCCTTAGTATGTTGGACTCCAAATCCTTCTACTTATTGATTGCCCTTGTACTTGGCTTTTAAAATTCACACACAGAGTGAATTCTCACTTTGTAGCAGTGCCTATTTGCAAATGTTTGTCACGTTCACAGAATCGACAATTGTCCGCTCATGTTTGTGTTGTCTTTGTTACTGTGAATATCATATATATGAAGTCATTTACTCGGTGGATCTTAGTTCAAGTTCCTGAAACTGTAAGTAGTTAATCATCGTATCTTGCGGGAGGGAAAAGAACATCCCACAATGGAAAGTACAGACTGCTACAGAAGTGCTAAAATTCAAGTAAAACCTCCTCTTCTCGCTTCGCTAGGTTATCTTCAGGATCCAAGTGTTGGAATTGCTGATTCTTCATTGTTGAAATGAAGATTAATATTCTTCTGCAATCGCTAGCTAAGCGAGCTGCTTTCGCTTCATCTGTTTCTGTTTCTCGTTCACGAGGACGAGGAGCACAAAATCACAGGGATTTTCCCTTATTTTTGCTCCAACAGTTCGCTTGCCCGCATACATTCTGCTTCAGATCCTGATCCTCCGTAATCATTTCACACGTTTCTCATCAATCTTTTAGAAATACTTACTATTACTTATTTACTTATGAATTTGATTTGTTTCTAGTTATTTTGTGTGATTTTTTTGATGTTTTTTCTGGCTTTGATTAATGCAGATCGTTTGGTATTGCTTTTGACATTGACGGTGTTCTTATCCGAGGCGAGGTTCCTATTGGCGGCTCTCCTCATGCTCTCAAGAGTCTTTATCGAGAATCCGGTAAATAAAACGTACATTTATTTATGTTCATGCTTTAGCTTTATTAATACTGATACCTGAATTTCACTGCAAAAATAGTAATTTATTCTCTCTTTTTTATTATACTAAAACCGCTGATTTTTGTTTTTTTGAATTTCGCTATCAGGTGCTTTGAAAGTTCCCTATGTTTTCTTGACCAATGGTGAGTGATTCCTTCAACCTAACTAGTACACGATAAGATTAACGACTTGGACAATGTTTTCTTTTGTATTATTTCCTTGTCCTTTTTCATGAGTTTTTCCATAACCTTTTGCTGTCTCCTTTTTAAGTTCAAATGGTAAATTGTTGGGTTTAATAATGTAATAGGAGGAGGAGTTCCTGAATCTCAAAGAGCTCAAGATCTGACCGAAAAATTGGGCCGGGGGTCAAGATTTCACCACTTCAGGTTCTGTTAATGCTACAATGTGCAGAGTTTTTAAACAATTGATGTGTTCATTTATAGTGCTCTGGACATTTGGCTTTGGTATTGCTACTGATTAGATATATGGTCTTACTGTTGCTGCAGGTGATACAAGGGCATACACCTTTTAAAGATCTGGTTAAGAGGTGCGAAGCCAACTTAATTCGGCTAGCTTGTGGCGGAACAAGATCACACACAAACAGGAGAAGGAGCGGCCACCAGCATATGTCTTTTTATCTAACATTGTGGAGCGTGTCAAGAACATCCGGCTAGCTTGTGTGCATCGAGTAGCATAATTACTATAGGAGCTTTTGCTTTATGTTCCTTTGGATCATACCACTTGTAAAGTTTTTTTGAGATGTTTGCCCTTTGAAGGCTAAGTAAATAAAAAGATCAACTTTTATAAAAAAAAAAAAAAAAAAATTCAGTTTTTTGCTAGGAAATGCAGTGATCATTCAGTAATTGTAGCTTCATTCTACTTGCATCCATGGTGTGTGTAGTAAACTGAAAAATGCTTCCTTCGCTAACTTACAGGACTGTATGTAGATGCTCTGTGTTCTTAATGGCTTTAGTCATTTTACAGCCGTGACCGAGTGTAAATTCATTATGTTAGCTTTGGCTAGTTAGTTTTTTGGTCTTCTCCTGGTTCATGTTAAATGTCTCAAGTTCTGGATAGTATTTAATGACTTTAATGCTCGGTTATTGATTTCTTATCATTTTGGTGTCTTCTATAGATTCGAGAATGAGCTAGTTGTTGAGGAACGAGTATGTATCAACGGATTGTGACGATGATAATAATAGTGTAGATGATGACATATATGACTCGATGCCACCCACCAAGGCAACTGACAATGAATGATACTATAATCTGACGTGCTTACGTGAGTTCATATTTGTGTTGTGACTTCATTTAAAAAATCAATCTAGCATTAACACAGTACGTATTATTAGTGTTTTAATCATACTATATCAACATATATATGTTACTTGTACATATACTTGATCATACATGGAATGTGCGGGATCTGCAGGCGGCTCTTGACCACCTCACGAGCATCCTATTCGGCTACCTGCCGATTGTGAGGAAGGTATTTAACTTTCATTTTTTTTCTAGTGTGAACTTTCTTGTATTCGTTGTATTAACATTCACACGTACAATATAGACTTCATGGATGATGACATAGAGGAAGATCCTGGCCAAGCTCATTCACAGCAAAAAAAACAAGGTGAACGTGGGGTTGCAAAAGGCTTAAATGTACGGGCTGAGCTTAGAAAGCTAGGGGGATCCAAGATCCCGCTTACATGGGATCCAAGATTTCCCAAGGTACGAAAGGCGGTGGGTACAAACTCATCATTGTTAGATTCTGAGATAGGTAGGGTCGTGCGGATCCGATGTCCCCCTAGCACCGAGAACTGGCGAAAAGTTGACGGGCAGGCCAAAGAGCTAATTTGGCGAGAAATTGAGGTATATTTAACTAAATTTAAGTGCTCAACACTATCGCATTATACATTTCATTCTATTAGTTACCAAACGTTTGGTTTTATTGCGTTTTCAGGACACTTTTACACCTGTTTATCGCCTAATAGTGCTAGCAGAAGCTTCAGCTATATTTAGAAAATGGAAGAGTAAGATGGCCACTCAAATAAACGACTACTTGAAAAAAGGGGGAACTTGGCCTCCTCCCATTTAAGATGAAACCGTCGCAACACAAGCGGATTGAGAGGCGTTTCTCCGATATATTCAATCTGAGAAATTTAAGGTGAACTTTTTATTCTAATATACGTGTTACATTTATTCAATCATTATTTCTTATATATTACTTGAAT
This sequence comes from Gentiana macrophylla, assembly GCA_026214975.1. Classification (NCBI taxonomy): domain Eukaryota; kingdom Viridiplantae; phylum Streptophyta; class Magnoliopsida; order Gentianales; family Gentianaceae; genus Gentiana; species Gentiana macrophylla. The sequence goes on along the minus strand of CM047812.1, from coordinate 1,937,376 downwards.
CTAATCGAAAAGCACATTTTATTGCAGAAGCGATCTGAGCAGAACAAAAAAAAACCGTGCTAAAAATAAATATACGTGTTCTCAAGGACGGACGTCTATGCCTGCTATTCGATGGAAAGATGTAAGTATTAAATTTTAAATCCTTATAACTTCTTCCTTTATTTTTTAATTTTCCAAACTAATACTACATATGTATTTTCTAGAAAAATCCACTTGAATATCCTTTGGGAGATGATCCTATCGAGATATGGGCATGAAAGCATCGAACTCTGAAGGTCAATTCGTTGTCTGAAAGCGGAGGAGGATTTAAGTAAGTGATATACCTTATATATATATATATATATATATATATATATATATATATATATATATATATATATATATATATATATATATATATATATTGTGAACATTTTATTCCTCAATTAACTTAATTACAAACGTTTTTTTTATATGTTTAGAAGAGGCTGCTTGAGTTCAAGGAAAGGATTGCTCCCGAAAGACGAGCAACTCATGAAGAAGATGAGTAAATCTTTGCTCAAGCCTTAGGTTCAAGGCGAGATTATTTGATAGGCCTTGGACCCACTCAACCTCGTCAATTGCTCGCTTCGCAGCAGTTTCATGCCTCAACATCGGCATAAACCCAAAGTTGGGACATCAAATTTGAAAAGATAAAAAAGTCCCAAAATCGGTTAAAGAAGAAAAACAAATGGTTAACGGCTTGTTTGAATCTATCAAAAGTCGCGATCCAACCATACACATGCCGGACATGCCAGAGCCTTCAGATGATGATGATGATGATGATGATGTTGATGATGATGATGATGATGATGATGTTGATATTGATCTTGGTGATGATCAGTAAGGTTTGTATGCATGTAGTACACTTTTGTAAACAGTAAGGTTTGTATGCATGCTTTTAAACATTATGGTTTTTATGAAACATCGTATGTTTTGTTTGGTTTTGGTATGGCTTTGAATATGAAAACATGTATAAGATTATGAAATGAGCATGGGAGGCCACGCAGAAACAAAATTAGTATTAAAAAAAAAGGTTTTTTGGGACGACATAGTCGTCACAAAAGTATATTTTATATTTTTTTTATTCAAAAATTTATTACCTGAAAATATAAAAAAAAACCTTTTGGGACGACATTTTCGTCCCAAATGCATATTTTAAATTTTTTTATTCGAAAAAATCATAATCTGAAAATATTAAAAACACCTTTTAGGACGACAAGCCGTCCCAAAAAACAATTTTTATATAATTTCTGATTTGAAAAAAAATTAAATTACAAAATTATACAATGCCTTTGGGACGACATGCCGTCACAAAAGTTGTTTTATTATTATTTTCGGTTAATATTATTTAATAATTAAAAAAATTAATAAATTGCTTTAGGGACGACATGTATCATCCCAAAAAAAATTTGCCACGTCAGCTGACATGAAAAATCAAAGCCACGTCAGCTGCCACGTCATCACTTGTCTAAAGGGACGACTTGCCGTCACAAAAAACGTTTGCCTTGTTTTTTGGGACAAATCTAAAGCGGCGACACTTTTGGGACGACGTGTCGTCCCTAAAAACAACTTTTGCGACGACATGTGGTCTTTCGGGATGACTTTTTGTCGTCCCAAAAAAACGAGTTTTCTGGTAGTGACTTCCATAAACTCTTCTACCTCATTTATCCATTTTTCATTCTCCCCCTTCATCTCTAAAACTCATTGACGGAGGTCGGACTGAGCCTCGCCACGTGTCATCATCTGGTTGATCAAACAATAAATGAGGACAGAGAAATATAAACTTTAAGAGCCAGGAGCCCCACTTTATGCTTAAGGTTAAACATGAACCCTAGGTGGGAGCTCTTACTCATTCTCCCAAACTGAATCACCGCAGTTCGGCTAGGTCGCTGGGGAGTTTCGGTCCACGCAGTACGGGCCGAGACGGTCTGGAGGGGTTCCACGTAGGTCGGTCGGAGCCTTCCTTATCCGATATTGCTCACGTTCGTAATGTATAAGATAAATATGGAAATAATCCCTGGTCAATATGACTCCGATCCTAATATTCAAAATATTCATGATTATCTCCTAAACAATATGGAATGATACATTAATAATCCTTGGCCAATACGAAAAGAAGTCCTTGAAGGACACGGCACAAGCTTGCCATGGACGAGACGTCCCTTATATAAAACGATCACAAGGAACTACGAGAGACTTGATTCCTGCTCAATACACATGATACGTAGGCAACTTGAGATTCAATAATCTCAGGCTCTGTCTAAAAATATTCAAACACCATCCCCGTTTTACATCTTTTTCTAGGGTTTTGGATCTTGTTCATTGTCATTAGGATAATTACGGCCCGAATAATCACACATACGATATCCAACATCGTCACTCATTCTCTCAAATCTTCATTTATCATGAATTACATGCTCACAATTTAAAAAACCATTAAGTCCCATTCAGGGTTCCGGTCGGCCATTTTGACATGCTGGCGTTTGAATCCCATTAGATTCATTGCTTGGATTAATTAGTTGACCAGGCACTATGAGGTCAAAACGTCAGCATGTTAAAATGGCCGGAAAACCCCTAATGGTTTGAACAAATTTCCGTCGATGCAATATGGCCTAGAAATCGGAACATTTTTTTTACTTGTGGAGTGTAATTTTTTTTTTAAAAGACTCGTGGAGTGTATTTGATGAAATAAAATCGTATGAACCAAAATGGTATCACCCTAACTATAGGAGCAATATTGCAATTTTCCCTTCAAAATTACCAAAATTTATCATATAAGGTGACTGAAAAACAGTGTAGATGTATATGACAGTCCAAAAAAAATATCATTTGTCCACGTCAGCTTATAGTTTCCATCGTAAAAACAGGGGCGGCCGCCGGCAAGTAAAGCAATTAAAGCATTTCCTATAATTCCTTATTCTTGAATACTATATTGAATATACCCTGAAGTAAAACAATATAAATATACCCCATATGTATAAAAGTAGAAAAAAAAAAAAAGGGTGATGGCTAATCATGTTTTCCTTTTGGTTTCTCTCACTGTGTCCGGTTTACTTATCAATATATTGGAAGCAAGAGATCTATTTCATATTACGGGTAATGTGTGTATAGATATATTTTTATTTTTAATTTCCTTTTTTCTTGGCAGTCGGAAAGGACATTTGAACCCTGCAGGTTGATGCATTAAGTGCAATGAAGGTCAGGTTCAATCCTTCGGGTATATATATATATATATATATACACACACACATATACGCACACACGCTATGTTGAATTTTATCCATAGTGTAGTGTCGGTTTTTATTTTCTCAATTGTTTTATGATCATAGCAATTTTTCTTTTAAGTTCAACATTAATAAATCATCATTTCTGATTTGCAGCTGTGGTACACAATTTTGAAGACATAGAGAAAATACCTCCAAAATATAAAGTATCATTGCCACCGCCGCCGCCGCCATCGTTGCCACCGCCGCCGCCGCCATCACCGCCACCGCCGCCGCCAATGTGGGTAGGACTACAGTTTCCACCACATCCTTGTGACCCTGTAGATTGCGATGAAGACGAACTATGTGGGCCTGGTTGCGTTTGTTCTAGCGAGTATTTTGAACATCCAGAAATAGATGATGTTTCGATTGAATGTGTTCCTGATTATGACGACGTTCCGGAATTCGAGGAAGATTATCAATCAAGTAATGATGACAATGCATCATTAAGTCATCACTCTAATGATGTTGAACCGCCGAAAGATCTAAGTGCACTTCCACCAAATCCTTGTGACCCAGATTGCGATGAAGTGCGATGAGAACGAACTATGGGCCAGGTTGCTTTGTTCTAGAGTATTTTGAACATCCGTAAATAGATGATGTTTCGATTGAATGTGTTCCCCGATTATGACAACGTTCCGGAATTCGAGGAAGATTATCAATCAAGTAATGATGACAATGCATCATTAAGTCATCACTCTAATGATGTTGAACTGCCAGAAGATCTAAGTGCACTTCCACCAAATCCTTGTGACCCCGCAGATTGCGATGAGAACGAACTATGTGGGCCAGGTTGCGTTTGTTTAAGCGAGTATTATGAACATCAGGATTTAGAAGATCATTCGATTGAATGTGTTCCTGATTACGACAACTTTCCAGAATACGAGGAAGATTATCACACTACAAAAAAAAGAATGTTTTGTGACAAAGTTTTGGTGACAAAGTGTACATTTCTCACAGATTGGTTACCTCTAATGACTATAACTTTGTTTGTCACCAAAAGTTGTATTAATAGTGAGTAAAAAAGATGTTGTCGATAGAAACTTTATTGATGGATGTGAAGTGCTTACTTACATACCCTGTGATAAATTTTGGGACAAGGCTTTGGTGACAAGCTCATGAGCTAAACGAGCTCGTGAGCAGTTCATCTTTTCGACGAGTCGAACTCAAAAATATTTTTTTCTATTCGTTTAAACAAGCTCGTGAACATATCATATTTTAAACGAGCAGAGTTCGAACCACCGATACTCGGCTCGGCTCGTTAAAATAAAATGAAAAACAACAAATTTTTAAGTAGAAAAACTCCAAAAACTTCGTTCAGTCCCACCTTCCCTGCCTCCCTTTTACCCTTTTGTCTCTCGCAAGCCCTAATTGAGTGCCTCCCAGACCACTTGGGGAAGAGACAGTGGTTTCCATGGTTGTGTGAATGGCGGATGGAGGTTTTTATCACTGAATCATCCCGGCCACCGCCAATAATTACACTAGCATCTCGCGTTCTTCGTTTGAAGCGCTATGTCGCCATCAAAATTCGAAAAAGGGTGAATCGATCTGGATCCATGAACAAAACGGTGAGTAGGGCTACAAAGAAAATATAGTCAACAAAACACATCGGAGGTACTTCGATTTTCTTTTTCTACTCGATTTTCATTATGTTAGTTCGGTTATTGGAGATTTTATAAACTATTCCACGAATTTTGGATTGCATTGCCGTAGAAAAATATCTTTGGCTAGGTTAAAATGTCTGACAATACTAAGATGTATATATTTTTAATTTAATTGTAGATTAGTTGCATTTGAACATGTAGATACACAAATATTTTCAAAATGTAGCTTGAATAATGATACGTTGCTTATTATATTGTATAATCAACACGAACTATTGGACGACCCTGCTATCATAAGTGCCATAGATGAGGAAACAGAGTTCAACGTTTTGGTGGTATATTCTTTTCATTCATTATTTTAGAATTATACTTATATTATTAGATTCTTGTGAAGTATACTTGTTCATAAAGAAAGTGATATCTCTTTACACAGCATACTTTAATTTACATGTCTGAAAGAGAGTTTAGATGTCTTAATATGGTTTCATGCTGTAGCATGCTCTGAACTTGGAGCAGTATGAAATGGATAACATATTATTGAGCATGAAATGTTGCTTTAGTGTCGGGATTTTTCTTTTATATGCTCATCTAATCTCTGTTTGGAAGGTTGAAGAACAAGTTATCAAACAACAAGGATCAAGAAGGGGATCAGCCGCAAAAGTCAATCTCAAGCCCTGGCTATTGCCTATTAGTATCTTACGTCTATGGTGTGTCCTTTGTAATTCTTAAGTTCTACAAGTTCATTCACATAATATGGTCCCTACTAAAGGAAACCGACCTGCTTAATCAAGAAGGATTTCAGGGACACAAAGAATGATTGGTTTGAAAACTAGATATCAAAGGACTTCTCTTTATTCTTGAAAATGTGATGTTTTTCTTAGATCTATCTACGTGACTAATTTTTTTTTTAATTTTTCTGTTCAAAGTTCTTGAAGCTGTTCGGATGGTGGCATTTTCGATTTTCTAATTGATGTTAACAAATAAAATATACGGAAAGAAGCATGAGACATCCGTGGAAATTAGAAAGAGGTTTCAAATATTCTTGGAGAATGTATGGATGCTTCCACAAAAGGGGAATGATATCTTCCAGAGTTGTCAACATAATTGAGGCATATCAAAACAGAAGCAGGGGAATGGTTCTTCCTTTTGAATCTCTTTCATTTACATTTGACAATATCAAATATTCTATACATATGCCACAGGTATCTCTTTGTGCCTATTATGAATTCTTAGCATCTATTCACATGTGCAAATACAGAAATCACTATTGTCTTTTTTCTTCCTCAGAAAATCTCTATTGGACTTGAATATTGGACAAAATGATAGAGAATTCAATTTTTAAAGTTGAGTAACAGGGGACGAAGGAAACAGAACGACATAATTTTGAGCTAGGGAGAATGGCCATGGAGATTCAAGCCGATCGCAGGTAGGTTTTCCCTATTGGAATCCAGTTCGAAGACTATTCAAGCCGGACACTCACTTTTTTTCTGACGGCAACATTGAAAGACTACTACTTGCCAAGCAGGTTCATTTTTTACTCTCTTTTTAATCCTCTTCTATGCCGATTTGGGCAACAAATGCGCATATGAACTTGGATTTTAGAAAGATCTATTTTTGAGAGGTTTATCGGACTTTTTTTTGTGATGATTTTGTAGATGAAATGTGTTTATCATATCAGGTTTGGATCACAGCAAAGAAGCACCAAAGAGAAACCGCACATTATGGAAACCTCTCCTGTACTTGATGGAAATTACGATGTAATTGGGAAGTAAGCAATCATTATGGAAATTTGATTATCTCCTAGTTGATGGAATGAACTTACAGGATGTGTACCTCTAATCCTTCCTCTCGTGCTCATATATCAGCACGGGTTCAATTGTAAACCACACCGGTTGTTCTACTAAGTATTGTTCTTTTTTTAGATAGAGGCAGGGGACGTGAAGAAGAAATACATTTCCAGGGTGATTGGAGTATTTCCCGAGGATGAGGTATATTATGCTACGATCCAAATCTGATCTTTTGTCCGTGTATTCTAGTTATATTTACTACTGGCTCCTTTGGCTACTTGTTATACCTTTCATCTTCATTCTTTTATTTTCTCCCAGAAAATTGTAGATGCAAACGTGAATTATAATGCTCGAGAAGGGAAAAGTACATTCGAGGTATGTGCATGCACTATTTTTTTTTGTTTGCTAAGCTAAATGTTAGGATTGTCAACCACACCCTTTAACTACCACATTGGGTGTAAATAATTATGGAAAATGCAGATTGTGTTGAATAGCCAAATCCTAATTCTCTGTCATTATGTTGGCAGAGAATTGCCTTTGGATACTTTTTTGCTGCTCTGTGCGAGATTTGGCTCCCATGTCGTAGGTGCAGAAGAGACGATTTGGCAAAAACTTGTGTTTTCCACTGGTGGGTCCACTAAATATTCTTTTTTGCTGCTAACATCTGATTGTTTGACAAAGAAACCTAGTGACCACTAAACTTATACTCTGATCGTCGATTGGCAGGTGTTTAAGACTTGCTCTTTGTGCTATTCACCGGACATCGACCACAGGTACATACTTGCCAAGTTAGGATCAAAGGACGTGTTTTATGAACTTAATTTGGTTTACATTTCTTGCAGTTTCAGCACTTGAGGCCATTCCTTGGCAGACTATCGGAATGTCCATCGAGCCTGCCAAACCAAACGTTTTTCTACGTCGGGTGATGTTCAATCTTCTTCTACATACTTCTGCTAAACTCGAATTTCGTTTTTCCCCAATTTCGCATTCTTAGGAGAACAATCTGGTTTGTTTCTCTCAATATCGCAATAGTCGATTTTTTTAAAGAAATTTTGGAGTTTTTAGTATTTTGAAAAGTTTATACGAAAGCTTTTCTAGGTTATTGTTCTAAAACATTGACGCTCTGGTAGGTTGAATGCAGTGGACAACAGCAATTGAGAGTTTAGACTATGATATCAGCTCAGAGCAGGGTTTCGGAATGAGAATAAGGCCTGATGGTGATATTGAAATTGCTGAGAAATTCTAGGAAGAGGAATTTCACATTCCTGGTTGCCATGTAAGCTTCTTTTTTTTTTAGTTCACCTCATGTTTTTTCTTGATCTACTTGTTTTGGTGCATCTTTGCGCATGTTACATAACATACAAAATTGTTTTTTTGTCATTTTTGTTCCATCCTAGCTCATAGGGGCTTATTGATGGTGCCATAATAATATAAAAACTTATTTCTATAGTTGTGAAAATCAACTTGCAATTTACCAATAACAGTGAGCTAGAAACCTTAGGTTCGAGACTGTTTAGCAGCACCAATTTATCTACAAAAATCATTTAGCACCAAGTACTTGTGGAAAGACACAACCGTCGAGGTACTCCATTGCTTCATTTGAATCTATTTTACTTCCTGTTTTGCTTCAGTCCGAGTTCATGTCTTAGTCCAAGTCTTTGTTTAGTTAAAGTTCTGACTGTCTTGTTTAGTTACCTGATGTATGCTTATATGTTTAAGTCTGTCAGCATGCATATGTCCAGGTCTTGCATTTATCCTGAAGCTTTGTATGACTTGTTGTGGTGCCTCTGTTTTGCATAAGTCCTGGTGTGCCTGTAAAGGACGAAGTTGTTTTTTACGTAGTTCTTATCTTATGCCTATCAAGCTCTTTATGAAGTTATAAATGCCTTTGATTCATCAGCCGGTCTTATGATGGGTAAAATGCCAATCCTATATGTAAATCATGTTCTATTTTTTTAAGATGGTAAAACAAGTGTCCGATGTGTGAAATACAACCAACCGCAATCTAGTGAGAGACATTATGGTGTTTCTAGCTAGTCTCACTACAAAACTTAATGAGACCGTAAGTTTTTGTAAATTTGAACCCTGCAGTTCATTATCACTATCCTTGTTTGCATTCAAGCATTTTTTTACAATTCATGTCTAATTCTTGATCTTATATCCTTCTTTTTCAGATATTCGGACTGCAATAGCCTTCTCGAGTCTCGACAAAAGGCTGCCAACAAGTATTAACAGATCAAACCTTACCACAGAGTATGGAAGTATCCACAAAAGAATCTAACTTCCATTTCAGCTTATATTTCAGAATCGAACCAGGTAATGTAGAAGTTAGAATGTTTCTGGGATACCAGCAAGAACGAAATCTATCGATACTTTGATGTATTTGTCACTCAGTTAGGATATCATCATTATACTTTTCGTTGAACATTGAAATCCTAGCTTAATGTTTGAGTATTTGTTGTCTTATATCTTTTTTTGTGCATAATATGGTCTAGTGGCAGATTTCAAATGTATATTTACTGTCTTATATAATTTTCTGATTTGGCAGAGTTTTCTTTGTGGAACAGAACATACAGCAAAGAAGTATACTCATGAGGTATTGCTAGACATTAGCAAAACAGATGCACTTTATTATATATGAATGTTTTGCTTAGTCATTGCTAGATGATTGCTTTCGTATAGCATGAGTTTTTCTATTAAATCGTTTTTGCTGGGACCTTGTCTATTAGAGCATATTAATCTGAAACTACATTACAGGTTTTGACATTTTTGCAGCTTAGAATTAGGTCTAAGTTGTTGTTTATCAACCTGAATGCATCAGGTCTTGCTGGAGTGATAGACATAGTACTTGGACTGGTTTAGAATGTTTTGACAACTTTCAGCTGATTTGAAACCATTGCAGTGATAAACATAGTACTTGGACTTTGCATTAGGTAGCTCGATTTTTGCATCAGATATGATGGTCTGGTTTTGCTCTTTTTTTTAGGCTTACATCTTGTCTCATTTTCAGGTCTGCTTAGGTGTGCATCTGTTTTGTTGTAAAGGTCTTGTTTCATCAGGTTCTTGTCTTCCAATTGCAGTTGGTATGCATCTGTTTGGGGGGTGTCATTTCTGCTGTGTCCCAAACATGTCAAGGTGTGTCCAGACATGCCCAGGTCAGTCCCAGACATGTCCAGGCGCTTCCAGACATGCCTAGGTCTGTCTGGTGCATGTCCAGCTGAAAATTATCCTTTGTATGCTGCCAGTTTGTATGTAGATGCTCTCGTGTAGAATGGTTTTTAGTGGTTAAAAGGCCCAAATGTGGATAGTGGTCTCCTAATGTGTCTGTTTATTATTATATTTGTTATTAATTATTATGGTTGTAGGATATTATTATTGATTATGACTTCTAATGTGTCTGTTTATTATTAATGTTTTATTATTATTATTATTAGTAGTAGCTGTAGTATATTATTATTAGTAGTATATTATTATTATTATTTTTATTATTATTTTTCTATTATTATTATTATTTATTTATTATATTATTATTATTATTATTTTTTTCTATTAAATATTTATTTATTATTATTATTATTATTAAAATATGACTTTTAGTGACAAAGCCTTTGTCAATATTAATCATTAATGTAAAAATGTGTTTATGCCTTTTGTGACAACACCACTGAATTGGTGATAAAATGTTTATTATTTTGTGACAAATGTTTTGTTGATGGAAAACCTTCTGGTGAGAAATTTGGAGGTTTGTCATGAAAAGCTTTGGTGACAAAAATATGAGATTTGTCGCGAATGAACTCTTTTAACGACTAATTCACTGATCGTCACAATAAACACCTTTAGCGTCACTGCTTACGCAACAAACGCCGCGACAAAAATATTTTGTCACGAAAACTTTTACTGATGAAAATCAGCACTTTTCGCGACTAATTTTTTCGTCACGAAAAGGTCTGTTTTTTGTAGTGTCAATCAAGTAATGATGACAATGTATCATCAAGTCATCACTCTAATGATGCTGATGATGAAGCATCATCGAGTGATTCATCATCAAGTCATCACACTAACGATGATGATGATGAAGCATCATTAAGTGATCACCATGATGATCAACATGATCCATCATAAGCGGCTATAATTCATCGATCAGATAACGATTTCTTCACCTTCTCTCTGTCCCTAAACAATAGTCGTTTTAGCAAAAACAAATTATCTTTAAATTACATTTCTTTTAAAAGCAACACAAAATTTAATATCTATAACTATTTTACACTTTGTTTACATTGTACCCCTATTTTTTTTTTTTTTTTTGAGGGGTTGTACCCCTATTTTAGGTGCTGTAAAAAAACACACTCCTTTTACTGGATGATTCATTCTTTGTGCATTCCCCATGATGCTTGAAAGTTTCATTAATGTATTCTACCTTCAATAAATAAAAATGTTGCCCCTTCAGTTCAAATGGATATGTTTTTTGTTTTTTTGTTTTTAAATTTGTATGTCAATGGATAATTAATTAGTGATTTTAAGCTGGTCCAGGACCAATAAAATACTCATCAAATCAGCATTTTTCATCCAATAATCTATTAAATGAGCATCATTGATTGCTATCCACTGAGTTTTGAATTTGCCTAGAACTTAGTCTGAATTGGTTTTAATCTGAGAAACCAAACTAGACTTGCATATATATGGCAAGTACTTTTGTATATTTAAATTGTTGAATCTGAATTGTGACTTGGTATTGGTATTGACTGTGATCTTTCTAAACTGGGACTCTAAGTAAATTATATATTAGGGGCGGGGAAAGTTCTTCTACTGTGAGTTCATTAGTGGAGTAAAACATGTGGATGGTTGATGAGACCGTATTTTGTGGTGTCTTATGTGGCTCTTTTATATCTATTTTGTCGGGAGATGCTCTGTTCCGGATATGTTTTTGATGAATTTCAGGTTTTAAGAGCTCGGAAGAGATGATGGAGTAATTCTGGATGTATAGAGCAATATTCGAATGTTTTGCTGGAGAAGGGAGGAAAGCGCCGTTTCAAGTATCGTGAATTTCAGTTTTCGCCTATGTCGAGACCCCGACTAATAAAGAGAAGACAAAGCCTATCAAAACCAACCGTGGATTTCGTTTTTAAGACACATCGGATTTTTATTATTAAAACACCCTTTATTATTATTATTATTATTATTATTATTATTAATTGGGCTTGGCCCAAGTAAGTCTTGACAATTCCATAGAGTCTGTGTACGTGAGCAGCAACAGAGACTATTAGGAGATTAGATATTAGTTTAGGTTTTGAATAAAATAGAAAATGGAAGAATAGAATGGAGTAGTTCGGCTGGGACGAAAGAAGAGAGGAAGCGGTGCAAGACTTCGGACGCCGGCTACCTTTTCTTCCATGTAATACTACTTTTATTTTGCCTTGCTTTTATTTTATTTTTATGATTAGTTAAATTTTCTATTCCAGTTGATTGATTATTGAACCCTCAATTTTATATTGTTGTGAGATCTAATCGTGTTATCTCATCGCTTGATTGTTAGTATCACATCATTTCCATTATCATATAGGATTAGAATTATTCGCTTAATTGTTGGCGCGATAATTAAACGGTTATTTTGATCTAGCATCAAAACCCATCTTAGGCGGTTGTCATAAAAGATTGGATTTTTAGTGGTAAACAACACATTACCTCGCCGGTTCGTAGCGTAGGATTCCCTGTTGTGGAAATAGATAATCTAGGTTAAAATTAGTCCGGTTGGATTAATACCTTGAATTGGGTCTCTCAAACCTTAATGCTTCCGGGATTCCAAACTCTTATGACCGTGTCTAGGGGTGTCTTCCGGTTAGAGAATAATTAATGACCGTGTCTTGATTATCGAATTTAGGAGAGATTGGTCACTTGGCGGTTGTCGGTGACTATAACCAATTTATTAATGATTTAACGAGTCATCCTTGAATCGATGATCAATCGTAGGAATTGAGGGGGAAACGATCAATTGACTGGAACTTTTGAATTTGATTTTGTTTTTATTCTTAGGAAGTAGTTATAAATATCCAGATATCTTTTGTTGTTACAAATCTTAGGAGAAATAAATCCACCGTTCCCTTTGGATTCGACCCCTACTTCTACTATACTAGTTATAGAGGTTGTAGGTGATTTATCTTTGGTGGTTTGACGACCCACCAAATTTTGGCGCCGTTACCGGGGAGCGGTGTTAAGTGATTTATTTCTTTTGAAATTTTGTATATAGTTTTGTTTTGTTTTGTGTTGCCCTTGTTTGCAAGCATGTCAGGTTACAACTACACAAGCTCTATGGTGAATCATGATTATTACGGATACCGGGTGAACAACCTGTATGAGGAGAGATATTATCAAAGTCAGCCGCACCATCAGAATTTGGGCTACACCTCTACTTTCCAGCCGCCTAGTCAACAAGGAGGGCCAATTCTGAATTCGGGTAATACATTTCAAGAACTTGTGCAGACCTTTTCTACGAATATTGCACAGATAATCCAGACCGAAATGATTTCACTTCGAGAGTTGGTGCAAGAGGCTTCACAACAAATCCAAACCCAATTGATGCCACTTAGAGAGTTGGTACAAGAGGCTTCACAGTTCAACGACGAGCATGTCGCCTGGGTTCAGAATATGCAAAGACAAATTGGCGAGCTGAAAATTGAGGTGGATCGGCTTCAAGAACAAAGATTGAAAACATCCTCTCCTATTATATGGTATGATGAAGAAGACGATTGTCCCATGATTGATCCAACACCAGAGATTGATGATAATGATGATGATGACCAAGAAAATGGTGAAGAAATTCACCCGGGGTTGGAGAAGTTAGAGGATGATGTGTCTAATTATGAAGAAAATCATCTGGAGGAATTCAAATTTGAGGAGCCGTTGGAGCAAAAAAGTGTTGACATGGCCATGGACATGCAAGTGAGCAAGAAGGAAGTAGTCTTCCCACTGGATCACTATATTATGAACTGGGATGTGGAAGCACCTAATCCGGTTCTTATTTTCTTGGGAAGATACTTCACCAAAGTGCCTAGAGCCAAGGCACAGCTGGTTCTTCCTGAAGGTAAGATGGATGGCTCATTTAATGAATATGCAAGGAAGAATCATGAAAGGAAAACTATTCCATTTGACAATGGATAGCCAAGGTAAGTATGTCTAGCCAAAGACATTAAAGAAATGCGCATGTTGGGAGGCAACCCAATGAAAATAATATTCTTTATTTTATTCATTTTGGTTTTTAGCATAATAAGTGGAAAAAAAAAAGATTTGCACTTTTGGTGGAGGGTTTTGTCTGTTTTGCAGTTGAAGCGCTGAATTCCGTGAAGAAATGTGAGGCGTTATTTGAAGTTCATATGTGGAGGCACAAGCTTGGGGGACTTGTTCAAGAAAGGCGAATTTCACTTTTCCATGAAGTCGGGATCTTAAGGTTGCATGAGGAAAATGGCTAAGGAGCTGTAGTGAAGGCATAGAAATAGCAGGTAATTTTTTTCTTTTTACGATGTGATCACATAGATTTTAAGGTGTCTTTTCAACATTTTTTGTCTAAGAAACAGAGTGTAAATAAATAATGATGTGATCACATCATTTAGAGAGCTGGGAAAAAAAAAAAAAAAAGAAGAAAAAACTGCCTCCAGCCTTAATCCAAATGCCCCGTCCTTTTTATATTTCTGTTTACTCCATCCATTTACTTAATCCCAAAAGCCAATCAGCCACCCATCCACCCGTCCCCTTCCCTATAAAAAAAATCCATTTATTATTTTCAATCATCTTTTCCATCCCTTTTCTTTACCCATAGCCCCGTCACCCAATAACATCCCAAATCCCTAATATCGACGGCTCTACTACTACAGCAGCCCCCTCCCAACTCCTTTTCTGTTCAACCACCTGTGAACCTTGCCCCCGATCTTCCATTCGTACGGCTCAAACGCATGTCGGAGAAGCAGGTCCTGCCACTGCACCAGCACATGTGAATTTTTCTTGTGCAGATGATAAAGAGGCAACGACTCTAGTCCCTAGACATACACCTCTAGCCCCCACTTCGGTTTCAGATAAGTCCTCGGTCTCTTACTTTATTATCTCATACATATAGCTCTATTTATCATATATCACGTCATTGTGCATAATTGCATTTATCTTCTACATTTGGCCATACATTGGGGACAATGTATGTTTCAAGTGTAGGGGAGATGTTGCATTCATCATACATGTTTATCATTTTTAGATTAGATCATGCATCATTTTTTATTTTTGTACATCAAAAAAAAAAAAAAAACAACAACAACAAAAAAAATTCATGCTTAGAGTTGCATTTTAGTATTTTCTAGTACTACTGTACCATGGATACAAATGTGTGATACTTTACCAACCTTTTCGTTTATATCTTGTGTGGATTAATAAGAATCGAACGGCAATTGACCAATGCAAGCACACACTTTTGTTGATACACACTCACCTTATATCACTTGTTTGTGAACTTTGGAGGTAAAATCATTGAGCCCTAACGAAAAGCCACTTAAAAGTGAGGATTTCACCTGCCAAAGAGCGCACTCGCTCATTTTTCCTTTGAGTGGTATCCACACTTCCAATGTCATTCTAGAATTTGCATTGACATGCATTTCGAGACCACAATTTTTTCTGGTTCAGTACACCTAATGTGATTGAGGCACCTAGGATTCAACCCCTTCTAAACCCACTTTTGTTGGCCTACCCACATTTTATACCCCCTAGTGAGCCCCATCTAGCCTGGACCCTTTTTTTGATTAAACTCCAGAAAATAAACCCATGACCTTTTTCTTACGGTATACCCCTCTTTTGTTGACCCTATTGTCAAGAGATTGTGTGAATAGTTGCATGAAACTTTGGAGAAGTGCCAAGAAGCGAGTATCTAGGGAGTATGGCTCGAGATTATGTTATGATGTGAACTGCAAGATCTAGAGTAAAAACATAAAAATTAAATAGAGATGGAATGTTGGAAAAAAAAGTAATAGAAAAGGAAAAAAAAAAAAAAAAGCAAAGAAATAAAAGAGAGCTTACATTGCAGAAGTGTTTTATATTTGAAGAAGTAGCTTGTTTCCTAACCTTTTTTGCAAGCTTCTTTGGATGTTATTGTTTGCACTTCAATCCTTATGATGTTGTGATAGAAGTTGGAGCCGTAAGGTGTGTTTCATTGGAATGCTTATTGGTGGCTATGTGATAATTGGTGTCATTATTCATGCACTCTCTTTGACAATTTAGCCTTGTATTTCCCTTTTCCCTACCTTACTTTCAGTCCATAGCCCCGTTACAACCCAGTGAAAGACCTCATGATTTGTGCATTGGATTTTGAATACATAGTGGTGGAGATTTGATGGATATGCAAACCTATGAAAATGCTTTGGTCGTGTGTTGATTTTTGAGAGTGTGTGAATTGTCCCTATGTAGTATAATGAGAGTTTATCTGTGAGGACAAGTTATGACTCTTTCATTTAGACCCTTTAAAGTTTATGATCGAGTGATGTTATAGTGAGTCGTATGAATACTAGTGTGTGTTGTGCCTTGCTTTGTTATCATTTGATTTGCATTATGAAATACGTGGTTGATGAGAAGGTTGGACGGACGTCATTATTGGAATTCTTTAATTTGGTGCTTTGCATTCATATAGTTTTAGGTCATTCATTTAGGATTTAGTTTCATGCATTTTTCTTTTATTATTTTTGGGGATGAGAATGCATTGCTTGAGGACTAGCAATAATCTAAGTCTCCTAAAATTTGTAACAACAAAAGATATCTGGATATTTATAACTACTTCCTAAGAATAAAAACAAAATCAAATTCAAAAGTTCCAGTCAATTGATCGTTTTCCCCTCAATTCCTACGATTGATCATCGATTCAAGGATGACTCGTTAAATCATTAATAAATTGGTTATAGTCACCGACAACCGCCAAGTGATCAATCTCTCTTAAATTCGATAATCAAGACACGGTCATTAATTATTCTCTAACCGGAAGACACCCCTAGACACGGTCATAAGAGTTTGGAATCCCGGAAGCATTAAGGTTTGAGAGACCCAATTCAAGGTATTAATCCAACCGGACTAATTTTAACCTAGATTATCTATTTCCACAACAGGGAATCCTACGGGCTACGAACTGGCAGGTAATGCGTTGTTTACCACTAAAAATCCAATCTTTTATGACAACCGCCTAAGATGGGTTTTGATGCTAGATCAAAATAACCGTTTAATTATCACGCGCCAACAATTAAACGAATAATTCTAATCCTATATGATAACAGAAAACAAACAGATACTAACAATCAAACGAGGAGATAACACGATTAGATCTCACAACCATATAAAATTGAGGGTTCAATAATCAATCAACTGGAATAGAAAATTTAACTAATCATAAAAAATAAAATAAAAGCAAGGCAAAATAAAAGTAGTATTACATGGAAGAAAAGGTAGCCGGCGTCCGAAGTCTTGCACCGCTTCCTCTCTTCTTTCGTCCCAGCCGAACTACTCCATTCTATTCTCCCCTTTTCTATTTTCTTCCAAAACCTAAACTAATATCTAATCTCCTAATAGTCTCTGTTGCTGCTCACGTACACAGACTCTATGGAATTGTCAAGACTTACTTGGGCCAAGCCCAATTAATAATAATAATAATAATAATAATAATAATAATAAAGGGTGTTTTAATAATAAAAATCCGATGTGTCTTAAAAACGAAATCCACGGTTGGTTTTGATAGGCTTTGTCTTCTCTTTATTAGTCGGGGTCTCGACATAGGCGAAAACTGAAATTCACGATACTTGAAACGGCGCTTTCCTCCCTTCTCTAGCAAAATGGAGTGACTAGGGAAGAATTACCCTGTGGGACGCCGGATCCCGTGTGGTGGTGTGGGGGCGATAATCCTACAAATTTTTTGCAACCAGGAACATGTTTATTAGTGTTTTTTTATGCCCCCGTGGATTCGAGAAGAAACACTATTATACATTTTGCGATAAATATTGGAAGAAACCTTATTAATATAAACACTACTATACATTTTGCGATAAATATATCGTATGATCTGAGTACATTAATCATTCTACTCCTATTATTAACAATTTTATTAACGGAAAAACATTTCATACATTATTGTTTTTATTTTTTATAAGTAAAATCTTATTAATATTTAGGGGGAATAAGGGAAAATGACAAAAATATTTCATCATTGCATAAATGACAAAACTATTTATCCACTGTCGAAATTCACTGTTTAAATTCACTACCGAAATTCACTGTCGAAATTCACTAATTTTCAAAATTCATTGTCGAAATTCACTGATTTTCAGGATTTACTGTTGAAATTCACTGATTTCTGGATTCACTGGGGAGATTAACTGAATTTCGGGATTCACTGTTTGTCCTTCTCGCTATAAAAATTATGCAGTTGTCCTTCTACCTATAAAAAATATGTAGTTGTCTTATTCTTAAAAATATTCCAGATTGTGTCACCTATCACTAATTTTCCATAATATTTATTTAGATGTATCACTTTTGTTATGACTATATACTTTTATTAACATGATATATTAAAGTTTTTTTGTCAATTTATCCTATTATTATAGATGATATGGGCGAATATAAATTTTTAAGGGGGGTAAAAAAGGTACACAACATACATTATATTGTTTTTTTTTTCGATCCGGGGGGAGGGGCGGGGGAATGCCCCCTAGCTTCAACGTAAGTCCGCCCCTGTTATACATGCTATACTGGTTAGTGTTATATTTAGAATGTGATTTTGCATAATCCGTGACTTGGTATTGGTATGCCTTTCTGGGCGTTTTTCAGTGTTTTTGGTGTGCTTTTCAGTGTTTTGACTTGGTCCCTATTAGGACGTTTTCAGTGTTTTGACTCATCATCTGTTAGGGCGCTTTCAAATTAGAAGTGAATTTCTGCGGGGCGTTTTATGTTCAAGGACATTGACATAGGAGGCGTTTTTTAAACGCCACAAAACAACAAAAATGCCTTAATGCACCTTTAGAGGCGTTTATATACGTCGCTAAAACATGTTTTTCTTTTAGTTGATCAACATTTTAACAACACACCACTTCAAACAATGTAATTTTTTTTTTGTAGACAATATATGTAGAGAATTGACTAATGACCTTTTACTCTAATACTATGTTTTTTTTTTCTGAAGAACTCTAATACTATGTTGAATTATCATGTCTCCTAAAAACTTTAGGAGATAAGGACGTAAATAATTGATATTTTATAGTCAAATATAAATAGATAAGATTAATTTTTAGGGGCAATGAGGGAGAATGACATAAATAGTTCATCAATTGAGTAGAAGGACAGTCTTTTGAAAATTTTGCATAAAGGACAAAACTATTTATTCACTATCGAAATTTACTTGTGTTCGAATTCACTTGCTTAAATTCTCCGCGAAATTCACTTATTAAAATTCACTAATTTTCTAAATTCATTGTCGAAGTTCACTGATTTTGGATTCATCATCGAAATTCACCGATTTCGGGATTCACCTGAGAGATTCATTGATTTTCTGGGATTCACTGTTTGTCCTTCTCGCTATAAAAATTATGCAGTTGTCCTTCTCCCTATAAAAAAAATATGTAGTTGTCTTGTTACTTAAAAATATTCTAGATTGTGTCCTTATCCCTTTCCCATAATTTTTAATTTTTTTTGCGAAGAGATGTTGATAAATTAAAAGTAGATTTAAAAAATAAATTGTTGTTATTATTCAGATGTTGGAGATTGCAAATATACAAAAACTGTAATCAGCCGACTTACTTTTGTGAAGGAAATATTCAAAAGTTGAATTGAAAACAAAGAGTAACTAATGGTAAGAAACTTTTCCTATCTAAATTATTTACAACTTTAATCATTGTTTCCTACTAATTAAGATAAACGAACTTTTATGTACAACAATTAAGAGATTTATCTTCTTTATTAAAACTTGGGCTCAGGATTCCCTTTTACAACAGTACTGAATTTCAGTGTTAAAATGGTGGAAATTAAGAAGACTTGAAATAGCGTTATGTAATACTATATTTTTTACCGTAAAATACAGATTCCGTAAAATTTCCTTTAAATCTACCGCATTCATCATGATTTTTTAAATTTTACTTTATATCTACCGCATTACGTAAAATTGAAAATTTGATGTATTTCATCTTGGATATATATTCTGTTAACTTGAAAAACGTGTATTTAAAACTGTAAAACAGAGAATTTGTTTAGAGGGTCTGATGTGAGTGTTCTATGGGCACTTGCAGTAGATATTGTAAATCATTTAAAAAAATGTATTTTAGAGATTTTAATATTTAGAATCCAGAAAAATAACACTGCGGCAGATACTATATTATTTATTGTAAAATACAAATTCTGTAAAATTTTGTTTACATGTATCACATCCATCCTGATTCTGTAATTTTTCTTTTATATCTACTGAATTATGTAAATAAAGAATTTGATGCATTTCATTTTGAATAGAGATTTTCTAAACTAAAAAAATATGTATTTAAAACTGTAAAGTAGAGAATTGTTAAGAGAATTTGATGCAAGTGCTCTAAGAGAGAGAGGGATAGAGAGATGTATTTTTCATGGGTGTAAGATGAATAAAAAAGTAGGTTAAGTAAAGGAAATTTGATTAAAAAATTTACATTTGTCCTTATAACCTTAAACAATATGAGATGGACTGTTATCTGAAAACACCTTCGAAAATGTCCTTATTCCTTTTCAATTAGAGTATGAATCAATCACCATGAATTATTCAACTAATTATTATTATTATTATTATTTTTTTTTTTTTTTTCCATTTGATATATCTTTCTCCTACCTCCATCTGGCTAGACATTTTGCTTTTCTCTGCTACTTTATCTCATTATTTGTTCCCTCCTTTAACTTGACCATTTGATTATTTTATTCCCATTTCACTAATTACTTTTTATTGAATCTCTTGTTTGTTGTTATTGTCTCAATCGATCAACTAATACATTTCCAAAAATCTCTCCTTTAAGAATCTCTTGTTGTCTCAATCATCTTTCCTTGTCAGAGACTAAGATCACCTGCCAGTTCTGTAAAAATATTCTTTATTTTACGGTATTAATGACAATTTATCTTTATTTTACATAATCCATATTTAGAATAAATTCATCAAAAACTCTTAAAGTGTAATTTGTATAGAGAATCTGTATTTTATGCATTCCATGTAGTGAAAAATTTGCAGATTTGGTTTTTAAAATTTGAATAGATACAATTGATTTTTAGTAAATCTTATTATTTAAATATCTATTTTTAGAGATTTGTGTTGTTTTATACTATCTACTACAATTGCTCTAACAAGGTAAAACTGTATTTTATAAATAATCTAATTGACTATTTCAATTCTATACTTCTTTATATCTATACTAGTCATAAACCCGTGCATTACACGGGGACGTATGACAATGTCATTACCTTCAGATAAAGTCAAAAACAGACCATACAACATGTCCAAAAATTATACTGATGCCAATAATTGTCGTTATATTACTGCTTTTAGCATTGCACGAGAGAACGTATATTTCAATAGAAGAATTTTTTGAAGGATGAAAAGAAGATTTTATTGGCATATTTGTTACGCGGGAATTGAATTGAATAGAATATGCAGGATTGGAATTAAAAAATTATATAAAAGATGACACATTGAGTGATTGATAGAAGAATGTAGTTGATCGCGTGTAAGTTACTAACGTCGATATTACTAGCAAGAATACTAGGTACATCGTAGTATATTAAATGCGAGTCAAGGTCGATCCCACAAAGACAATGCAACTATAAGGTTCTAACCAAATTAAGAAGCAACATAGAGGCGGTCATTGACCAACAATAACGTAAAAGAAAACAAACATGGTATACCTCTCCCTCTCCTCACCGATCTACCAACTTGGATCAGTTAATCGTTATGTTTACTTCCCCACATAATTTCCTTAAATTAATCGTGAGCTTTAGTTTTAATTATCATTATCAGCTACGGGTGCAATTCCTACTCCTATCTACTCCGACAATGGCAGTAGACAATCTATACGCAAGCTACCCTCCTTAATTGGTCCGTAAAAGCCCATACGCATAAAGAACTAGAACTGCCGATATTGAGCGCTAACTCATACCGCTAACCCGCCTAGACAAATTGGCGACATTGACCAAAGACGTTCTTGGGTCCATTCTAGACTATGTCCTAATTAACACTTCACTAACAGTCCTTCATGTTAATTTACGATTACAATAAGCAGATTGGCCAGATCTAACCTACTGTTAATGAAACCTGTCGATCAACGTAGCAGTAGTGAATCCCAATTTTAGGTTTTCTAAATATTGCATCGGTAAACCGGTATAGACCGCCGGGTTACCGGGAGCAGCTTTTCCTAATTTCTGGATTTACATTGCTCAATACGATTAAAATAAGTAAATTATGGGGTCGTAAACATGCAGATTAACTAAAACACATAAATACGAACATATCTACCATATTGCAGACAAAAAGAAACGTTCAAAGCTTCATACCTTCAACAATGGAGACCTGGCTTGATCTACTCAAGCTAGAGATGATGAAAGAAGGGAGGAAACCAGAATTAACTCTCCAAAGCTCAAGAAAACTTTATTTCATCAAAAGTGTATAATGTAATTGATAAGATATAAGATTGTCATCATGATATTCAGTATATGCGGCCTTATATAGATACAGTGACCGACTTAAGACTCTCTAAAACCCTAACCGACCTAGATAATGCGGCAGAATCAATTTTGTGTCGAACAAGTCGCCGGTTTACCGGGCCTTCTTTTCTCTTTTTTCTTCAGCAGGCTTCTTTGTGGACTTTAATTACTTGGCCCAATGTACTTCTTTCGGTCCAGATCCACTCTCCAATGCTCCAGATCTGGTACATTCTATAAAACATGCAAAACGAGACACAACTGTACCAAAACCTCAGGAAAATAGCATAGATGCAGAATTACGATCCTGGAAACACTCACATAGAATTTAACATATATTCCATATAATAACGAGCCTATTTATCCTCTCTTGAGCATAATTTGGGGTGAATATAGGTATAATTATTGGTACCATTTAGAGCGTTATCAACTACCCCCCACTTAGCTTTTTATCGTCCCGAGCAAAAAGGCGAAAAGAAAACAACACTTAGATCAATATACAAGTTAATTAAAAACAACTATGCCTCAAAAAGTCAAGATCAAGATCATGCCACTCATATCCATTAGTAACGCATTAAACACTATTCATATCATGAGCCAATGTGTGAGTGCAATAACTTTCACAACCGCTTAGTAATTCAGACTATCTCACATTATGTCAACCCGTAGTCGAACTAACCAGTCTCGAACATGTTATTTATGAATTAATTGAGCTGGCAAGGTAATGGTTATTTATGAACATGTTGTTAGTTAAGTCTCGACACATATGCCGGAGACACAATACCATTAAATAAGTGATCGCTAATGGTGTGATTTCCATCGATTGTGTAAGATCGAAGGAGAATCTCGCGGATCCGCTTATAAAAGGTTTAGCTAAAGATCAGATGTCAATTTTGACAACCGGAATGGGACTGAAGCCTATTACGCATGTTTCCTTGTAGTGGCAACACAACCATGTTGACTGGAGATCCTAAAATCATGGTTCAAAAGGGACAACTAAGCTATTGTTGGAAAGGTGTCCTAAACCCAATCGGTTGGACCGGATCCGACCGGTCGGGTCATTTACTGATCTATTTAGTTCATGTAATAACTTTATTATGATTAATAAAAGCACTTATGTTATTATATATTGTTTATCTTCATATTATTTGTTTGTATATATATAGTAACGTCCCTAGTATCAATCATGCGATAGAGAAACCATGATAGTGATTATGGTTGATGAGATCTCTAATCACTATAACAAGGTTGGTACTTAAATGTCTCTAGTCTTACATATTATCAAATGGGACATTGATAGTATAATCGACTAAGACGTATTGGATGTCTTCTATCTTTTAGAAGGTAGGGATAGATCTCGCTCTATCGAAGTGTAGAGACACTTGACCGTATGCGTGGACGTGTATTAGAGAATGCGTATGTTAGATCGACCCACTTACATTAAATGTCACACTATGTGGCGGTTGTGTAATTATCTTTTGACCGAGTCTTCATGGCATCACGGTGTGGATTGTCATGCTTTGACACTATTGAGATTTCTCCTAACCACCGGGCGATCATGCGGTAGTGATTGGGTATGATATTGAAGCACGCGGAGTATACATGATTGGTCGTCCGGGAATCGCGTATCCTATGATTGGGATTGAATATCCGAAATGGCCTTCTTATAAGGAATGTCTAGCTCTCGAGAATCTTTGCAAAGTGGGAGTAAATGTGTTATTCCGAGAGAGCATGATGTCCGGATTATAAGATACGATCGTCAATGTATTGACACTCGAGATACGATCGTATGGATATTATTATAGCGATAGGATTGTAAGTTACACGGTAACTGCTTCACATGAAAGGTAGTAGTCATTGCTTTTGACTCTTCCGATAATTTGGGGTCACGGTGTGTTGCTGACGCTATCCCGTGATCGTTAGGTATGAAGGGCATTTTAGTAAATTGCACTTTGTGTCTACGGCCAACATATTCGAAGCCTATCGGGTCACACACATATGAACATCGAGTCGGATTAAAATGCGGTTATAGTTGATAACCAAATAAGGAAAGTTTATCTCTGACTATGAAGGTTATAATGGTAAATTAATATGGTGGTATTTATTTATTATGAATAAATAAAATACAAGATATTAATTATATACAAATTAGATTAATTAAAGAATATTCCGAAGTCAATTTGTTGACTAATGGGGCGCCACTTTTGTGTGTATAAGATACACTTGGATTGTGCACTTTAATTAATAAAGATTGCCATAATATTAATATATGATATTAATTGATTTTGAAAAATAGATTTATGGTAATAAGATAATTATAATCAATATATGATATTGACAAGATAAATTATAATTAAAGAGATAAATCAATCTAGTTGATTTTCCTTATTTTATTAGAAAAAGGTTTTCTTCTCTTACTACTCAACTTGGGGCGCCACCTCCTCTATAAAAAGGAAGTGGGTGTCAAGCTCTTTTTCTACAACACAATTGCAAGAGTTCATAATTCTTGTGTAAAATGTAGAGCTCTCATAGTGAGTTTGTGAGGGAAGAAAAGGTCCAATCTAGCGAACGGAGTTTTTCTCGATAGCAATCCAAGGAGGATTCGGCGAGGGTTCGTGTGGATTAGCGATAGAGGCCGGACACGTGGACGGGGCTTGCGCGATTGAACTACTCTCCGTTGGCGGTCAAAGCGACGATCTTGTAGATCATCCAAGGTATAACCGTCAAACTACTTAACGTGTTTATTGCATTAAACGAAGAACGATCTAGAAAAGGAAATCAAATTTTAAATTCATTTGCGTTAAACTAGTGATTTCCTAACAAACTATAAGGAATAAATTCAAAGATTTACCCATTCTCGAGAGAATAAAAGTGCTATCGGGAGGTGTGAGGTTAAGCTTAGCTTTTAATGATTCCTATAGCTTGATATTCAAGTGGGGTAGGCGTAATACCCTTGATAGGAGGTCACCTATGTAAATGCTGAAGTGGGGCGCTTCGTGAGAAATTTGAGGCTTGAATTCTCTAAAGCACTTTACAAACCAAGTGTTGTCCAGGGCCGAGATGGACACAACCATGAGAACCGAAGGTGCTAGGGAAATATTGTGTGAGTGCTATTGTCTTGGTTTACACTAAAAATTTGAACAGTTCAAGACCTAGTTCACAGATTAGCCGAGTAAATCCGATAATATTTCACTAAAGCGTGTTCAAGGCCGAAGCTACCTCTCTCGATGCAATATTTTTCCGTCGACTTCTTTTGAGTCCAGCATTTGCATTTGCATTAATTTTCATTCATGTGGGGGATTGTTGGAGAAAAAAGCCCTTTAAAGGGTTGAACGGTCAACTTTAGCGCAATTTACGGATAGACTCTGATGTATGTCATCGAGAGTTAATGATATCATTAAATACTCCATACGCAGTAGTTGATGATGGGCTTTTGAATCACTCGATTCGGATGTCGGGTGCATAAGAAATTAATGCCTAAAGTTGGTAGAAATATGTAGGAGATGGATGTTGAAGGAAGGATCTCACCACATTCTCCCACATTGGAAACTTGAGTGTTGGGAGCTCAATTAATAAGAGCTAATGTGTGCTCTTATAGATGTGCCCCAAGGGGCAAGACACTTTTGTGTAGGAGGGAGGACTTAGATAATTCCACACGCGCGCCGCCGCCGCCGTCCGTCCGTCTCGGCTCGGTTCGGTTGGTACTATTAATTTTTTGGACAAAATTTCTTTATGAAATTAACCATAAAATTAATTTTGGAATGTGATTGTGTCATTCGACCAATCAGAATTCATTGAGTCATTCGACCAATCAGAATTCAGAGATGCGTCATCCGACCAATCACAGTGTGGAATTGACTTTCGAAAATAGCTTAATTAATCTCAAATTTTTTAAATAAAATTAAGCATAATTTCGAAATTAGTAACTTTTCCAAGGGGAAATGTTTTGTGACGTGTTCCGGCCAATCAGATTTAAGCATTGGCTCCTCCTCTCCACTATATAAACAACCTCATGGATAAAAGTTTAATCATCGAATTTTCTCTAGTCTTTTCCACCACAAAACGCCTAGCATTTAGATCTAGATATTGAGTCGAAGAGAAGTCGGAGCACTCTGTAAGTTCGCCGGAGCTCGGATTTTTGAAGTGTCTCTTAATCCGAGATGTAAAGCCGTTGTATTGGGAGACATTTGCTTTCTTACCGTAGTGCACCATACCGGAGCATTTTGTCTTAAGAAAGAAAGTAATTACTCGCGACGGTTTGTCTTAGTCCTTTATTTTATGATACTACCTTTATCATTTCATTGTTTGAATCGATATGCATGATGATATTTATTTTGTTAGATCTACTAAATAATATGAATTGTCTATTCATACGATTTATTTTCTAGATTAATATTCTACGTAATTTAATTCAGTAAATTACGGATCTGCTTTCAGAAATCACTCCACACACAATACACATATCCCAACAGGATCATCGCTTTCTCGGTGTGTTCTCGATTTACTACCGGATCGAAATTATCTTTCGCAAGTAACTCATTAAAAATCCAACAAACTAGAAACATTATGTTCATTGATTTTATATATATATATATATATATATATATATATATATATATATATATATATATATATATATATATATATATATCTTCTATGTAAATGAATAATGTAGATTTAATTTTGTTAAAATAATATGAGTAATGGTACGAAAGCACGCGTCAATCAGTGATCTGTGAACGATCATCTATACCGACAATCGTGATAAGTCCAATCATAATAATCAACGATACAAATTATCGTTATTTCATGTTGTGTCATTTATTGTGATACAACGATTATACCCGTATATTATTACTCAAATAGTATGCATCATAAGTAGTAACGTGTCAGGTTTGTACCAAACATCAACACGTGTAATCTTATGACCATACAACTTGGGATGACTCAACAATTCCAAAAACATTCCACTGCCAATGTAATGAACCCATATAGCACAAACAGACACAAAGTCAAAACCTCATTTCTTTTCTTTTTTTGGGAGTGGACCAAACCTCTTTTCAAATGATGAAATCACAAGAATTATCAATAATGTTGCCGCCGCCACCGCCGCCGACGCCACCGCCACCACCACCATGGGAGGTCCTCAATTTAGTAGCAAACTATCTAGACCCAAAAGCTCTAGCCGTAGCTTCTTGTGTTAACAAATCATGGTCAACAACCATGTCCTCAGACCACCTTTGGGAACCCATTTGCTCAACCCTTTACCCATCTCTCTTTAATCTCCACCTCCACGCCGCCGCGGCCGCCTCCTCCGGATCCTTCCGCCGGTTATACGCTTTAGGCCGTCTTGCCAACAACCGGCGTGTGCAAAAGCCCTTAAAGCCTAAACTTTCACTTAAAGATATCATCTTTGCCATTGATATCTACAACAATGATTCTTGCATATCAACTATTTTGAAAAATGGTTATGATTTAAAAGTTGACAAAAACGGGATCTTTCGTTTCGATATCGATATGGATGATGAGAAGGTTGTTGTGGTTAAAGGGATTGATAAGTTGAGAATTACATGGAATGTGATTTTGGAAGGGTTTAAGAGTGTTTTTAGTATGATGGAATGTAATGGTAAAGGGAGCTTTGTGTTGGGATTAGAAGGGTGGTTTTCGAAGGAGTTGCCGCCGTCGTCGGGGTGTTGCTGTTGTAGCGGCGGTAAGAGCGGGGTGGTGGCGGACTTGAGGTTAGGGTTAAGAGAGGTTAATGGAGAAATGGTGGTTGAGAAAATAAGTGTGGGTGTTTTGAGTATTGTGAGTTGGAGGTATGTTTGTATTGATGATGCTCTTAGGTATTTACAATATTTTCTCTTGTGAGTTTTCTTGTACATATGTTCATGGATAGTCATCTAAGTTGTACTAGTACCTTGTAAAATGTTATGGTTTTGTATATAGGAAGTCTTCATTTTGTTTGTTATGGTGCGCAATTTATTTTGATGCTACTAATTTTAGATCGTAATCATTATGAGTTACTGAAAGTTGATGTATATGCTAATTTTTTTCTACATACAATTGTCGGTTCATCATGAGAACGTGTTCGCATTCGTAGTAACTAGCCTATCCGGAACAAGTCCGGGTCGTGTCTATGAAGGGGGGCTGAGATTTTTGTGCTGGAAGAAGGACTGAAGAAGGACCAAATGATTGTTGATTCAGTGTGTGAGTCAACAGCTTGGTTTGGTCTGGGATCTGGGTCAAAGCTTTGGGCATTAGCTTGATTAAAAATAAGAAGACCGAAGAAGGACTAAATGGTTGTTGATTCATTGTGTGAGTCAACAGCTTGGGCTTTGGACATGAGTTTGATTATAAATAATTTTGTAGACAATATCTTTTTGGAATTTCACACTAGAAATTTCTATCCAAAATATATTTTTTTGAATAGTAAGTTTGTAGGAAACACATGCCTAGCAACTCAATCAACACCAACTGATGATTGAGGCTATCCGAAACAGAGTTTTTGAATTGCAACGATTTTGAAAGGGAAAAAATGCTTAACAAATTAACAATCCCTTGATGCAAAACTTATTCACGGTTATGTTTTGTACCCGTAAACCATTCGGAAAAAAAAGAAAAAGGAAAAAAAAAGAAAAAAAGGTGCAATTGAAATTGCTCAATAAGATTGCGGACATTATGTAATACCCTGATGTTTAAAATAAGGGTAAAACGGAAATTCGGACATGACATTATGTGATAGCCGATGTTTAAAATAAGAGTAAAACGGGAATTCAGGGTCAAACCCACCGTGCATGCACCGGAAATACCGCAGATGTAGTGTGGGTTCGGGTCCAAAACATGTTTAAGGGTCTAATTAGCATGCATGGGTACCGTAGATGTAGTTGGGACTGGGGTCCAAAACATGTTAAGGGTCTAATTAGCATGATGCATATGTAAGAGCACTTGTAGTAGATACCGTAAATAATTCAAAAACTGTATTTTAGAGATTTCAAATGGGAAAACTACACTGCAGCAGATACTTTATTTTTTACTGTAAAATACAGATTCTGTAAATTTTTCTTTACATGTGCTAAATTTATCTAGATTCTGTAAATTTTCTTTTATATTTACCGTATTATGTAAAATAGAGAATCTGATGCAATTCATCTTAAATAGAGAGTATTAATCTAGAAAAATGTGTATTTAAAACGGTAAAGTATAATATTTACGTAGAGAATCTGATGCAATGCTCCAATGCATTATAATTACAAACATTAATTAAAACAACTCTGAGCATTCGTTTGACTAACGTCAGGTGTTGAGGTGTAGGATTACGTAGTAATTGAGAGGCAAAGTTGACCGGATTTCCCAAATCTAGTCTTGTATATGTTAGGTACTCAAACAATCCGAAACTATACGAACGGGCATTCGTTGAACTTATTCTTTGACCTGTGCTACTAGAAATTGAGAGTCAAAGTTAACTAGATATGCCGAATCTTGTCTTGTATATATGTCTCAAAGAAACCGAAACTATACGAACGGGCGGGCAATCGTTAAACTCATTGTTTGACCCGTGCAGACTTTTCCCCTACAAGTATAATTAGTTGGGGTGCCACACTTTCCCAAAAATCATGGATGCTTCTTTATTGGAAATGATTTAATAAAGTCTACGTCATGTTTACATTCAACATAATTTTGTGATTACGACTGTTTTTAAATAAAAAAAAAATTATAAACTTTTTCATGTGATAGAACGATAATGTTGTAGATTTGACGGTGTAACGTACCAACGCCCGTTAATAAAATATAGACTTTGAGTTTGCCTAAAAATAAAAATAAACAAATAAAACTTTGACCCACGAAATAAACTGAAAACCCGAAATAAAAGTATGATAAATAAATAAATCCATCCGACTTTACTCTTCTACTCAAAATCGATAGGACTCCGAAATATATATATATATATATATATATATATATATATATATATATATATTTTCTTTCAGAAATGCGACATTGTTATCCTGCGACGAGGAAGCAAATGAAATCGTCGAGAAAAAAGGAGCAAATATTGCGCAAGCAGGCCGAGATTAAGGAAGAGATCGGAGAGGTAGCCTTCAGAAGGTTGATGGTCATGAAGATGATGAAACAGCAGGAGAAGAAAACCGGTGGAGAGAGCCTTTTCCCTGATGAAAATGGTTTCGATTCCTTACAAAGAGTAAGTTTTGATTTTTCCCCTTTTAATTAGAAGAATGCTTAGAAAATTCTGCAGTAGTTTTGATTTAATTAGCATATTCTTCATCATATCTGAGAAATTTTTTTTTGGTCAATTTGCTTTTCATTTATCACTATAGTTAGATTTTCAATACACAATGAATCTACTTTCGGGTCAACACAACCACATTCTACTTCAGACTACTTGTGGAAAGTCAAATATGTAAGCTTAACATTCGACTCTTTTACCGAGGTCGAATGTTCATTGCCGAATATGGTCGCTTAAAACATGAGAAAAAATCTCGTGCGATGCACTTGACAATCAAGTATAAAAAAATGTATAAAACAATATCGTTTCATGTGTAATTTACACATGAAGTGAAGTCGTATCGTGTGAAAAGTCAAATATATAAGCTTAACATTCGACTTTTATTGAGGTCGAATGTTCATTGCAGAATATGGTCACTTAAAACTTCGGAAAAAAATCTCCTATAATGCACTTGACAATCAAATGTACAAAACGATGTCGTTTTATGTGTAATTTACACATGAAACGACGTCATCTCGTGTGTAATGCTGCACTTGACCGCCAAATTCATTTTAGGGGATGAATATTCCCATCCCCTACAGTACTCGATGGTACGGTGCAACATTTTGGTGATCAAAACGACGTTGTTTTGGTGCTTAAAACACGCACCCTACCATACAACTGTGGGGGATACGATCTATATTATTGGACACCAGTAATTTACTATTAAAATCGTACTTTTAAAAAATAAAAATTCATTTTTGTGTTTGTATGATGCCATAAATTTATTAAGCTCGTAATGACATGTAGTAATTGTGATGGTGTTAATGGTACAGGTTAACACATTGGATGCTGTGAAATCGAGTGAGCTGCATGACGAACGGGCTAAATCTGCTGTCGAATCGTGTATAAACAAGATGCACGTCGGAGCTGTGGTGGACGTTACCGAAACAAAAAGACTTGCTTTAAATTTGGGGATGTTTAGTAAGGAGTGTAAACTGTTGTTTGACGAATGTGCTAAGTCTGTTGCAGAATTGTGTATAAAGAAGTTGCGGTTTGGAGCTTTGGTTGACAAACTCGATAAACGGACAATATTGGAAAACGAAATAGCCGAGGCTAGGAAGACACGAAAGGGGCTTGAAAAGAGATTAAAGGCTTTCACGAGGAACGTAAGGGTAAACGAGTTAACTAGTAGAACGCGTCAAGATTCTCGGGTTTCCGTAATGTTGCAGGCTGAAATGAGGGAGTGTGGTTTATCCGGTGAGAAGGTGCGAAGAAGAACCGGTAAAACAAAGGGATCGGCATTAGAGAAAGAAAGCTACAAAGTTTTGATGGAGATGATGAAGGGTGTCAAGACCGAGGGTGAGGAGGAGGAACTAGGCCGGGTAGTGGATGAGGCTATCGCATTAGTCGATGAATGGATTGTTGCTAGGTTCGATGAGTGGTTAATGAAATTGTGTGTCGGGGTTTTGGTGGACAAACGTTCTATACTTGAAGTATTCAAGAGTGAAATAACCGAAGCTTGGAAGATGGAGAAAGACGTGAAGGATAAACTTGTCATTTACGAGATGAAACATGCCGGTGCCCGTGCACCTGCTCAGAAGGTTACAGTTGAGAGAAAGAATGGGATGGTTAGGGCAGAGATGAGTTTTTTCGCCACGTGTATTTTTGCTGTGGTTGGGGGCTTTGTTGTTGGGGCTGGATTAGGCAAAGCCAAGGGTGAATGGTAGTTTTATTATGTTCAAATTTAGTTGATAATAAGGATGTTTTAAGGTACCTTGTCTACCTTATGCTCCTTTAGAATTTGGACATGTTGAATGGTTTGCAGCTAGGATTTCCAGTTTCTGTGAAATAAAGTTTTGTTGAATTATTTGTGTGATTTTCACTATTTAATCTCTGTCTCTCTCTTCCAGTTGTGTTTGTGGGTTCACCTATTGCGCGGTTAATCGATAAATTTTGAAACAACCGGTTCACAGGCCGGGCCGAGCCCGGTTGGAATTCAGCATGCTTGAACCGTGGGTGGAATATTAAACTGCCGGTTGGGTGAACCTTTCAACCAATTCACGGTTAATTGAACCGGCAGTTCTTGGGCTGGCTTTTATGAAACTTGACAATTATCCATGATTTCTGAAAATTAAAAGCAATTGTAATAGCTTTTAAATAAAAGTCATTTAAAACCAAGTCAATGTGTTTGGAGGGAGTCTATGCCGTTACATCGTGGTAGTAGCTTGAAAATAGATTTGAATTCTTTTAACTCTTTCTAGATGGGAGTCTAAAAATAGATATCAGTCTAGACTCCCTTTATTGGCATTATCTGATTTTTTTTTTTTTAATTCAATTTTTTTTCTCTCAATTTTCAGTTTTATGTACTCCCTCCATTTTTTATCCGTCACATTTCAGAATTTGTTATGTTCTTATTTATTTGTCATTTTTTCATTTTCAATATATTATTTATTATTTTTTTCATCCTTTACCAATAAAGTATTTACATCTCCAATAAAAAAATACATTTCCAATACTAAAACCCCTTACCAACAAAATATTCACATCTACAATAAGAAAAATATATTTCCAATACTATATTTTAGATATATTAAATACTTTCTTAATCTGTGTGATTCTTCTCACTGCGTCAGATAAAAAAAAAGCGGAGGGAGAATTACTACACTAATAAACCAAAAATAAAAATAAAAATAAAAATACCAACAAACGTAAATGTCAACCCTTTTTTTTTTCAGCCATGAGTTGTTTTTTTATTATTTTATGTATTAAATTTAGATATGAGCCGCTACGATGATCGACTTGATTTGATTTATCAAATACATCTATTTAATGGCCCCTACAATAAAATATACTCATTATATGTGATGACCATTACAATGGCTCTAAAATAATTTCATAACAAGAGAGCCGACATGAATTCATATATGTTTTAAGAAATAAATAAGATTCTTTTTTCCACACAGATAAGACAGTTTTTCGGGTTATACAAGCATAGTCTTGTTATTTTTAGAAGAATCAGACGGTCAGAAGAAGGAAAAAAAAAGGAAAAAAAAAAAGAAAAAAAAAGTAGAGAAGATTAACCTTATTTGATATTGTTACGGTTCACCAGACACTTGCACCTTACTCCCAGGTGTTGGAAATATTATTTGTGTTTTGATGATGATTCATCATGAAATTAGACAAATTACTTACAACCCATGATGATGAAGTCATAACTAACTGTTATAGTGTATAATGAAGCAAGAAATGGTCTAAAGATAAAGTGTATAAGTTCTATCTAGAGTCTGAACCTTGTATAGGTTGTTTCAGACAAGCATTGTAATAGAATAGGAACTAGGCGAGCAAATGAGTCACAACAAAGAATCTTGAGTCATTACAAGAAAACTGAGTATGCACGTGAAGAATCGAGGTTCAAACTCAAGAATGCAAGAATCAAGAAGGTAAGTTCATTTGAGGTCACAAACTCGGTTGGCTTATCTAGAAGATCAAGAACGGGGACACTGACTCGATTCTGAAGATCAAGAATCGAGGTAGCAAACTCGCTTAGAAGTCGATTAAGTCGTGACTATAAGTCGATTCGTGCAAGTCTGTGATGACACTGAATCGAACTATAGATCATGTAAAACTAAATAATCTTAAGGACAAAGATTATCGCTACCAAGAAAAGAAGAAATCGAATGGTGTACTCGACTTAGTCAATTAAAGTCGATGTCAAGTATACAAGGTACTCGGTTTTGAAGAAGTGTAGAAAACTGAGTCAAGGCCTTGCTGAATTTAAACTGACAATACGACAAAGATCGTACATATGAACGTTGGCTAAACCACAAGTGTAACGGCTACAAGAGCTAGTGACCGTTACATCACCCATATACATACACAAGAGAATCACTTGAAGAAAGAGAGAGAATGATCAGAAAAAGAGCTTTACAAGCACATATCCAAAGATCCAGATCCAGAAAATCAGATCATATATATTTAGAAAATGGGAAGCCAACAGAATTGCCTTGAAGATTTCAAAGAAAGATCCAGTAACCCATTAAGGGGGGAAAAAGGCATCTTGGAACTACAAAGCCTGATCCAGAAGAATCAGACAGCTCATTGAATTAATCTCTTGATTAATTCTAAACCTAACCTTTGTGAAAAAGGGTTGGCTGTGCATAGTTTGAAGAGAGCAATTCCACCTTTCTTCATACGGGTCGCAACTTGGTTGCCACAATTTGTTGGTTCGATCTGCGGATTTGTGTTTGTGTTAGTGGTGAGTGGTGAAGGAGCAATTCCACCTCCGAAAGATCGAGTGTGCGAGTGAATGGAGCAATTTCACCTTTCTTCATTTTGTGTAGAGCAAGTGAAACTAGGTGTGTCGTGAAGAATTGTCATAGTGCTAGGATTTTGTAACGGTTATCTCAAATTCTAGTGATACCTCCTACACCACAGGAGAAGGGGAGACGTACGGGATTATACCACCCGGAACTTCCATAAACAAATCTTGTGTTGATTTACTTTATGTACTTATGTTTGTTTTATTTGTTGCATTATCACTCAGCAAACACCAGACAATGAGTCAGCACAAAACTGATACATAGAAGGTCTAGATTCTTATTGACACATCTATTGCACTAAAGGCTAGTTTTATTCACGCTGCCGATTAACAAGACTAAATATAAGTCAAGATTGACTTATACTCGCTTAAGTTAGTAACTCCGCACAAGTTTAACGACAGAACAAAACCGAAATGCCGAGTATCGCTTTGAGTTTGGCAAAACTCGCCTCCTGGGGCTTTTCCAGCTTCGGTAGAAGTTTTTGGTGACAAGTTTATTCACCCCCCCCTCTAAACTTGTGTTAGCCTTTTCAATGGACCAACACCAGGTCAGATGTAGAAATAAGACTTAGATTCAGTGCAACGAGTTCTCAAGAATGTCAGGCATTTCGCCCTGCTCTTGAGCTATAATAATAAGGTGAGCATTTTATAAGCCGGAACCACTCGGGAAATCCGGTTTGCAACCTCAAACAGATTCCAAGAGTCTCTTAGAGGCACATACTAGAACCGAGCAACTATTCCACATATTTCTTCACCAAGGATATAATTACATGCTATTTTATTACAATTGTAGTATTTCAGTTTCAGTGCTTCATTCAGTAATTATTTTTCCAGTAATTTTATGACAATATTATCAGACAAACTCATTAGTAAACTCTGAAACGTGAATATATTATTTAGTTCATTTTTGATACTTTGACACTTCTCATTGAGCATTTGTGCCTCGCACTCCTCTAGTTGTATTGTTTTTCAAATGAAAACCAGAGTTTCAATGAGAAATAGGGTGATTGCCCCGCCCACTACTTAAGTGATTTAGTTAATTCATTCATCTATAAGGCGATCATATATCTTCTTACGAGAGAATGTTGTGATTATATTTCTACTGTATGGCGTTCTGATAGGAGTGGATTTCAATTCATTTGAGGAAGACATTTAGTTTTTCAGTATTGAGACTCTTTAATTTTTATAATGTACTACATCGTTCCTAAATAATAGTCATTTTAGTCAAAGTCATTTGTCAAATAATATTAGTCTATTTATAATATAAAGACAACACTTATTACTTGTATTCCTTCCAACTACCCTAAATTCATTATTCTTTCAACAAATTTTCAAACTTTACATTTTTTGCATCAATGCTATTTTTTTAAATTGCATTAATGTTAATCGAGTGTATTTTAGACTTTAATCTATAATATTAACAATATTTATCGACTTTTTTTTAATATGTGTGAAACCGTCAAAATGACGATTACTTTG
The DNA here is from genome assembly GCA_026214975.1 of Gentiana macrophylla. Classification (NCBI taxonomy): domain Eukaryota; kingdom Viridiplantae; phylum Streptophyta; class Magnoliopsida; order Gentianales; family Gentianaceae; genus Gentiana; species Gentiana macrophylla. Next base: position 1,900,978 of record CM047812.1, on the reverse strand, counting down.
AGACAAATCTAGTTTGACAAAGATGACACTGACACTGATAGATGTTCTTATATGTTTCCGTGGGGAATAACTTGTGCGGTGTCTCCACATGTATGGAGACACCACAATTACACAGTTTCATTCTGTATTTAAACTGTGTGGTTCTGATCGTTTCACCTCAAAATTTCTCACCACACAAGTATTTCCCGCTTCCAAGACACTGCGTTACTTACAATTAATATGACATATTATGCATATTTTAGCTTCTCATTTTTCAACATGCAACAAAGAATTCGTAATTCAGAATTTTTTTATAATTCAACTCAATACCGAACAATCGGATGCGAGTAAATAGATACGGGAATTTTATTATGGTCCTTTACTCGACTAGAGTAATGATAGAAGGGCACAACAAAAATTACATAACGGATGTCACAACATGATCTCCCACCCCGATTTTTGATGGGTCCACATCACAATCAATTAACATTCATCAAAATCAAGGGTGGAAGATCATGTTGTGGCGTCCGTTGTATAATTTTTGTTGTGTCTCTATCATTACTCGACTAAATATGGCTTGGTGATCCAGGACCAATAGAAAAACAATAAAACACACAAGGGCCCACCGTGTAAAATATATTTCATGTTTTTACGATTTTACCCTTCTTATAAACAATTTCATTGATATACAAGTATGATATGGTGATTTTAGACCACCATAAAACCACTGAAATAGATAAATCCGTTTCCGATAGTTAAATAAAAGTAAATTAAAATAGTACACTTCAAATTTCTTATAATTCTTCTCAAAAGAAAAAAAAAAAAATTTTAGGGATAAGGACACAATCTGGAATATTTTTAAGATAGTTTTTTATAATAATTTTTATAATGTCCGAAAATCGGTTAAATTCGAAATCAATAATTTAAACGGTGAATTTTGATACACCTTCAAAATTAGTCTGAATTTCTATGATGAATTTAAATAGTCTAATAAATAGTTTTGTCTTTATCAAAAAAGTTTCAAAAACTGTCCCTTTTAAATTGATGAAATATTTATGTCCTATACCCCAAAAAAAAATCCTATAGGATTATCTTTAGAAAAAAAACTATGACTATGCAATCCTATAGTTACGTGTCAGGTTTACACGAACACATCGACACGTGTAGCTTTTTATTACCTTACACCTTCCGATGACTCGACGCATTTCAACAATTAAAAGCAACATTAAATTGCCACATGCACACAAAAATCCTCAAAAATTGTGAAGAAATTGAAAATCCCTTTTTATCTCTCAGTAAAATCATCAAAAATGGCATCAGAACTAAGCCCATCATATGCATACACAGTTGTCTACGTAAAAGATGTAGCAGAATCTGTCGCCTTTTATTCAAAGGCATTCGGCTACAGTGTTCGTCGTTTAGATCAATCCCACAGGTGGGGCGAGCTAGAAACCGGACAGACGACGATCGCATTCACTCCGGTCAAGCAGCGTGAGACGGAGGAGATCAGCGGTGAAGTCCACGCGCCGCCACTCTCCGTCTTTGAGAAACAGGCTGTTGAGGTTTGTTTTGATTATCCAGATGTTGATGCTGCTTATAAGCGGGCTTTGGAGAACGGTGCAAAGGGTGTGAGTGAACCAGAAGAGAAGGAGTGGGGACAGAAAGTTGGGTATGTGAAGGATCTTGATGGGATTGTTGTTAGGCTTGGAAGCCACGTGGACTCGTCAAATAGAAGGTCTTGAATAATCGTTCAGACACGACAAGTGACAGAACGTACAGTTTTGTATCTCTGATGATCATGATCGCATGTTTCGATGATCATGATGTAGACATACGTCATAATCAATCAATGGTGTTAAACTATGTAGGGTCCGGCGATCTTGATATAGAGACATCATGATCTAGGGTAAAAAACTGTGTTCTGCCATTTGTTGTATCTGAGTAGTGGTTATGTTGATAGTATTACCTGTACGAGGTAATGCTATTATATATGACCTTTGACGTGTGTAATGTGACTTGTTATGTGCACAATCGATGTGACAGTAGTATGAACCAATAAAAGAATGCAAGAAGTGTTGTGAAGTTTGTCTTTCTTAGCTTCCCATGTATGTAGCTTTGATATATGTTCGTTTTCAATGTTTGTTACTTGACGTTGCTTTCTTAATAAAATCTCAGAAGTTTCATATTTGAATTAGGAGAGAAAAAAAATTGTATTGTAGTATCCAAACTTCCATTAGATACCAAAAATGGGGTAATTTTGCTCCAGGAAATCCTTATTAGAACGGATTGTTGGATGATTGATAAGTGTATAAATAGACAAAACAATTTTGGCTTTCATAGACGCGGCAGTCATCCGACGGTCTGTTTCTTGCATCAGAATTTCCCTCAATTTTTTTTGAACTATCTATATATCAAGTGGAAGTGTCATACATAGTGTTCATTGTAACGTCATAATGCAATCTAGATTGCAATGAACAATGAGATTCATTGCAACAAGGCCTAGCTGGAACATAGGAAAAAGTACCCCAGATATTTCATACCGACAAATACAAAAGCACATTAATTATGTAACGTCCCGAATTTTTAGATTCAGTAAAATAATAATTGAGTATATTTACTATAATCTAATTATTATTTTACCCTTTTAAAAATTCGGGGTGTTACATTTGTATAGATACTCCGGATATTTCATTCCGACACATGAAAACACATTTGTCAAAGTAAACATTTCACACTTACATATTCCGACACATAAAAACACATTCGTCAAAGTAAAACTCTCATGTTTAGTTCATTATCATGAGAGCGTCACAAAAGTCACGAAAGGCAACACACAAGTGTCACAAATTAAAATAAAATAAAAGAGCAAAACACACAACAGTGAACTCAGAAAGATGCATGAAACATTCGAAAACAACAAAACGACGAGAAAACTAAATAGCCGTAAAGAACGACTATTGTACATGAAATTTTATTAGAACACACACAAACACACACACACTTCAAGCTGTAAAAGTCAGATCATCAATCTATAATTCTTTCATCAATTCAAAAGCTTTTGCATGTTCTTTAGAACACTTTGTTTACTGCGGCGGCGTATAGATGATTTTAACCGATGAAGCACCTTTAGTAGCGATAGCATTGAATGCGTCAGCAGAAAGGATGAAGTTATTGTCATTGCCTGCACCACCAACGACTAAAACTTCGGTGGGATAAGAACCCGATGCGTCAGATATCGTTACTTTAACACACCCACCGACAGTTCCGCTCCAGAGGTCCTGAGGAATTGTTGTGGTTTTTGAGGAACTACCCGCAACTTTAGCGCACACCTCGTCTGCACAATGAATCAATCTTAAAGTGGAGTGAGAATAAATTAAAGGACAAAAAATGGGGGATATAAATTAGGATAGTGGAAAATATTGGGTGATAAAGGCAAATTCATTGTTCGTTGTCCTAAATCTACTGTTCGCTACATTGTTTTACGGTGTAGAAAACCCCGAATTCAATTTTTTTTCACTTTCAAACATAAGTGTGTACATCAATTTTATACAACCTTAGAGGGCGCGCAGGAGGACGTTTGGCGGGTTTAAGACATAAAATAGTGGGTCAATACATAAAAATTATATGGTCAATTTCACACACACACACACACACACACACACACACACATATATATATATATATATATATATATATATATATATATATATATATATATATATATTTATTTATTTATTTATTTAAATTTTTTTTTTTCTGTAGAGGTCTGCCGTCCCACCCGTCATAAGGTTGGAGTCGCCCTTGGTGGCGATGTTTTATTCCTTCGTCTTGAAAACAAAAATGAAAAAATGGAAGAAAAGAAGAAGAAAAGAATTGACGTGCGATTAATGCTCAAAACAAAATTAAACAGACACTCACCGGGTGTTGGAGTCCCTGATGTAGCTGTATACTGTACATCCCCGTGGGCGGTGGAAGCGATTGCAGATGCTAGCACGATCATGAAGAAAGCATACTTTAGCATGGCTTCCATCTCTTTCTCTCTCGTTTTTTCTTAATATCTCAGAGGATAATTGTATTAGTATATGTTTCTCGTTCTATGGTTGGGATGTCTAGAAGATGGAATGACCCCTTCCTTATATAGTGTATTTATTTGGCATTGGGTGGGGCCGGAGCCCATACCGTCCGTTTCCAGAGTTTTGTGAAAGATATAAATCGAGATTTGTGTTTTTAGTGGTTTAATGTGTAAAGGTCTACTTAACTATACACATTTTTATTACTGAAAGAAGTCGGGTTTTTATATAATCGAACCCCAACACTTCACCTTATAGACAAGACTGTCATTATAATACTACCATTCTTTTATTATTGAGTTGTGCCTTTTAGGATGGAATTTGGCGGACAATATTATGTGCATAAAATGAAGGTGCTTTTGGCAGATGATTTTGATAGAAACACTTTTGTTATAGTATATTTTACAATGGGGAATCTTAACAATGGCCGGAGAGTTTTTTGACTTTTTATTTTATTTTTTTTGTTAAAAATTTGTTGATTATTTGTTGATTTTTAATCATGCCAAATGTTCCCTTTTTAAAAATACATGATAAATTCAAGCCAGATGTTTCTAAAAATATGAATGAGTTATGCTAAATTGACCCGATCCATATAATTTGATGTCCGGCCATTGTTAAGATTCCCCATATTTGTTTGATACTCCTTTTTTGAGGAACGTTTGCTGCTCTAAAACCCAAGAAATGCATGAGAATAACGATAAAATAAATGATTCATTCTTTAATTAATACGAATTAAGTTAAGTTTTAGAGAAAGATAATCTTCGTTTCATAGCATCATCAAACTTACACAGTTCAGCCTTATACAACCAAATAGAAAGAGGAGCAGGTACAGAATATCTAGTCTAGATTCTTGTGCCTTATCCTAACAACTTTGATACACCTGGACAGTGAGATAAAATACCATTCTACCCTTACATACATGATTATTTCTCAACACCCCCCTCAAACTAAATGGGGTGGACACCACATTAAGTTTGGACCTAAAATCTTGAAACTGCACTCTAGGTAGAGCTTTGGTTAGAGTATCAGCAATCTGGGAAGCAGATGGAACATAACAATCTTCAGTTCTTTGTTCAGCACCTTGTTCCTGATGAAATGGACATCTATCTCAATGTGCTTTGTCCTAGCATGATAGACAAGATTTTGAGCAAGAGCAGCTGCTCCTAAACTATCACACCAGGAACTGTCTTCATAGGAATATGCATTTCTTTTAGGAGCTGTGTTAACCAGGCCACTTCTGCAGCTAAATTTGCTAAAGATCTGTACTCAGCCTCATTACTTGATCTAGCAACCACATTTTGCTTCTTGGAGCTCTATGAGACAAGGGAGGATCCCAAATAGACACAGTATCCACCAAAGGATTTCCAGTCAGAAGGTGAACATGCCCAGTCTGCATCAGAAAAGCCATTTATCTCCATACTTCCATCAATTTTGAAGTGTAAACTGCACCCTATTGTGCCTTGGACATATCTCAGGAGTCTTTTTAGTGCCTGCCAATGTTCTGTAGTAGGAGACTGCATGAACTGACTTAAATAATTTACTGATTATGACAAGTCAGGTATTGTGGAAGTAAGAAATTGCAGTCCTTCAATGGCACTTCTGTATATGGTGGGATTGTGTAACAATTCTACATCAGTGGGATTCAGATGCTTTCCAACAACCATAGGTGTTGGACTTGATTTTAGATGGTCCATATTCATCCTCTTCAACAACTGTGCTGCATAATGTTCTTGTGTCAAATACAGCCCTGTAGCATCTCTTTTAGCCTGCATTCCCAGAAAATGAGTCAAGGGTCCCAGGTCCATGAGAGCAAACTTGGCATTCAATGCCTCAATGAACCTTTTAGTATGTCCTGGATGATTCCCTGTGACTGGAATATCATCAACATAAATGAGCACATACATAATATTAGTACCCTGTCTGTGAATAAATAAAGAAATATCAGAAACAGTCTGCTTAAAACCCCATTTCAGCATCTGTTGTCTCAAGGCATCAAACCAGGCCCTTGGAGCCTGTTTCAGGCCATATAGTGCCTTCTTTAACCTGCATACATAATTTGGTTTTGAAGTGTCTACAAACCCTTCTGGTTGAGGCATATACACAACTTCAGTCATGGGTCCATTTAAGAATGCATTATTTATGTCCACTTGATTAATGTTCCAGTTTTGAGTTACAGTTGTGGCCAGGATAACCTTTATAGTTGAGGCCTTTGCAACTGGACTGAAAGTATCTCTGAAGTCAACTCTATAGTTTTGACTGAACCCCTTAGCCACCAACCTTGCCTTGTGTTTCAGTATGGATCCATCTGGATTCAACTTCAACTTGAATATCCACCTGTTACCAACCAAGTTCTGTCTAGGATCAGGAGGCACCAGATCCCAAGTCTTATTTGTCATAAAGGCATCATATTCATCAGACATGGCCAACTTCCATTTAGGTATATTAAGAGCTTCTGATACCTTAGTAGGTTCAAAAAGGTGAGAAGGCAAGGACTGGTTGGAGGTGGAAGCAGAATATACCTTTGGTTTGAAGATGCCACTCTTTGATCTAGTTTGCATATGGTGACCTGTAGGTGGTGGAACAGAGATTGGGGGACTGATATTTTGCACAGGAGACTCAGGATGAGGACTTATATCTCTATCAGGAGACTCAGAGTTGGGAGCATCCGTTGGATGATTGTCAGGACTGGATTGGCCATTATTGGAGTGAAAGTCTTCAAGGAGTTCAGTTTCATTTGAGACCCAAATCTACTTGACATGTCTGTTCCAGGATGAGGTGGACTTTGGAAGTTGGTGTTTTTAGGAGACTCAATAGGACTATGAATGGATTCAGTGTGGTGATTTCCAACATTTGAAGGACTGATAGAGTCATTGGTATTATGACCATCAGTAGGTGACAAAGGAGTGAGGAACATATGGGATATGGTAGGGTCAGTACTAATAACGCTCTAAATGGTACCAATAATTGTACATATATTAACCCGAATTCTGCTCAAGAGAGGATAAATAGGCTCGTTATTATGTGGAATTTATGTTAAATACTATGTGAATGTTTCCAGGATCATAATTCTGCATCTATGTTATTTTCCCGAGGTTTTGGTACTGTTTTGTCTCGTTTTGCATGTTTTATAGGATGTACCAAATCTGGAGCATTGAAGAACGGATTTGGACTAGAAGACGTATATTGGGCCAATTGATTAAAGTCCAAGAAGGAATCTGCTGAAGAAAAGAAGAAAAGTCGGCCCGGTTTACCGAGGGCTAGGGCCGGTAAACCAAGGACTTGTCGGACACGAAATTGATTCTGCCGATTGCCGCCTCTACTAGGTCGTTTAGGGTTTTAGAGAGTCATAAGGACGCATTATCAGATTATTGTATAAGCTTTCATATATATTATTATCAATTCTTCAATTACATTATATAATTTGTTGAAATAAAGTTATTCCATGCTTTTGTGGAGTTATTTATGGGTTTCTCCCTTTCTCCACCATTTCTAGCTTGAGTAGATCGAGCTAGATCTCCATCGTGAAGGTATGAAGCTTTGAACGTTCCTTTTTGTCTTCAATATGGTAGATCTGTTCGTATTTATGTGTTTTAGTTAATATGCATGTTTAAAGACCCCATGATTTACTTAGAATAATCGTAATTGAGCATTGTAGATCCATGGATAGGAAAAGCTGACCCCGGTAAACCGGCGGTCTATACCGGTTTACTGAGGCAATAATTTGAAAACCTAAAACTGGGATTCACTACAGCTACGTTGATCGACATGTTTAATTAACAGTAGGTTAGATCTGGCCAATCTGCTTATTGTAATCGTAAACTAGCATGAAATGCGAATGGTGAAGTGCTAAGTTTGGCATAGTCTTGAATGGACCCTAGGAACGTGCTGATCAATGTCGACAGCTGTCTAGGCGGGTTAGCGGTATGAGTTAACGCTCGAGAGGATATATAATAATATATGTTTCTCTTTCTTTGGTTGGGATGTCTAGAAGATGGAATGGCCCCTTTCTTATATAGTGTATTTCTTTGGCATTGGGTGGGGCCGGCCTTACCGTGCGTTCCCAAAGTTTCATAAAAGATATATATCGAGAGTTGTGTTTTTAGTGGTTTAAAGTGTGAAGGGATACTTAATTATATATACACATTTTATTACTGAAAAAGTCAGGTTTTTATAGAATTGAACCCCCGTTTCAGCTTATAGGCAAGATTGTCACTGCAATACTACCGTTCTTCTATCATTGTGTTGTGTCTTTTAGGACGGAATTTGGCAGACAATATTATTTGCATAAAATGACAGTGCTTGTGGCAGATGATTTTGATATAAACACATTTATTATAGTATATTTTACAATGGGGAAGCTTAACAATGGCCGGAGAGTTTTTTGAATTTTTATTTTATTTTTTTGTTTAAATTTTGTTGGTTTTTAATCATGCCAAATGTTCCCTTTTTGATAATCTGTATCTATATAAATTTGAAAAGAATATTTAACCTGTTTACCCGGTAGATGCCCGATTACCCACTCCAAACCCGACTCATAACCGAAATAAACACGCTTATTCTTTTTTTTTTTTTTTTGCTTAAAGCTCCCGGTATCCGGAACCCACTGGTCCGATTAATCCAAAGTTCGGCTCGTGTCGTGCCTGCAGAGTCTGACTCTTACTCAGGGGTAAGGCTTGACTAAGAGCTCTTTTAACATGGCGCCTTAGAGAAGAATCGAACCGCTGACCTCCCTCAGCATTCCCACGTCACTTACCACTTGAGACAAGTTACTTGTTAAAACACGCTTATTCTACGTAAACCTCATCCCTCCAAACTCTGCAAAACCACAACAACAAATCTCCTAACAGTCTGTTCCAGGATGAGGTGGACTTTGGAAGTTGGTGTTTCTAGGAGACTCAATAGGACTATGAATGGATTCAGTGTGGTGATTTCCAACATTTGAAGGACTGACAGAGTCATTGGTATTATGACCATCAGTAGGTGACAAAGGAGTGAGGAACATATGGGATATGGTAGGGTCAGTACTAATAACGCTCTAAATGGTACCAATAATTGTACATATATTAACCCGAATTCTGCTCAAGAGAGGATAAATAGGCTCGTTATTATGTGGAATTTATGTTAAATACTATGTGAATGTTTCCAGGATCATAATTCTGCATCTATGCTATTTTCCCGAGGTTTTGGTACTGTTTTGTCTCGTTTTGCATGTTTTATAGGATGTACCGAATCTGGAGCATTGAAGAACAGATTTGGACTAGAAGAAGTATATTGGGTCAATTGATTAAAGTCCAAGAAGGAATCTGCTGAAGAAAAGAAGAAAAGTCCAAGAAGGAATCATGAAATTCATTGGAACAAAAAAAACCATGAAACAAATGGCTAAATTACAATTTTGGTCCTCTAACTAGACACTTTTTCGATTTTGGTCCTAGTTTTTCTCCAGCGATAATTTTAGTCCTGTAAGTGGTCTTTTTTTGCAAAAATAGTCCTGAACGCCGTAAAGACCACTTACAGGACTAAAATTGGTCTTTTCCGGCGACAATTTTAGTCCTGTAAGTGGTCTTTCCAGCGACAATTTTAATCCTGTAAGTGGTCTTTCCGGCGTTCAAGACTATTTTTGCAAAAAAAAGACCACTTACAGGACTAAAATTGTCGCCGGAGAAAAACCTGGACCAAAATCGAAAAAAGTGTCTAGTTAGAGGACCAAAATTGTAATTTAGCCCTTTGTTTCATGGGTTTTTTTTGTTCCAATGAATTTCATGATTATGTCCTTGAGCTTCTAATGTAGTTGGTGGGACTCTTCTAGGGTTTTTGCTAAAAATGTATCATTTGTAGCCTGCTACTTTAATAGCTTTGTGGTTTTCGGCCCTGTTGTGGTTTTTTTGATTGCCTTGTTGTATTCTCTAGTTCCCTTGATGTGGTGTTTGTTATATGAACAATTGTGACAGTGTACGTTGTGATCATAATTTTGTGTAGTAGTTGTCACAAGGAGATGATATTGAAGCATGAATAGGCAAAGTTTGAGGCTTCATCCATTGAGAACATTGTTAATGAAAACTCGAGCAGTGACGACGTAGCCTGTTGTTGTGAATTGTGATTGATGTACAAGATATGACACTATGGATGTGAATATTGTTTTTCTTGCTTCAGTGGGTTGATTTTAATGCATAATCGTTCTGAATGATGTCAATTAATATTAGCGAAAAAACACATTTGCAACAGTACCACTTGATGTAACATGTTAAAAAAATAATTTGTGGTTCCTGATACAGCGCTTTAAAACATCAAACGCAAGAGATACATTGCTGGGGCAACACAAACCTGAATAAATTTTTTTTTTTTTTTTTAAGGTGAACTACATACACCTTAAAACTTGTCTAAGAGCAAAACACCAAAAAAAACCACCAAAACATGTGGCAGGAAGAAAAGAAACAAAAATAGCAGGAAACACAAACCTGAAATTTACTGTAAAAAAATAGCAGGAAAAAAAAAATGAAGAAGCCACTCGCATTGCTCGCTCTACATCTCAATTCACACATCTTATTAGTTCCAAACAAAACATAGTACAGGAATAAAAAAAATGCTAGAAATTATCAAAGTAACCTGTAACCCTTCAATCAATTTTATTTTTTTTATCAAAGTACAAGCGGGTGGCATAAAATAAAAATTAAAAAAAAGGTCGCAGCAGTTACATGGATTATGTAGAAATACAACACAATGTTTCAATAGATTCAACACACACAAAGACACATTTTGTATTAGAAAGCTTTGTTCACAAGCTTCTTTTTTGGTTATACCAATTACAATGATGAACAAGGCTATTTATAGCCAAATACACAAAGTGTAAACACTTCCTAGTCAACAATTAAAACTACACATGTTGTAATCTTTTGTCAAAATTATCAGCTTCAAAAGTCTTTGGACGGTGCAGCCATTAATCTACAATATCTCCATATCTCCATATCTTCAGCTTGTACTCAGACAAAATTCATAGCTTGCTTGAAATTCAATTAAGCTTGCTTCAGTTTTTTCATCCTTTTGATTCAGCAGCTTGCATTCGGCTGTTGTTTCTCTATCACAATAAAAAAAAATGTGTTGTTGTTACTTCCCCGGCAAAGAAGAAATCTGCTGCTTGAAGAAGAGGACTGATCGAGCTAATTTGCAGTTGCGCCATTGATGAAAGTTGCAGCTGAGCAAGTGAGGCTGGAAGAGAAAAAGAAGAAGGACGAGGAGCAGGTTGAAAATCAAAGTTTAAAAGTAAAAAAAAACTTTATCCTCCTGTTCCGGGAGGTTCTACTATGGAGACCCCAACATAAAGAAACCCCGTGTAGATATCATGGACCACACAGCTTCATCCTCCGATGAAATCTGTGTGGTCCAGATTATCTTGTGTGGCCACTCTCTATGTTGGAGTCCTTAGGTTAGAATTTCCCTCCTATTCCACCTAAACACTGCAGCTTCGTTTGACTCTTTGGTGTTGCAATAAAGATAAGCCTATCGTTTATTTATTGTTTGGCACACTCTTTAAGAAATTTTTGTATGGAGGGAGAAACAATTATACAATCTTGTCCCGTTTTTACCTTCGACGGTAAAAATAATTTTGATCAATGGAGCGGAAAAATGAGAGATTTTTTCAAGGTTATCGGTATTTGGGATGTCGTTGAAAACGGTTTTGACATTCCCGATGCCACTGCAAATTTAAATGAAGCACAAATAAAAGCGTTGGAGAAGAACAAAAAGAATGATCGTTTGGCTCGTCATTATCTAAATAATGCGGTGGAGTTAAGCGTTTATAATAAATTTATGAACGCCAAGTCAGCTAAAGAGACGTGGAGGATCCTAGTCAACGCCAACCGAGGTAACGTTGAAGTTAAAAAGGTTCGTTTGCAGGAATTGCGGAGACAGTTCGAGCTGGCTCAGATGAGAACAACTGAGTCAGTTGGTGATTTTATTGCAAAGGTACGAGATATCGCCAGCAAAATGGGCGCAAATGGCGAAAGTTTGACGGAGGCACAGGTAGTGCAGAAAATTCTCAGATCTTTGACGCAGAAATTTCATACCAAGAAAACGGTCATTGAAGCAACCAGAAATCTTGATGAAATGACTATAGATCAGTTGGAAGGTGAGTTATTACCCTATGAAATTTCTCTTGATCAACAATCTATTGCTATTGTTGAGGAAGCTTTGCAGGCACAACTGAATGTGTCAAATCAAAAGGCAGAATCATCGAATCATGTTGAATTCAGTCAACGTGGTCAAAATTTTCATGGTAGAGGCCGTGGCCGAGGACGTGGCCGAGGCAGAAGTAATTTCAATTACCAAATAAATAATAATGATTCTGGTAATAATGAACAAAAAAATGATTTTTCGAAAAAAGACAAATCGAAAATTCAGTGTTTTAATTGTAAGAAATATGGACATTATCAAAATCATTGTTGTTTCAAGAATAATCAAGAAAATCACGCTAAGGTTGCAGAAAATAATGATAGCAGTCTAGAAACTTCATTATTGGCAAATTTTGGAACTAATGAGAACAAAAAAAAATGATTGGATTTTGCATTCAGGTTGTAGTAATCACATGTGTGGGAACAAAGAATTGTTCTCAAATTTGGATACTTCGGTACAATCAACTGTTAAATTTGGAGATAATACTGAGGTACCAGTTCTTGGAAAAGGGAAAATCACTTACACTTTAAAAGATGGTTCTTTTAATGCTATTTCTGATGTATTCTATGTGCCTAGTTTACGTCATAATTTGCTGAGCATTGGACAGTTTTCATAGAAAGGCTATAACATAGTCTTCAATCAAGGAACCTGCACAGTAAGTGATCCAAAGAAAGGACTCATTGCAAAGGTAAACATGAGTAATAACCGTTTGTTTCCGCTGAAAATTAATTGTGTCAGTTTACCTTGTTTTAGTTCTGTGAGTTTTGATGATACATGGTTATGGCATCTAAGATTTGGACATTTGAACTTTGGAAGTTTAAAGTTTCTTGCCAGGAATAAGTCAGTATTAGGATTGCCAAATATTGACTTTCCTCAAAAAGTTTGTGAGTCATGTACTTTGGGGAAACATCACAGAGATCCGTTTCCAAAGAATAAGGCATGGAGAGCAAGTACACCATTGCAGCTGATTCATTCGAATTTGTGTTATGTTGAAGAACCTTCCAACGGAGGTAGTAAGTATATTATATATTTCATTGATGATTTCAGTCGAAAAGCATGGGTGTATTTTCTGAGAAATAAATCCGATGCCTGTGATATTTTTAAAAGTTTTAAAAAGTACATTGAAAAACAAAGTGGATATGAGATTAAAAATTTGAGAACAGACAGAGGAACTGAGTATATTGTATGTGATGATTTTCTGGAAAATAATGGAATCAAACATCAGATGACGGCTAGATATACTCCTCAGCAGAATGGAGTGGCAGAGAGGAAAAACAGAACGGTCATGGACATGGTAAGGTCTATGATGCATTCTAAGAAATTGCCTAAATCTTTTTGGGCAGAGGCAGTTGCTTGTGCCTTTTATGTCTTAAACAGGTGTCCTAGCAGAAGTGTACCAGGTGGAAAAACACCATATGAGGTATGGACAGGGAAAAAAACCAAATATTGGACATTTAAAAGTATTTGGTTGTATTGCTTATGCCCATGTTCCTGATGTTTTGAGGAAGAAATTGGATGATAAATCCGAAAAGTGTATTTTTATTGGATATTCTCATCAAACAAAAGGGTTTAGATTGTTTAATCCGGTAACAAGAAAAGTTGTAATCAGCAGGGATGTTATATTTGAAGAACATGAAGCTTGGGATTGGTCACCTAAGCAAGTTGAAAAACCAAGCAGTGCTTCTATTCCAGTTGTTGGTTCTAGTATACAACAAACATAACCACCAAGAGAGGAAATTGTTACTGAATCTTCGTCTAGTCGTCCACAACGACAAAGACAGTTACCAGCTCGTTTGCAAGATTATGTCATCGAAAATGACAATGACATGTCTGATGAAGAAATTGTTAATTTCGCTTTGTTTGCAGATTGTGATCCAGTTAGCTTTGATGAAGCTTCGAGAAATGATTACTGGATACAAGCCATGAATGATGAGATTCATTCGATTGAGAAGAATGACACTTGGGAGCTGACAAACCTTCCACCAGGCAAGAAACCCATTGGGGTAAAATGGGTGTACAAAACAAAGTATAAAGCCAATGGAGAGGTGGATCGCTATAAAGCCGGACTTGTAGCTAAAGGATACAAGCGGAGGCGGTATTGATTATCTTGAGGTGTTCGCTCTGTTGCAAGACTTGATCTGATTCGTATGGTTATTTCACTTGCTGCACAAAGTTCGTGGAAAATTTATCAGTTGGATGTGAAATCTGCTTTTCTCAACGGTGTTCTTGAAGAAGAAGTTTATGTGGATCAATCTGTAGGATATATTTTTGAAGGACAAGAAAATAAAGTTTATCGCTTGAAAAAGGCGTTGTATGGACTCAAACAAGCCCCGAGAGCATGGTATACTCGTATTGACTCTTATTTTATCGATCATGGGTTTGAACGATGCCCCTACGAGCATACCTTATATGTCAAATATTCTGATGGAAGTGATATCATTGTTGTGTGCTTATACGTTGATGATCTTATTTTTACTGGTAATAATGCACAAATGATTTCATAATTCAGGGAGGCTATGACTAGTCATTTTGAAATGACAGATCTTGGTTTGATGTCTTATTTTCTTGGTCTGGAGATACATCAATTGGATAGTGGAATCTTCATTTCACAAAAGAAATATGCAGGTGATATTTTGAAGAAGTTTAAGATGGATTGTGCTAAACCAATCTTAACTCCGGTGGAAGAAAAACTGGAGTTGATAAAAGATGGCACCGGTGAGTTTGTTGATCCTACATATTTTTGAAGACTTGTTAGAAACTTGAGATACCTGACTTCGACTAGGCCGGATATAACCTATGGTGTTGGACTTATAAGTCGTTTTATGGAGTCGCCGCGTCAATCTCATTTACAAGCAGCTAAGCGGATATTGAGATATATCAGAGGTACACAGAGTCATGGAATATTTTATTCGAGTGCCAATGATATTTCTCTTGTTGGATACATGGATAGTGATTGGGCCGGTGACACGGTTCAGAGAAAAAGCACTTCTGGTTATGCATTTTTCTTGGGATCCGGTGTTTTCTCATGGTCGTCGAAGAAACAACAGGTGATTGCATTGTCAACAGCAGAAGCAGAATATATGGCAGCCACAAGTAGTGCTACGCAAGCAGTGTGGTTGAGGCGCATTCTTGATTTTCTACATCATCAACAATCTGAACCAACGAAGATTTATTGTGACAATACATCGGCTATTGAACTATCGAAGAACCCAGTCTTTCATGGTCGTAGCAAGCATATTGATATCAAATATCATTATATAAGAGAGTTGGTTCGTGAAAAAGAGATTGTTATTGATTATTGTCCAACTGAAGAACAAGTTGCAGATATCTTCACAAAACCATTGAAGATGGAGTCATTTACTAAACTGGTAAAGATGCTTGGAATGATAAAGTTTGAAGATTTTGGTTCAAGGGAGGCAATGTAGAAATGTGAACAAAATCTCTATATTGTAGATTAATGGCTGCACAGTCCAAAGACTTTTCAAGCTGATAATTTTGACAAAAGATTACAACATGTGTAGTTTTAATTGTTGACTAGGAAGTGTTTACACTTTGTGTATTTGGCTATAAATAGCCTTGTTCATCATTGTAATTGGTATAACCAAAAAAAAGCTTGTGAACAAAGCTTTCTAATACAAAGTGTGTCTTTGTGTGTGTTGAATCTATTGAAACATTGTGTTGTGTTTTCACAGATTATCAAAGCATCAATAATGTGTCAACAATCTCAACCTATTTGACATCACTGTGATTAAAATGCTAAAAAAGAGAAACCCCAGTACCTACCCATAAGCATACTTGATCGGTATGGCAAAGGAACTGGTCAAATTTTAAATTAGCAGCGATCCTTGTACTCAGAAATAATTCCGACGCCGGAGCGGATGAAATGGCGATATTGCCGATGAATATGGAGCCAAGAAATGAACGGGCACAGTAATGCTATCGCCAGATTTTTTTTTTCTTGTTCGACCAGCATATCCCTCATTTGAATTGTGCGCACCATCCATGATAGCATGATTTCCGGCGGTTAATGTTTTTTTAATGCTGGTAATGTGTTAACCGGCAGAATCTTTGACTAAAATGGCAAAAAAGCAGAAAAGGAAATTAAAAAATATAATTGGGAATGCCTAAAATGAGGTGGAATTTTTATTCCACGTGTTATGTGTTTAGTGGTCGTAGATCACCTACTGTATTGCTGATTAGGTGCACCAAGTCCAGAGGAAAATTTGTGTAAAATGACAGTGCTTGTGGCCAGTAATTTTATGGTGGTCCAGGTGCAAGTTTTTGGACCATCAAGTCAGCACTTTCAAAGGATACATTGGTGGAAAGATTTACAGGTAGGATTCCATTGGTGGAAGTTGAATTCCTATTGGTTAGGCACACCAAGTAGAATTTGGTCCTGGACCATAGTAAAATTTGTGGCTTGTGGCAGATGATTTTGATAGAAACACATTTATTATAGTATATTTTACAATGGGGAAGCTTAACAATGGCCGGAGAGTTTTTTGACTTTTTATCTTATTTTTTTGTTTAAAATTTGTTGATTTTTAATCATGCCAAATGTTCCCTTTTTGTTACCCGGTAAATGCCTGATTACCCACTCCAAACCCGACTCATAACCGAAATATTTTTTTTTTTTTGCTTAAAGCTCCCGGTATCCGGAACCCACTGGTCCGACTAATCCAAAGTTCTGCCCGTGTCGTGCCTGCAAAGTCTGACTCTTACTCAGGGGTAAGACTTGGATAAAAGATCTTTAAACATGGCGCCTTAAAGGAGAATCGAACCGCTGACCTCCCTCAGCATTCTCAAGTCACTTACCACTTGAGCCAAGTTACTTGTTAAAACACGCTTATTCTACGTAAACCTCATCCCTCCAAACTCTGCAAAATCACAACAACAAATCTCGCCTAACAGACTTGATTTCAAACAAAACTCTCTCCAATCACTCCAGATTGAAGATATCACATTCCTCAAATCTCTTCAACTCAGCCACTCCAAGAATCGTTGAATCTTTTCACCATTATAAAAATTAATCCATTCTCAGCTAATTGGTTTATTTGTTATTTATCATGTGTATTTAGTAAGTTTGGGAATTCCCTTTTATATGCACAATTTTTCACACAAATGAATATTGTATTAATTTTTGTGCTAATCTGTTGTGCAGGATGTCAAAAATCGAGAATCTGATTTGCGTCTATCGAAAAATGTGAGTAAATCCATCATTTGTTGGGGGAATTTCTTTCGCTTGCTTTTCAGGAGATGCATGTTTTCTTGATTTTTGTGCTAATCGGTTGATGAAGGATCGGTAAAATTCAAGATTCTTCTTAGCCTGCTTGAGGAAATTTGTGTAAATTCATCTCAGCTGCTCTAGGGGTTGTATGAATTTACATTAGTAAGGGTTTATTACTTTTTTTCAACAATTTGTTGGATTTTCGTACATGTTTGACTTTATTCGTGTTTGAAACATGAACTTTTCATTTTATGTTTGTTTTGAGATTTTTCACATACAATGATGCTAAAAGGTTTCTTCGATTGTTTTTGCGATTTCTTCCTGCATTTATGTTTGTTTCAGGCCCAAAATCCGTGATATAACCGGAAAAGAGATGAAGTAATACATTTGATGGTAGATTTTTTTGATCGCATCAGTTTTGTATGGCAGGTAAATGTTGAGTTCATTTCTACAGAGGGAGACTTAAATGAAGTTGGGTGCTTAGAAACCAACATGATGAATTTGTTAAATAAACAAATGTATGATTTTGTGTTCCCACTGGTAATTGACTTAACAGGATCCTTATTTTCTAATGTCAGATTTTGTGTTCTTAGCAATTCATCAAATACGAACAAACTGAAAGGAACATACTATTTTCTTTCTATTGTTTTTATTCCAGTATTCGGCGGAGGAGAAGAGGAGAGCGGAGCAAGATGTCGATATGGAGAACCAAGATTACATGGCTTTATTCCCTTGGTCTCTCTCTCTTTTTTTTCACCAGTTTTTTTTTATCGCATACGACTTACAATTTGTCAAAAGCGAACTAACTGAAATGAACCGAGTTTCTATTTATTGTTATTCTATATCCTTTTGCGTGTGTGTGTGGTTGTTCGCATAGATAAGGATATCGGTTCCGGTATTCCGGGGAGGAGCGGAGCGGGGTCGTCGATATTGAGAACCAACTGCAAAGGTTTATAATTATTTTTTTAGAATATGAGGAGGTTGAAGAAGAACTTTTTAATAATTAATATTCATCGTTCACATATTTGATTCTCCTCCGATGCGAAAGATTGAAAGATTTTTTGGTCAGACATTATTTTTGAGTAGCGATCAGATTTCTGCGCATTTATCCGGAAAGCGAACTTAGATTAGTCGGGTCAGTTGGTCCCGATCTGGAGAACTTTATGTATTATAAAAGGACTGTGACATAGCATACGCAAAGTACACTTTTAAATTTTATTCTATGATTGTATGTTTGGTTTTACTTATATTGTATAATGCATTAGTTGTCCCCGTACATTATGCACGGGTTTTTGGCTAATAAATAAATAAATTTAAACCAGATTTTCTAATAAATTGAATGAACTATGCTAAATTGACCCGATCCATATAATATGATGCCCGGCCTTGCCAAAAATTTGTTTGCTAGTCTAAAACCCATGAAATGCATTAGAATAACGATAAAATAAATTATTCATTCTATACTTTGTTCTTGGATTTTCTTTCCGGCATCTTCTGGCTAATAAAGTGCCGTTTTAAAAAAAGTGATAACTATAAATAAAAGATGCCGTTATACAATATGAAGAAACATTCATCTACTATATTGTCTTTGATGTGTGTTATTTCTTCTTACAATAAGAGAAATAGAGATTAAATGAGAATCTAATGCTTAAAGATTAATTTTAAACCCGAAAAATTTTTGATTTATAGGACGCCCTTATTGAGTTTCTTACCCCAGAATAGAAAAATTATTGTCGGGTGACTTGATCCATTACCGTTGGGCTTAGGTTTTCAGTTTTCTCTTTTTTGGGCCCAATCAGGGTTGTTAAGAGTATTATATAAACTCCCTCATTGTAACTGACAATACTGGAAATCGTCTGAACAAATCTGAAGCTCTACCTCTTAACGACAACCTACACAAGCATCAAGAGACGAAGAACAAAAAAGAACGATAAGGGGGGGGTTTTGGTGGTGGCTCAGACTGCACTTGAGATGTTATTCCTCAAACTGCCTACGTATCCAACCTATGAAATGGAATCAAGTTTTCGTAGTCACTTAGGGATTGTTTATATAGAGGGGCTTGTGCCCTAGCAATTGCGCGTGGTGATAAGTGATTTTTTTGCAATTCGGCTCGATCAAATACTATTTATAAAACTCGAAATCTTAGGCAAAACTCACTTTCTAACCGGCAGTGAACCGGGTCGATCGTAGGTAGTGCGTTCAGAGTCCGAGGTCGATCCCAAGAGAAATTGAATCGAATTTAAAACTCGTGTTAAAATCAGAGAACAAAGAGTATATGAACATGACAAAAGATCGATACTTTTATTCTTTCACGACATAAACAAGGATATGAATCAAAACTTTTACCCAGAGTAAATTTCATCAAACTAATGATCTACACAATCAAAACCATATTGCAAGAAAACAAATCGAAATCAGAAAACTCACAATAATGAGGATCAAAACATTGTAGATCAAGACTTTTGAATCCCGAATCAGCAAAAGATATCAACCTTGAATTCATACAACGATCCCATTCATGCACACCACCAAGCCATCGATCGAATATCGTATTCTACTCATTTTATATAAAAATCTAAACTAAGAAATTGAAATACGGAGCCTAGTCCGGAGCTCTAATCCGGCTATTTAGATGTCAACCTGTCATAACAACCGCCGAAGCGGCTGGGTTGAGCACCTAAGCCGTTTTCGAACTTCGTCTAAGCAAATATAAATTTAGGATTTTTTTTCGCTGCTCTCTGTATGAACCTTTATATAGGCAAATGTTGAAGGGCCGGACCGGGCCGGTGGTTAGGCCGGACCGGTCCGGAATCATCATTGCTTATGACTCAGCATGATTCTCGAAGGATCGATTGATTATATTTATGTAATTAAAACTTGTAAAATCCGTATCTTGAGTTGTAGACCTCCAAAAATTTCAAACGAAATGCCAAAATTACGGTCTCGAGAAACTCTACAACTTTCATGAAGGACTCTTCTTCAGAAAACGTCTTCTTGAGTACCTCGTGTTCCTCCGAGCGTTTTTGCGACATTTTTACGAAATTGAATCAATTAGCCACTTGACCACCATTTGAGTTGTAGAAGTCCGATTGACTTGATTCAAAATCCACTGGAAAGCTTTCTTGAAGATATACAACTTTTATTAAGGAAACTTCTTCAGAAAATGTCGTTTTGATGAGCCATTTCCATTACGTGTCGTTTCTGACATTTCTTGATCTGAATCGATTAGCCACTTGACCATAACTTGAGTTGTAGAACTCCAATTTACGTGATTCAAAGTGCGTTGGAAAGCTTATGTGAAGATCTACAACTTTCATTAAGAAGTCATCCCCTGAAAATGCCTCTAAGCTGGGTCAAATCTCCGTCGAAACAGGTTTTGGTTTTAAGTATGTAAGATAATTTGATCCATTTGAACTCGTAAGCTTGTGGCATCTTCTTCTAATCCTCTAAACACATCTTTTAGGGCTCAAAACATGTCGTTACGTAAAATCTTGGTCCACTTATGATTACGCAATAAACCACCAAAATACCAAACGTAAATCCGACACTTTACACTCCGTTACTAAACCGGTACAAAAACTAATAAAAACTTCTAAAAACACGATATTTTACATAATAGTTACTACTTATATATTTTTATGAAACTTAGGAATTAAAGACTAAAATGATACAAAAGTGCTCAAAATGATATCGAAGCGGGGTGAAAAGTTATAAAAATAATCGTGAATTTTTCCGTTATCACAACCCCCACTTAGCTTTTGGTCGTCCTCGAACAAAATAAGCGATAAAATAAAAATGAATGAAGGAAAAATTCATAAAAGATAAGATGTAAGGAACAACCAAATGATATAACCTTTAGAATTATAACCAAAGCGTTAACCTCAATATAAGCAGTATAACAGAGTGCGTGTGTGACAAGCCTTTTCAATTTCCACTATCCTCTCTTGAATAAATCAAGCAAGCGCACAAACATCCATTCGAGACAGTCCTAATGACTTTTCTAGGTATAAGCGATATGATTCCACACAAAGTCCTCCCGTGTACTTATTAGGATAATCCCTAAAGCATATCATTTAGTTTATCTTTGGGAATAGTCGAGAAGATAACTAAGTTTTCAACCAACTTTTTCTTTTCTTTTCTATTTTTTTCTTTTTTCTTTTCATAGAATACTAACATATCCGAACTCATTGCCAAAATCGACTACCTTGCAAGCGTCATGAGGTGAGATCGAATACATTAATACCTATCTAACTTCTTCTTTTTTTTCATTTTTTTCATGTGTAGCTTATGCCTCATTCCCAAAGCAATAGGATGTTTCGTGATAACACCCTAGCCGGACTACAATCATCGAGCGATCGGGAGCTTTTAAACCTCATAGTGGTATAGGGCGTTTAGTGATAACATACTACCGCACTCAAATCATTGGTAGCTACAACCGACATATATATAGTTTATCTTATTTTGACATTCTTTCTATCACATTCAAACCTTGGATATTCACGATTACACGTTTAAAAGTTAGGTACTAAGTTCTTTGCTATTATCTCTAGAATAACCACTAGGATCTTGAATGGATACAGCTTTAAAATTTTAACTTCAATATCAAAGGCTTACGTGAAGGAATTCATGTTATACAAATAAATTTCCGTTTAAAATACACTTGCGGTTCACATTGGTTATACATATCCAAATTGATCATTACATCTTTAAATACATGAAATATATACCTTATACAAATTATTTTAATCAACTAAATAATGCTCGAAAAAGATCAAAAACTAAGGGTTTAAACACTTACTGCCATACTAAACCAATCACATCTCTACCCCCCACTTACGATTTTGCATTATCCCCAGAGATAGAGAGAAAGACTTAGCTTATAAACCTGGCAGAAAGGTGCTATCGAATCCATGTGAATGACCATGAGAAAGCACATCCCGAATCCTGTACCAAAACAACCAAAACAAAGCCAACACGGGACATGGTCCTCGTGCCAAAATATTGAACAGGATATGGGAATAATGAGATAATGGCCTGTCATGTCGAGAAAATTCGATAGGCAATATAATAGCTTTAGATGGAAAAATAACCATCTTGGTAAAGCACAAAACATCTAAGCATATCGTAGCATAGAGCATCAATTCATAGTCCACTATTCTAGACTCATTTTTTATTACACACAGTTTTATTAAAGCGAGAATACTCACCACTATACTACAACGACCATAAATTTGAAACAGACTAGATCGTAAAATGAAATGTGTGAAAGAGTATTGAGTCTTTTATACCCAGATCCTCGAGGTTCAATAACCTAACTCAAGAAATGATACATTTGAATTTTTATCTTTTTTCTCCATCGGGATTTTCGGATAACCACCTAATCATTCCCTCTTAATGAAATTCAAACGTTCATCCTGAGACTTGGTTGTATTTTCTGCACCCCTCCATTTATATTATTTTATATTTTTAATAATAATAAAAAAAAAAATCTCTTCTTAGTAATTACCGAACCAACTCAGTATTTACCGTGTTTTTTTTTTTTTTTTTTTTTTTTTTAATTTTTTTCTCTCTCGGTAATTACCGAACGTGTTTTTTTTTTTTTTTTTTTTTTTTTTTTTTTTTTTTTTTTTTTTTTGAACACACACACACACGATATTTTAGACCCCTCAAAAAGTTATGGTAGCCGAAGACCCTAAGCCCCAGTTCTAGCCGGACTTACAAGATATCACCCTCCAAAGAGGCTAAGTACCAAAGTCGTATTCAATCCGAGTTCAGGACAATATCACTTCAGTATCCCATGGCTCTATCAAAATCTAAATAAAACAAGATGATAAAAACCTAGGCCCAAGTTCTAGGACAACTTACAAGATATCAACCTAATATAACAACCCCAAAAGGGATTGGGTTGAGTACCAAAATTGCATTCAAACCTAGTCTAAGCAAATCCTATCAAAAAGTTTTCATTTTTTTTGTTTGCTCTCTTGACCTAAAACAATTTTTTTTATATCGACTTTTAAACAATTTCCCCGGCAACGGCGCCAATTTGATAAGTGATTTTTTTGCAATTCGGCTCGATCAAATACTATTTATAAAACTCGAAATCTTAGGCAAAACTCACTTTCTAACCGGCAGTGAACCGGGTCGATCGTAGGTAGTGCGTTCAGAGTCCGAGGTCGATCCCAAGAGAAATTGAATCGAATTTAAAACTCGTGTTAAAATCAGAGAACAAAGAGTATATGAACATGACAAAAGATCGATACTTTTATTCTTTCACGACATAAACAAGGATATGAATCAAAACTTTTACCCAGAGTAAATTTCATCAAACTAATGATCTACACAATCAAAACCATATTGCAAGAAAACAAATCGAAATCAGAAAACTCACAATAATGAGGATCAAAACATTGTAGATCAAGACTTTTGAATCCCGAATCAGCAAAAGATATCAACCTTGAATTCATACAACGATCCCATTCATGCACACCACCAAGCCATCGATCGAATATCGTATTCTACTCATTTTATATAAAAATCTAAACTAAGAAATTGAAATACGGAGCCTAGTCCGGAGCTCTAATCCGGCTATTTAGATGTCAACCTGTCATAACAACCGCCCGAGCGGTGGTTGAAACACTAAGCCGTTTTCGAACTTCGTCTAAGCAAATAAAAATATAGGATTTTCTTTTTCGCTGCTCTCTGTATGTTCCTTTATATAGGCAAATGTTGAAGGGCCGGACCGGGCCGGTGGTTAGGCCGGACCGGTCCGGAATCATCATTGCTTATGACTCAGCATGATTCTCGAAGGATCGATTGATTATATTTATGTAATTAAAACTTGTAAAATCCGTATCTTGAGTTGTAGACCTCCAAAAATTTCAAGCGAAATGCCAAAATTACGGTCTCGAAAACTCTACAACTTTCATGAAGGACTCTTCTTCAGAAAACGTCTTCTTGAGTACCTCGTGTTCCTCCGAGCGTTTTTGCGACATTTTTACGAAATTGAATCAATTAGCCACTTGACCACCATTTGAGTTGTAGAAGTCCGATTGACTTGATTCAAAATCCACTGGAAAGCTTTCTTGAATATATACAACTTTTATTAAGGAAACTTCTTCAGAAAATGTCGTTTTGATGAGCCATTTCCATTACGTGTCGTTTCGACATTTCTTGTCTGAATCGATTAGCCACTTGACCATAACTTGAGTTGTAGAACTCCAATTTACGTGATTCAAAGTGCGTTGGAAAGCTTATGTGAAGATCTACAACTTTCATTAAGAAGTCATCCCCTGAAAATGCCTCTAAGCTGGGTCAAATCTCCGTCGAAACAGGTTTTGGTTTTAAGTATGTAAGATAATTTGATCCATTTGAACTCGTAAGCTTGTGGCATCTTCTTCTAATCCTCTAAACACATCTTTTAGGGCTCAAAACATGTCGTTACGTAAAATCTTGGTCCACTTATGATTCTGCAATAAACCACCAAAATACCAAACGTAAATCCGACACGACACTCCGGTTACTAAACCGGTACAAAAACTAATAAAAACTTCTAAAAACACGATATTTTACATAATAGTTACTACTTATATATTTTTATGAAACTTAGGAATTAAAGACTCGAAATGATACAAAAGTGCTCAAAATGATATCAGAAACGGGGTGAAAAGTTATAAAAATAACTGTGAATTTTTCCGTTATCACGTGGCATGTCCAATGTGGACTCTTATTTCGTGTTCTCTAAGGAAAAGATAATGATGATTTGATCCCCTTGATTTTAGGAGATAATAATGGTCATATTTAAATGTCAAAATCAGAGTCTTTATGATTCAGGATTCTTTCAGTATTTATCTGATTTAATGCGTGCGTAAGATGTTATGGCCGAGAAGAACTTAGGCCGACCGGGAGGGTCGGGCACGAGCAAGCTGACCTCATGCACTTGGCCGACCTGGGAAGGTCGAGAGAGAGTGGCCGAGCTTGGGCAGCTCGGATACTGGGGGCTTTTCCCTTTAAGGAAGACCTCTCTCTGTCCTTATTTATCATTAGACTACTATAGGGATGACACGTGGCGAGGTACCGATCCGACCCTCGTTAGTAACCTAGCAAAACAATTTTCACATAATAAAATTTCTCTTTTCTGCCCGTAGATATAGCTAACACAGTGTTAGTAAACCACATTAAATCTGTGTGTGTTTTATAGTTCTTCATTGATATTTATCGCTGTCTGTTATTATAAATTGGTATCATAGAGAGGTTGATTAGGGGGCGTATTATGCGTCGGTTTACAAATTGGTATCCGAGAGAGGCTGATAATTAATGGGCGTATTCTGCGTCGGTTGGGGCTTGCTTGAAATTACCGGCAAGAGCATCTGGATGTAGTTAGCGATTCTTGCGAAGAGCAGTCGGCAATTCTAGCGAGAGAGATGTCTACTTTGAACGTGAAGATCGATAAATTCACGGGGAGGAACAATTTCAGTTTATGGAAAATCAAGATGCGGGCACACTCTATAATC
This sequence comes from Gentiana macrophylla, assembly GCA_026214975.1. NCBI lineage: Eukaryota > Viridiplantae > Streptophyta > Magnoliopsida > Gentianales > Gentianaceae > Gentiana > Gentiana macrophylla. The sequence continues at coordinate 1,875,026 of CM047812.1, read as the reverse complement.
ATGTTGTACCTCACTGACGATATTATCACCGAGGTTGTCAAAGAGGAAACCATGGCTGGGCTATGGTTGAAGCTAAAATTATGTGTATGACGAAATCCTTGACCAACAAGTTACTTCTGAAGCAACGTTTGTTCAGTCTTCGATGCATGAAGGTACACCACTTAGAGATCATCTGGGCCAATTAAACACAATTTTGCTTGATTTATGAAATATTGATGTCAAAATTGAGGATGAGGATGTCGTTTTGATTTTGTTAGTATCTCTGCCATCATCGTATGAGAATTTTGTGTTAATTCTAGCGCTAGTCCCTCTTCTAGTCCAACTCCTTCCCTTACAACTAATAGACATCTTATGCAAACTATAGTTGAAAGTGGCATCATAGCCCAAAATCTATTCTTACCTAGCTATTACCCGGGACACACCATATCAAATGAACCTAACACAATGTCAGAAGCTTTAGCCCTTCCACACTCGATATGAGTTATGGAACATGAATTTCAAGCTCTTTTTTAGAATATTACATGGAAACTTGTTCTTTTTTCTGCAAATCAGAAGCTGGTTGGAAACAAATCGGTGTTTAAGGTTAACTTTAATCCTTTTTTCATAGGATAATGTTAAGTTAAATCTTGATGGATTCCTCTTAAAACATAAGGCCAGACTTGTGGCCAAGGGTTTCCTTCAGACCCCAGGGCTAGACTATACTGAGACCTTCAGTCATGTTACAAAGTTCTCATCCATCATAGTGGTTCTAGCTATTGTTGTATCCTTCAACTGGCTTAATCACCAAATATACATAAACAATGGTTTTCTAATTGGTACTCTGTTTGAAAATATATAATGTAGCAACCTGAGGGTTTTACTGTAATATTCCGATTTTCGGGAAAACACAGTCATGTCTTTTTGCGAAAACGAAATATTATTATTCTTTAATTCTTTTACGGAGTTAAGTATTTTTGGAATATATATATCTATGTGTCAAAAATATATTTATATATTTTGGGGAAAATCTGATAATATGGAAAATAATAAGAGATTATTATTTTTTTGAGATTTTTCTATTTAAGGAAAATAAATCTCATTAGTTTCCATAACCAAAAAGAAATCAAAAATCTTCCTACGCTCTCTCAGAACGGCGTGAGAGGCAGAATTTAGGGCTGAGAGCTTTTCTTCGAGTTTCTAAGGCGATTCTTAACGGTTTTCAGAACGGATTGGAGGAACGGAATCAGCGGGAAAGGAGGATCAATTTGATAGCAAAAGTTCTGAGGTTTGTAAATGTATGAGTTTTAGCCCTAGATGCGGTTTTGATCAAAGTTTGGTGTTTTAGATCTGCTAAATTCGTAGAGTTGTTGTATTAGATGTTTGTGATCAAGTCTAATCCAAGCTTGGGGTTGATCAATTAGGTGTTGAGTGAAACCTTGGAAAGTGCTATAGATTTTTTGAAGGTTTTGGATTGGGATTTGCTTGCTAAAAGGTAAGGGGCTCTTCCTAATGTGTAATTAAGTTTTATGATGTTAAGGTTAAGTTTTAAAATTGGTTTGTGCTTAGAAATCATGACTAGATGTTATTAATGTGGTATGATTTGATATGTAATGTTTAAAACATGTTTTGTTGTGTTTTTGATGATAATCATGTTGGGGAAGGGGTGGAAATCGTTTAAGTGTAGAAAAATGCTCCCAGGTGTCGTAGGCCATGTCCTATCAGATTCTGAGAGTTCAGAGTATTCTGTAGGTGTCGTAGGCTGTGGCCTATGATTTACAAGCCATGGCCTATCTGATTCAGAGAGTTCAGAGAATTCTGCTATGCCATAGGCGCCGGCCTATGATTTACAAGTCGTGGCCTATGGCCTAGAAGTGCTGTTTAACCGCTTTTGCGTGTTTTCAAGTGTAGTAAGTTGGGATAGGCTTGCAAAACTAAGTAGCGCCCTTTCCTTTTGTTTCCTAACCTTATATTAATGATATAAACAAATTAAATGAACATGAACAAACCATGATTGAGCTTCGGATGCGTTTAGTTCCTGCACCGATTGTACTCTTCAAGAGATTTCTAGTTCGGGACCGTCGGAAGAGCATGATTGGGTTGTGCTTTGATGAATTAGTATTCATCGATGTCTATGTATGTGCTAGGCCTTGTTCGTGTCTAATGGTCTAAGTAAGAGAGTAGGAGTTGTGATATTTGGAAATACTAAGGTGGCTACCTAACAATTAATAATAAACGTACTTGTGTAGTAAAAAGATTAAACATCAATCCATTCTTGGTAAGGCACAAGTTTATATCGTGATGTGTGGGTGTTCTGAAAGTGAATAACATTGTAAGCCTCTAAGGCCCTACGTACGGAGGAACTTAACCCGTAAGCCTGAGACCCTAAAATGGAGGGACTTCGTTGAACGTGTGCACTATCGGAGTCTACCATAATAGGCTTCCATGGTAACTGGTGTGATCCACCAATTTGTTGCACCCAGTTACTTCATGGTGACTAGTACCATGCGTAGTGTCCTTGAATGCTGATGTAACAGAGATAAGCTAAGCTAGAAACCAATAGTCACAACATGTGAATTAGCATAAGTGAACCCTAGAGTTGTGTCTGTTTCATAAAGGTAACTTAATAATTAATAACTTGAACCTTTTTTTTTGTACAGATTAATTATTCGTTAGCTTCTCACTCTTGCTAAGTATCTACGTGCTTACCTCCGTTGTATGTTTCTTTTGTATGCATTGTGGGGTGAGAAGATGAACAGGTTGTCCATGAGTTCGATGACGAGGATATGTGATGAAGACGATGTTTGAGGGCGTTGATGCCATGATGAAGCATCCTGTTTTTTTTGCTTTTTGCTACACCAGAAAATGTTGTTCTTTTGTCTCTAGGGAGAGTCTGTTGCTTTTCTTTTAGGACAAGTTGTTTGAGACATCGTACTTTGAACCTTTTTTTTTTTTTTTTTCGTTGATGTAGGAACGTCTTTCTATCTTTAAACGGTTTGTATACTTTTCATAGTAGCATTATGGTGTTTGCCGAGTCTTTTTAGCTTCCGTTTGCTAAACTCGATACGACGTAGTAGAGGCTTACGTGTAATATTGGATTTATTTAATATTATACGTGCTGAGCGTTTCATTTCTGGATAAAGACTCGGTATCCGGGAGCGGGGCGTTATAGTTTATTTAATACGGGAGTGCCAAAAATTTTAAGGTAAGTAAGATAGCTAGTAAAGTTAAGCCTACCCCTCAACCTTTAAGAAACCTATACGGACACCATCCGGGTACAGTGAGTTGAATAGGGCTGAAGCATTTGGTAAAAGATTAGTTAGTGCGGTTTCAGTGGTTCAGTGTTTGGTCAGTTGTTTCATGTGCAAGGGTTTGGGACAGTCTGGGAATCAGTAGCGTTTGACAACGAGGTTAATGTTGGACTTATTTTAAGTTTTAGTGATGAGTGCCAGACTAGCTGTTATAGAGCAAAGGCAAAAAGATGTCTAGATCAAATGTATAGGCTTATTAGAGTTTGATCTTGTATAGGTTTGATCAAACAAGCCTTTGTAAAAAGGTCACCGACTTTCATCAAGAGACTGTCTAGATCGATAGGTACCCGAGTCGATAGACTAGTTTAGGAACCTCTTTGAAGGATCGAAGTGAGAGGGCTCAAACTCAGTTATTGAACGCTAAGGGATCACACTTAGTATTTAAAGTCAAGGATATGAAATCAGAATTTAGGGAAGTCTGTGATGACCTAAACTGATTACATATACCTTGTGTACAAGGTCTAAGTTCCACAAGTTAAGTGGTGATTGGAACTTAGTTATATTCAAAATGGTGTAATCTAACTTCATAATAAAAAGTTAGATATAAGAAAAGTCAGCTGAAGTGTTTTTATAAACACAACAACCTTGGAACAGCTGACTGATATGCATTTCAGCAGACTTACATTCACATGAACCTGCTGATATATATTTCGAATTATTCAAAGGTTACATTGGAAGAATACAAAGATAAGGACAGATAACAACCTCTGATTTTATCAAATAAATCAATGGTTAAGATTAAAGAGACGTTGGAAAGAAACAAAGCTTTATACAATGGATACAAGTCAAAGGGTGGACAGACTGAAAACTGTCAAAAAGCATTCTGACAGTGTCAGTACTCTGAACAGTGATAGAAAGCAAGTCAAGATAAGACAAATCTGAAACGGCTATGTTTGAATTTCAAACATAATTCACAAGGATTCCTACCTATAAATAGAGGACTCCTAATTCAGATACAAGTGATGATTTTTGAGAGAAAAACAACAGATAATCTTGAGCTTCAGATTCTTATCAAGAAAACACCCTGCTGACCCTACTGAGCTTAAAGCTACTGATCCAGTAAACTTTTTCAAGTGTAATCTGCTATCAAGATACATCAAGTTTACACACTTGAAGACCTCAAGCTGCTGATCATATCATCCTGATCAAGCTGCTGAAAGTTGAATCACTTACTTGATTCAAACTTTCTTTTATAAGAAATCTACTGAAGACAGTGAAGCATCTTTGGGTGTCAAGGACTGTTGTTTGTGGTGGAGCCGGTGAAGAGGCAATCCTACCCTTCAAGGACCAGTGGAAGACTTTGGAGCGACAATCCTACTGCTCCAAGTGTTCGAGTTTGTAAAGTCATAGTTATTGGTGAAGGACAAGCAACTTAGGGATTTTTGTAACTGCTACCTCAAGAATCTCTAGTGAATTACCTCCAACATCACAGGAGAAGAGTGGACTGACAGGATTACACCACCTGGAACCATTATAAAAATTGCTTACTTACTTTCTGCATTTATATTCTGCATTAGTACATTTAGCACATCAATATACTGAACTAGCAATTGAATTACACACATACACTACTGAGTATCTAATACTTGGTATCATATTTTAACAACAAGTAATAAGGTTTAATTTAAATATATTCCGCTGCAACAAATACAGTAAAGTCAATAGTCAGCAGACTACTGAGCTATCAGCAGGCTGCTGAAGTTGCTGAGTTTGTTAAGTCCAAAAGTTTTAAGTGTTAAGTTTATTCACCCCCCCTCTAAACTTAACCAAAGCCTTTTCAAGGGACCAACAGTTAACAAGAGGAGATTTGTTAGACGTTGTCCGTGGGGAACAAGTGAAGCTTCAGTTTCGGTTTGTGTTGACGAAGGAGTTGCTAAGGAAGTTCAAAGGATTGAGTACGATCAAGTTTCGAGGACGAAACTCCTCTTAAGGGGGGAGGTATGTAATATTCTGATTTTCAGGAAAAGGCAGACGTGTCTTTTTGCGAAAATGCAATATTATTATTATTTAATTCTTTTACGGAATTAAGTATTTTGGACTATATATATATATATATATATATATATATATATATATATATATATATATATATATATATATATATATATATATATATATATATATATGTATGTATGTATGTGTCGAAAATATATGTATATATTTTGGGGAAAATCTGATTAATTTATAATAAGGAAAATAATAAGAGATTATTCTTTTTTTGGGATTCTCCTATTTAAAAAAAATAAATCTCATTAGTTCTCATAACCAAAAAGAAATCAGAAATCTTCCTACGCTCTCTGAGAACGGCGTGAGAGGCAGAATTTAGGGTTGAGAGCTTTTCTTCCAGTTTCTAAGGCGATTCTTAACGGTTTTCAGAACGAATTGGAGAAACGGAATCAGCGGAAAGAGGGATCAATTTGATAGAAAAAGTTCAGAGTTTTGTAAAGGTATGAGTTTTAGACCTAGATGCGCTTTTGATCAAAGTTTGGTGTTTTAGATCTCCTAAATTCGTAGAGTTGTTGTATTAGATGTTTGTGATCAAGTCTAATCCAAGTTTGGGGTTGTTCAAATAGGTGTTGAGTGAAACCTTGGAAAGTGCTGCAGATTTTCTGAAGGTTTTGGATTGGGATTTGCTTGCTAAAAGGTAAGAGGCTCTTCCTAATGTGTAATTAGGTTTTATGATGTTAAGGTTAAGTTTTAGAGTTGGTTTGTGCTTAGAAATCATGCCTATATGTTATTAATGTGGTATGATTTGTTATTAATGTTTAGAACATGTTTTGCTGCGGTTTTCATGTGATTTTGATGATAATCATGTAGGGAAAGGGTTGGAAATCGTTTAAGTGCAGAAAAATGCTCCCAGGTGTCGTAGGCCGTGGCCAATCAGATGCTGAGAGTTCAGAGTATTCTGTAGGTGTCGTAGGCCGTGGCCTATGATTTACAGGCCGTGGCCTATCTGATACAGAGAGTTCAGAGAATTCTGCTATGCCATAGGCGCTGGCCCATGATTTACAGGCCGTGGCCTATGGCCCAGAAGTGCTGTTTTGACCGCTTTTGCATGTTTTCAAGTGTAGTAAGTTGGGATTGGTTCTTAAACTTATATTAATGATATAAATAAGTTAAATGAACATGAACAAGCCATGATCGAGTTTCAGATTCGTTTAGTTCCTACACCGAATGTACTCTTCAAGGGAGTTGAAGTTCAGGACCGCCCGAATAGCATGATTGGCTTGTGCTTTGATGAATTAGTATTCATTAATGTCTGTGTATGTGCTAGGCCTTGTTCGTGTCTAATGGTCTAAGTAAGAGAGTAGGAGTTGTGAGAGAGCTTATTTGAAAATACTTAGGTGGCTACCAAACAATTAATAATAAACGTACTTGTGTAGTAAAAAGATTTAACAGCAATCCAATTTTGGTAAGCACAAGTCTAATATAGAAACCAATTTTGGAAAATCTGATTATTTTATAATAAGGAAAACAATAAGTAATATTATTTTTTTGGGATTCTCCTATTTAAGGAAAATAAATCTCACTAGTTCCCAAAACCAAAAAGAAATCAGAAATCTTCCTACGCTCTCTGAGAACGGCGTGAGAGGAAGAATTTAGGGCTGAGAGCTTTCTTCCAGTTTCTAAGACGATTCTTAATGGTTTTCAGAAAGGATTGGAGAAACGGAATTAGTGGGAAAGGAGGATCAATTTGATAGCAAAAGTTTAGAGTTTTGTAAAGGTATGAGTTTTATCCGTTGATGCGGTTTCGATCAAAGTTTGGTGTTTTAGATCTCCTAAATTCGTAGAGTTGTTGTATTAGATTTTGTGATCAAGTCTAATCCAAGTTTGGGGTTGTTCAAATAGTGTTGAGTGAAACCTTAGAAAGTGCTGCAGATTTTCTGAAGGTTTTGGATTGAGATTTGCTTGCTTAAAGGTAAGAGGCTCTTCCTAATGTGTAATTAGGTTTTATGATGTTTAGGTTAAGTTTTAGAGTTTGTTTGTGCTTAGAAATCATGCCTAGATGCTATTAATGTGGTATGATTTGATATGTAATGTTTAGAACATGTTTTGTTGTGTTTTTGATGATAATCATGTTGGGAAGGGTTGGAAATCGTTTAAGTGCAGAAAAATGCTCCCATGTGTCGTAGGCCGTGGCCTATCAGATGCTCAGAATTCAGAGTATTCTGTAGGTGTCATAGGCCGTGGCCTATGATTTACAGGCCATGGACTATCTGATTCAGAGAGTTCATAGAAATCTGCTATGCCATAGGCGCCGGCCTATAATTTAGAGGCCGTGACCTATGGCCCAGAAGTGCTGTTTTGACCGCTTTTGCGTATTTTCCATTTGTAGTAAGTTGGGATTGGTTCCTAAACTTTTATTAATGACATAAACAAGTTAAATGAACGTGAACAAGCCATGATTGAGCTTCGGATGCGTTTAGTTCCGGCACCGAATGTACTCTTCAAGGGAGTTGAAGTTCGGGACCATCGGAAGAACATGATTGGCTTGTGGTTTGATGAATTAGTATTCATCAATGTCTTGTTGGAAAGGTGTCCTAAACCCAATCGGGTTGGACCTGATCCGACCGGGTCGGGTCATTTACAGTCTATTTAGTTCATGTAATAACTTTATTATGATTAATAAAAGCACTTATGTTATTATATATTGTTTGTCTTCATATTATTTGTTGTATATATATATAGTAACGTCCCTAGTATCAATCTGTGATAGAGAAACCATGATGGTGATTATGGTTGATGAGATCTCTAATCACTATAACAAGGTTGGTACTTAAATGTCTCTAGTCTTACATATTATCAAATGGGACATTGATAGTATAATCGGACTAAAGACGTATTGGATGTCTTCTATCTTTTAGAAGGTAGGATAGATCTCGCTCTATCGAAGTGTAGAGACACTTGGACCGTATGCGTGGGCGTGTATTAGAGAATGCGTGACGTTAGACCGACCACTTACATTAAGTGTCACACTATGTGGCGGTTGTGTAATTATCCTTTTGACCGGAGTCTTCATGGCATCACGGTGTGGATTGTCATGCTTTGACACTATTGAGATTTCTCCTAACCACGGGCGATCATGCGGTAGTGATTGGGTATGATATTGAAGCATCGCGGAGTATACATGATTGGTCGTCCGGAATCGCGTATCCTATGATTGGGATCGAATATCCGAAATGGCCTTCTTATAAGGAATGTCTAGCTCTCGAGAATCTTTGCAAAGTGGGAGTAAATGTGTTATTCGAGAGAGCATGATATCCAGATTATAAGATACGATCGTCAATGTATTGACACTCGAGAGATACGATCGTATGGATATTGTTACAAATGAGGATTGTAAGTTACACGGTAATCGTTTCACATGAAAGGTAGTAGTCATTGCTTTTGACTCTTCCGATAATTGGGGTCACGGTGTGTTGCTAGACGCTATCCCGTGATCGTTAGGTATGAAGGGCATTTTAGTAAATTGCACTTTGTGTCTACGGCCAACATATTCGGAAGCCTATCGGGTCACACACATATGAACATCGAGTCGGATTAAAATGCGGTTATAGTTGATAACCAAATAATGAAAGTTTATCTCTAGACTATAAATGTTATAGTGGTAAATTAATATGGTGGTATTTATTTATTATGAATAAATAAAATACAAGATATTAATTATATATAAATTAGATTAATTAAAGAATATTCCGGAAGTCAATTTGTTGACTAATGGGGCGCCACTTTTGAGTGTATGAGATACACTTGGATTGTGCATTTTAATTAATAAATATTGCCATAATATTAATATAGGATATTAATTGATTTTGCAAAATAGATTTATGGTAATAAGATAATTGTAATCAATATATGATATTGACAAAATAAATTATAATAAAAGAGATAAATCAATCTAATTGATTTTCCTTATTTTATTAGAAAAATGTTTTCTTCTCCTCCACACAAGTATTGGGGCGCCACCTCCTCTATAAAAAGGAAGTGGGTGTCAAGCTCTTTGGTACAACACAATTGCAAGAGTTCATAATTCTTATGTAAAATAGAGAGCTCTCCATAGTGAGTTTGTGAGGGAAGAAAAGGTCCGGTCTAGCGACCGGAGTTTTTCGATAGCAATCCAAGGAGGATTCCGGCAAGGGGTTCATGTGGATTAGCGATAGAGGCCGGACACGTGGACGGCTTGCGCATTGAACTACTCTCCGTTGGCGGTCAAAGCGACGATCTTGTAGATCATCCAAGGTATAACCGTCAAACTACTTAACGTGTTTATTGCATTAAACGAAGAACGATCTAGAAAAGGAAATCAAATTTTAAATTCCGCTGCGTTAAACTAGTGATTTCCTAACATGTCTGTGTATGCGATAGGCCTTGTTCATGTCTAATGGTCTAAGTAATAGTGTAGGAGCTGTGAGGGAGCTTATTTTAAAATACTTAGGTGGCTAGCTAACAATTAATAATAAACGTACTTGTGTAGTAAAAAGATTAAACATCAATCCCTTCTTGGTAAGGCACAAGTTTATATCGCGATGTGTGGGTGTTCTGAAAGTGAATAACTCTGTAAATCTTTGAGGCCCTAGTACGGAGGAACTTAACCTCGTAAGACTGAGACCCTACGTATGGCGGGACTTCGCCGAACATGTGCACCATCGGAGTCTTCCAGAATAGGCTTCCGTGGTTATTGGTGTGATCCACAAGTATGTTGCACCCAGTTACTTAATGGTGAGTAGTACCATGCGTAGTGCTCTTGAATGCTGATGTAACAGAGATAAGCCAAGATAGAAACCAATAGTCACAACATGTGGATGAGCATGATGTGAACCCTAGAGTTGTGTCTGTCTCATAAAGATAACTTAATAATTAATAACATGAACCTTTTTTTTGTAAAGCTTAATTATTCCTTAGCTTCTCACTCTTGCTAAGTACCTATGTACATACCTCCGTTGCATGTTTCTTTTTTATGCATTGCGGGGTGAGAAGATGAACATGGTGTCCTTGAGTTCGATGACGAGGATATGTGATGAAGACGATGTTTTAGGGCGTTGATGCCATGATGAAGCATCCAGTTTCTTTTAATTTTTGCTGCATTAGAAAATGTTGTTCTTTTGTCTCTAAGGAGAGTCTGTTGCTTTTCTTTTAGGACAAGTTGTTTGGGACATCGTACTTTGCCCCTTTTTTTGGTTTTTCGTTGATGTAAGAACACCTTTCTATCTCTAGTCGGTTTTTTTTTTTTTTTTTTTATCTTTTTCATAATAGCATTTATGGTGTTTGCCGAGTCTTTTTAGCTTCCGTTTGCTAAACTCGATACGACGTAGTAGAGACTTACGTGTAATGTTGGATTTATTTAATATTATACATGCCGAGCGTTTCGTTTCGAGAGCAGGGCGTTACATTTACTGATACTACAAATCCCAATCACTTGTGTCCATGTTATGGTCATAAACAGGCTCATAAGGCTTGGTTTGCGGAACTCATGTCTCAATTACTGTAGCAAGCCTGAAATCTATTTGTTTGTTTTGAATATGAATGGTGTTAATAGTGTGTCCTGGTCTATATAGATGATATCTTAGTCACGTAAAGTAATGTGCAACACATTCATACCTTTATTTAGTTGCTAAATACAATATTCTCTAAGAGACAACTCAAGGTTGTATCTCACTCAACACATATATGAAAATCAAATTTGTTGGTACCATGCCCCCCAAAGTTATGAGATAAATTTTGTAATTTTCCCTATTATCTTGTCATTCCTTACTATCACCCCAAAGTTGACATTTCTCTTTCAAAAAGGAAACGTGCATGATATAGATAAAGTTGGAAGTTCAAAGGAATTGAAAACGGCGCGCCTCCTATAAAAGAAAAAAGAATAAAAGAAGAACCAAAGTAAAGGAAAATGACGTATTCATAACAAAATGCACATAACACATCTTATACGTATTATTTTGTTTTGAGTAATAATACGGACACAACTTGTGAGATACAACGGGTGATACAACATTACTTGCATCCTCGATTATGGTGTAGGATCTAGTGATCAGAATGTAGACCATCATGATCAATGACGCAGTTGATAGTTGTGTTACCCGTTGTGTCTCATAAATTGTGCTCGTGTTATTACTCTTTTGTTATAGCATAGCATTAAACATTAACCCTATATGTGAAAATTGAACTATGAAAGTCAATAGGATTGGGCCATATAAGGAAACAAAAGTACAACTCACAACATAGAAATGAAAAAGATGCATGAAACATGACTAATACTATTGTCAGAGCGATTATTCTAATTGCTCTGGCGTTAGCACAACTGCTACTCATGAAACCTTCGAAAAAACAAAATGACAAGAAAACTAAATAGCCGTACAGAACGACTATTGTACATGAAAATTTATTACAAACACACACAAACACACACAAATCAAGCTGTAAAGTTAGATTGATTGATCTGTAATACTTAGTTTCATCAATTCAAAAGCTTTTGCATGTTCTTTAGAACACTTGTTAAATTACTGCGGCGGCGTATATAGGATTTTCACTGATGAAGCACCTTTAGTAGCAATAGCATTGAATGCTGTAGCAGAAAGGATGAATTTATTGTCATTGCCTCCACCACCAACGATTAAAACTTTGATGGAATTAGAACTCGATTCGTCAGAAATCGTTATTGTAGCACACCCTTTGGCATTTCCGGTCCACAGGTCCTGAGGAACCGTTGCGGTTTTCATGGAACTATCCGCAACAGAGGCGCATACCTCGTCTGCACCATGCAATGAATTAAAGTTAAATTGATACGTGTTTAAGCCGATGAGGCCTAGCCTAAGGATTTGAATTGAAGCCCAAGTTTAAATTCTTTAGAATCTGCTAGAAGAGGTGTTTTTGTCGAAGCATAAAATCTTAATTATCTACCTCCCAATAGCCAACTTAAGCTTTTGAGAGAGATGCTAGTTCAACATGGTATCAGAGCAGGAGGTCCTGAGTTCAAGCATCGCTCCAAACACAATTTTCCCAAACAACCAAAAAAATAGAGGCTCTAAAAAATATAATAAGCCCACAAACAAACCAAAAAAAATTGGGCTCTCTAAAAATATAATAAACCCACAATTGAGGGGGCGTGCGTGTGTTGAAGCGCACCACTCTGATTCTACTTCGTCTGACTCTGTTTCAAGAATGTCTAGCTCTATTCTACTTCGTCTGACTCCGTTTCAAGAATGTATAGTAGTAGTTCAAACAAGAGAGTGAAAACTGAAGAATACGTTATTGAAGATTTTAATGTATAAACTAATTGGTAATTGGAAAAGAATATGTTATTGAAGATTATAATATATAAACTAATTGATAATTTGAAGATTCCTAGTTAAGACTAGTAATAAACATGTCTATAAACCATGGTTTTCATAATATCTGATTATAGTCGTTCAAACAAGAGAGTAAACACTGAAGAATACGTTATTCAAGATTTTAATATATAAATCAATTGATAATTAGAAGATTCCTAATTAAGACTAGTAATAAACATGTCTATAAACTGGGGCGGACGCAGAATCTCGGGTAAGGGGGGGCAATAAAAATTTTCAAGGCAAATTTTTTTTTTAAGGGGGGCAAACTATATGTATTATATAAATTTTAGTGTATTTTTTTCGGATTAAGAGAGGCAGTTGTCCCCCCTTGGCTGTATGTAGGTCCGTCACTGTTTATAAGCCTTGGTTTCCAATAATATCTTATTATACTGTGAAAACTGAGGAAAGAGATATACAATTTACAAACACAAAAAACCTTTGAAACTATTTATTTGCTTACTCCAAAAACTCAATAAAAACTTAAAGAAAGGAAGTATAGCTATATAAACATCGGTTTTGTCCAAGTTGGTATTAAACCTCTCACAAAAGAACGTGTATGTGTACACACACATATATATTCCCTTAAGAACTAAAACCACATCATTATAACTGTGGATGTGTTTTCAGGCCTATTTTCTTCTTCAAGAAGTGTCTTCCACATACAACATTATATTGTTCGTGTTTATTGTAAATATCGATGTTGTATTTCTTTTTCCTGAAAAAAAAGAATTGACTTGAAATTAATGCTCAAAACAAAATTAATTTGACAGTCACCGGGTTTTGGACAGCCGGATGTAGCTGTATATTGTACGTCCCTGTGGGCAGTGGAAGCAATTGCAGATGCTAGCACGATCATGAAGAAAACATACTTTAGCATGGCTTCCATCTTTTCCTCTCTCCGTTTTTGAATATATAATAAGATAAAGATAATTGTATATTTGTTTCTTTTTCTTTGGTTTGGATGTCTAGAAGATGGAATGACTCCTTCCTTATATAGTGTATTTCTTTGGCACTGGGTGGGGCCGGTCTTACCGTCTATCCCAAAGTTTCGTTAAAGAAATAAATCGAATGTTGTATCTCAGTGGTTTAATGTGTATATAAATGGCTACTTATATATCTTTTATTGCTAAAAAAAGTCGGGTTTTTTTTAACGAAATTGAACCCCACACTCTGGGTTATGGACAAAACTGTCATTACAACATCACTGTTATTTTATCATTGAATTGTGCCTTTTAGGACGGCATTTGACGGACAATATTATGTGCATAAAGTGACAGTGCTTGTGATAGATGATTTTGATAGCAACGCATTTATTATAGTATTCTACAATGGGGAATTAAGAATGGCCGGAGAATTTGTTGATTTTTAATCATGCCAAAATGTTCCTTTTTTGATAAAAAAAATAAATAAATTCATGCCAGATGTTTCTAAAAAAAATATTAATGAATCATGCCAAATTGACCCGATCCATATAATAGGGGTGAACAAAAAATCACAACCCGACCTAATCCGAACTACTCTAACCAAACATAACGCGCAATTGCGGGTTAAAAATTGATTTGGGTTGATTATGGTAGTAATATATTTTGACCCGTATTTCATGGGTTGAGTATGAGTTGTACCATAAAAAACATATTTGAACCTAAATCAACACACACACACACACACGCACACACACGCACGCACGAACACACACACGCACGCGCACACGCACACGCACACTCACACGCGCATACACGTATACACACAATTTGGGTTGATTATGGTTTTAATATATTTTGACCCGCATTTTATGTGTTGAGTATGAGTTGTACCATAAAAAAACATATTTGAACCTAACTCAACACACACACACACACACACACACACACACACACACACACACACTGCACACGCACACGCACACACACATAATTTGGGTTGATTGTGGTTTTAATTTATTTTGACCCGCATTTCATGTGTTGAGTATGAGTTGTACCATAAAAAAACATATTTGAACCAAACTCAACACACACACACACACATGCATGCAAGGGCGGCTGCAGGAATTGGGTGACACGGGCCAGGGATCGAGATCGACACACTGTATTACAAAATTTTAATATATGGCACGGGTCAAGGGCAAATATTTGAAAATTTTAGCGGGTCAGTAAGTAGATATTAATACATAAAAATTTTAAATTGTGTATAATATACATAGAATTTTTTTTTTGTTTTTGTTTTGAGGGTCAGGTGACCCTTTTTCTAATGAGTGGCGCCGCCCCTGCATGCACGCGCCCACGCCCGCCCGCATGCACACACACACACACACACCGCGACAAACTAGATTACTAGACAATGGAAAATGGAATGGTTTTCTAATTTTTCAACTTTCAAGATAGACATTTAAACAAAACACTATAACATATTTTTCATGCACGGTAAAACGTACAGACTAATTTCTATCATCGCTTGGTCTAAAAGGGCTAACCCGAATTCACAAGACATTTATGTCTCACACTTATATAGAGGTGAGCATTCTACTAATTTACCGATGTGGGATTTTACAAATTCATAAATAAACAAAGTTCAATATTTTCTTCAATGTTGATATAATGATGCTATATGCATTTATTCTATTACTTGGTTTTTAAATGTTCAATATTTTCTTCTTTACAATAACTAAACAACTGAAGATAGATTATCGAATCAATTAATCGACACTAAGAGTGTTAAAACCTAATGTCATGCTAACCCGCACCCAACCCACATTTAACAAAATCCGCATGTGTGGGTTGAGCTTTAAATTAAGTTGAATATGGTTTTATATTTTCTAACCCGCAATATAAACGTTTTGTATGAGTTTTTATGAAACCCGCACGACCCAAATTATATGCACCCCTAATTTGATGCCCTTGTCAAATATTTGTTTGCTGGCCTAAAACCCATGAAATGCACTACAATAACGTTAAAATAAATTATTCATTCTATAATTAATACGAACTGTGATGATATCAATCTCCTTTGTTCTTGGATTTTCTTTCCGGCATCTTGCCAGCTAATAAAGTGTTGTTTTAAAAATAGTGATAACTTTAAATAACAAACGCCCATATACAATATAAAGAAACAGTCATCTGCTATGTTGTCTTTGATGTGTTTTATTTACACTTCGGAAATTCTACTCATACACCTCATGTATTTTTTAAAATAATTTTTTTTTATACACCACACATTTTATGTTTTGGGTCCCAAATTCTACTTATACATCTCATGTCTAATATGATGTAAAATAAGAAGGGTTTATTGTCAAAAAAGACAATTTAAACATAGAAATATACAAAGAGGACAGTGAAATATTTTTCTGGGTAAAAATGACATATCATTATTCCACTGTGATAGTGAAACATTATATTTGGGGTCAGTTCCACTGCAGCAAACGGTGGATTTGGGGTTATGAACAGTTGATTTGTCCTTATCACCCAATTTATATTTCCACTGTCTTCTCCATCTTCCCCATATATTTTTGTCCTTTTAAACCACTCCCCAAAAAAAGAACACTCTTGCCAAGGAAATTTTAAAATTGCCTAGTTTTCAAAATTCTAATAACACCCAAATGTTAATAAATAAATTATCACCCCCATCCAAACCGTCCCGTCCCCCTCTCCTCCCCCTCTCACATCCCCTCCCCTCCCCCAATCCCCCTTTAATCGGCTTGTTATGCTCCTACAGTATCCCCTCGTCTATCGTTGGACCTAATTTAGCAGGAAGATGAACAAGAGTATGGTTTGAGAATGATGGAGTCAACGAACAAAAGTCTGAGTTAACGAACAAAAGTCTGAGTTTTATGATGCTTAACTCCAATAACAAAAGTAGTATCCACGCAAGTTGAGAAGCCACAGCCTTCCAACGTGTGTCTCCCAGCAACACCAGGTGGATGGTGTTTCCCGCCGCCGGACCTCCTTGATATGCTACCGGAATAATCCGAAGATTATTCCAACTCAAAACCCGAAGAACTATAGCCGAAAATTCCAAGCTATATTCTTCCAATATGGAGTGTTTTGTGTGTTGTAAAAGACTTGGGAGAACTTTCTTTATATAGGAGAGTAATCATTGTCTTCCAAGGATTTATTTAATTAATACAAAATTAATTATAATAATCCTTTTCCTAAAAAGATATATCTAGTATATTCCAAAATAAATAAGGATATATAAGAGACATTTTTTTCCTTAAATTATTTAACACATAAATAATTTAATCACATGTCTTATTATTTATTGAGAAAACAAATTTCCCAATAATAAACAACATAATATGCGCCCCAAACCCTAATTTATTGGGTCATGCGCATTTTCCATTTATTTGGGCCGAGTCCACGAAAAATGTATTTTCATGTATTTAATTATCTAGTCCAACTAAACAATTAATCCACATATCAATTAAATAGTCCAATCTAACTATTTAATTATAATTGAGGTGAAGCGACGAGAAAACCTATATGCTATATTATGAGCCACGTCGGGGACCATGGACCCATATTCAGTAGCTACAATAAATCGAATAAAATTATTCATCAGACAGAATAATTATATCCAACCTATTAATTCCAGGATTACACCATCATAAACCCGAAACTGAACTCTATCGAATATAGATAACTTGCACTCAATTTATGAGTCGAAACCGTCCACTGATATAATCATTTCATACGGATAAATCCTCAATAGACTGTTCACTTCGATTCGGGATATTTCCGTCAAACCTTTCTCGAAACATATTATCATTTTTTACCATTAACCCCCTAGTGATCAATTAGTTCAAAACCAATATGATATGAACTCGGCCGATCAATCAGTTTATAGGGTTAACAAATAAAGGAATCTGCTCATCTTTTCTTCCCGAGGAAGGAATGGATTCCATATCTGTGATAACACAGACTACTCACTCATTCTAGAATAGAGCCAACGAGAAGTGTTGGACCACATACTACGAAGTGATCCTTACTAACACATCAAACTCTACCGTAGTTTAAGCAGTTGTCTGTGATCACCTCAGGATTAAGATTAATCCATATATGATCATCTTGTGATTCGATAAAACTTCTCGATTACGGAATTATATCGAGAACTCATATCAAATCGGTCCAGCCCTATATGATTATCATCATATATAAATGCCCCACTAGGTACTCTATTACCGACAGTCCGGATAAGACTGTCACACCGTAAAGTGTTCTGGGCGCATTATTAGCAAATTAATCTTGAGACCCGTACTCAGGTTAATAAACGCTACGGACTAAGTTAATTTTAAGTACATCTCACTAACTCAATCCTCTTGTGTATAGCCATACACTGAGTTATGTGATTACATAAACGAGGTACTTAGGGTTTTCAGTAGTGTCTTAATTATAAGCATACATGCATACAATAAGATGAATTATTAATTCTGTCCTAAAACAATTAGATAATTGTCTTTTGGGCACTACACCTAACATAAAGATGTGTTGAGAAAAATTTCCTGGGATGAGTGATGGGAGTCAACTTTACGTGATTCCGGTGCATTTTCTACCCCCGTTTACCATATTTTTAGCATGTTTCTTGTTGTTTCTAGACCGTTTTGGGGTAATATCTTGAGTTTATAGCACGAGGAGTAATTCCGTCACTTTGATGGTTTACTACCTCTTTTTATTGATATTAACCTCATTCCGAGCACTTTTACCCTCCGGAATCGTTTGTGTGTCGTGTTTGTTCATGAGGTTGTAGGGTATTGGTGTCTCGAGAAGCCGGAAGGAAAAAATTTACGATGAGAAGCATGGTCAAGGTGCAACAATGAGCCAAGGAAGGAGAAAGAGGAAGAAAAGGGAGATGAATGGTTGGTACCCTTGTGGTGTGTTCGGTTCAGCAGCATTTTGACCCATTATGGAGGCATTTTCTGGTCATGGTTTCTTCATGAAAGTTGTAGACAATTCAAATAGCTTTCCAACGCATCTTGAATCACTCCAATCAGAGCTCGGATAAAGAAGTTATGAAGGATTTACTGCAGCCCAGAAAAACAGAGCATATGTCCGTACGGACATGAGTTTCTGTCCGTACGGACAACTCTCTGGTTGCGAAAAAACTCAAAAAATGAAGAAATTTCCGTACGGACAACCTTCCTATCCGCCCGGACGAGTCCCTGCTATATAAAGTCGCATCGAAACATTGACCATAAGTTTTGAAGGAGGTAGATAGTTTAGAGGCGATTTAGGCGATTTTCTTCATCTTTTAGAGTTAGATTTAGTGTTATATATCATTAGAATCCTCTTTCGATCCTCTCTTAGATTATATAACTTTTATCTTCGATCTGTAACTTTTCGATTGTCAAAATTGGGTCTTTTTGGAGCTCGAATTTGGTGCTCTTCATAGTAATCAAGTAAGTATGTTTTCTTGTTATTTTATTGTTGTTGTGATGTTTTTCTCTTGTTTGTATTGTTTAGATTTGATTATGAGTAGCTAGATTTGTCGTATGGTCGAACCACGTGAATGCGGGTGAAACACCATTGGAGAGATGAACCGGGAGGTAGTGGGTAGCGTAATTTAACGTTTTAATCGATAATCCATATCACGAAACTTGTTTTGATTGTTTTAATAGCTTTGAATGATATTGACAACATTGTTCATTGTTGCACACACGTTAGCTTATAAATGTATGTTGCGGTGAAGTGTGGGAGCGGGGTTCGGGACCGTAGAAGTTTTGGGTTTAAAGGTAGTCGACACCTACCCGTGTACTAGGTTGGCGCCTCTAGTCATCAAGTCCGGGCCCAATCACGGGTTTGACTTATGAGTTTTCGTTAGACGGCATGGTAGAGTAAGGCACACTCCGGGGTAATCTTTACGAGGGTAAAGTAATCCGTTGGATCGTAGTTCGCCATACCTCTTTTAATTGTTTAGAATTCCGAGTAGTGTAATCTTTCTTTTATGTAATATCTATCTGTTTGACCTGAACTGAGTGCTAAGTCAACTGTGGTACTCAAAAACCAATCTCTGTGGGTTCGACCTCGGACTCCTAAAGCACTATCCTACAATCGACCCGGTCCACTGCCGGTTAGAAAGTAGATTTTGCTAAGGTTTCGAGTTTTTACTTGTTTAACCGGACCGTAGAAAATCCGCTTATCAAGTTGGCGCCGTTGCCGGGGATTGGCAATGCTTTGATATCACAATAGTTGACCAAAAGCTTGGGCTTAGGTCGTTTTATTGTTTTCTTGTTGTTTTACGTGATTTTGCAGCTTGAGCATAAATGGGTGGATATTCTCAACAATACAACTTTTATGAAGAAAAATCCACCTATCAATCTTGGGCACCTGAGCTTGGTCAAAATAAGTATTATCAACCTTATGACCAAGAGCAGGGTGCGTTCATGGGATGTGGAATGGACGACGACGATTATCGATATGATGAGGGGAACTATAATGGACAGAATTCTGGGGCCAATTGGAACCAGAATCACCCAGGAAATTGGGGAGGCAACCAAAACAGTCAATGTTGGGGGCAGGAGTAGAATTATGATTCGAACAGACCGTGGAATTGGAGCTCTCAAAATCCGCACTTGCAGCAGATTGACCTCGCCTATGCCGAAGAGGAACGAGAAGTAGGTATTATTCGAGAGAGTCGATGGAAAGGGTTTCTATGGCTATGGATGAGGAAGTGTCGGCATATCGATTGATCGATTGGTTGAAGCGGATGTTTGGGTTATATCACGAGAGGCCACGGATGCTCTTGAACGGGTGGGGAGATTCAAGACAAGTTTTCCAATGGGGAATATAGGGCGTGCCCAACTAATGAAGATTGGCCTCATATGAGATCTGAGTTATTATGTTGGATGTCTCGAGGATATCGTGTCTCTCATTACGGCCCGGATGCCGGATCTAATAGAAAAGTCTTGCGCACAAAAGGGGATTGAGGTTGGTGACGTGACCCCCATGGAAACGGTCTGGGTAGATAGTGATATTGACGAGTCAAGTTGCTATAATGAGGTGCTCGTCATGGAGGATCCAGTGGTTGAGTTGGCCTTATCACCGCCGTCCCCCATTGTAGTATTTGATAGTATCAGTTTCCAAGTTCTACCGAGTGAAATTCCGACCAGCGAGCTAAAAAATGATGATGTTTTGGTAGAGTCCGTGGTGCAACCCACCATTTATAGGAATGAGCAAGACTGTTTTGGTGATGGCACGGATTCAATTTGGGATGAAGAGGAAGTGCCAGATTTGGAAATGGAAGATGTGCAAATTCTATCTATTACACCGCCGCCCGAAGCAATGCAAAATAATGACGTGGAGGGGTGTGTGATAGATTTGAGCATAATATTTGATGAGACAGAATTAGAGACGAAAGAGAAATTGGGATCGCCCATTTCACCCTCACTCCAAATTGAAGTGAATGAAGATGTTATTATGAAGAGTGTCGTGAAATCATATGAGACTAAAAAGCCGTCTATGGTAGAGCTACCGGGAGAAGTGGAGATTATTAGCGCGCGGTCCCGGATTATTACATTCTTCCACTTTGTGTTGATGAGTATTTCATGATCGATTTTGTGTACTCACCGGTAGATGGAGCTCAAAGAATTTTTAAAAGGGACAACTACCATGGAATGGCAATTTTAAGAAGAAGATAGTGAGAGATTTTGACAAAAGAGGATTCCCGAGTTGGCAAGAGGTAACATCGAGGGCTATGAGAGGTAAGTTTCTAGCGAACTCGCTTTCCCCCTATGCTTGCTATGTTCATTCTCCTTGAATTGTTGATGTTCTTGAGTTCGGATTTTGGTTGATGGTTTTGGTGATACTTGTTTGAAATAAAATATTTGAATTGTTGTTTTGAGTCTTTTGAGTTATGAGTCCGTTTAGTGCCATTAAGTCGATGCTAACGACATTAAACAAAGCACTTCTACATTTTCCTCGCTTGTGCCAATAGTATAACTTTGAAAAATTTGGCATTGTATAAGTCATTTTGTCGAGCCAACGACGTAAAACAAAGGCGCTTGGGGAGGCAACCCACCATTTGTTGTGTTTTGCTTGTTTTGAGGTCCATCTTTTGTGTTTTTGGTATTCTTTGTTGAATCCGGATGATCACGAGGTGCCTTACTTGCATGAAATGCACTTTTCCCCTGTATTTGCACCTGTCCGTACGGACAGTATAGTCCATCCGTCCAGATAGATCTCGGGTTTTCACTCTATTTTTGGCAGTCATCTGTCCGTCCGGACATACATTTCATCCGTCCGGACGGTTCTTCAGCTATCCGTCCGGATATACTTCTGTGGGGGTGAGAATTTCCTTTTGACTATGGCTTTTGTGCGTGACGGGGATGCTTTTATGTGAGCCTCTGTGGCCTTGTTTTATGCGTGGATGCTCTGTGTTTCTTTTGATTATCTTTACATCCAAAGGTAAATTCCCGTCTAGTATGGTTGATATGCTTTGATACCTTGATTGTGGCATGACTTCTATTTGTTATATATATCTCGTATCTATCACCATCTTTTGGCACGTGGACTTTTCCCGTGCATGTGTTTGCCTTGGTTTTTGTTTCTATGGTTTCAGATATTCGAGATGGAGCTTACTAGAAGATGTCACGCGGGCTATGAGTGCGCCTTTTTGCCGGGTTTTTGATCAAACAGCTAAGTCTTTTACTCTTTTTATCTCTCAAACACTGAGGACAGTGTTTCGTTTAATTGTGGGGTGGGAGACTTAGCCGTTTTCTTGTTTTTGTTGTTAAATGTGCTATATATGTGGTATGCTTAGCCTATGACCGGGCTCGAGTTGATTTTGGGGTAAATTTTAAAAATTTTCAAGGTTTTTAACACCATGTTGTGTGTGTTATTTTCACATTCGAGTGGTGATCACCTTAGTAAGGATCCCAACATGTACATTGCGGTCTAATATTATCTTGAGAATGGAGTTTATTAATTTCACGTAAGCTACACCTTGTGCACAATTTGATTACTACCACCTCTCATACCACTAGTCTCGAGACGAAATAGAAAGGTTCACCTAAGTAGGACACGGGATGACGGTTTTGGCATTCTTCTTGACCCTACTTTAGCCAAATAAGCCTGAGCCGAACATTTGACCTTCGTAGCCCTCTCGGCCTTGATAGAATGGTCCGACCACCATTCATTTTATAGCCGTTTCGTTATTTAACCGTAAACCTACCCTTGAGCCTTAATTATGGTCACATTCCTTCGTTCGACCTACTACGAGTGGACTTAGTCTCTTGTTAGATCACACTTGCCAAGGCAAGTGTGGGGTGGGGAAATGATGTTACTAGTCGGTTGGTTGGTTTCTCGGTTTTGAGTCAGTATGAGAGAGGGAGGAGCTCCTTTGGTCTTGGTTGCTCGGTTTTGGCCCAAAAAGAAAAGAAAATATGTACTTATTTCTTCTTCTTTCAAAAAAAAAAAAAAAAAAAAAACAAACAAATAACTTGGATGTATATAGAAATAAAGGATTGGAGTCAAGGGCAATGAGCTTAAAGTTAATGATGATGTTAGGGTTGGGATAGTTAGATAGGTGCTATTGTATTCGATCTCACCTCACGACGCTTGAAACATAGTCGAGTTTGGCAATGAGTTCGGGTGCGTTAGTATCCTATGGCTCCTAAAGTGTTAAAAATGATCAAAAGGAGTTTTGGTGGTTTGTTTGATATAAATGAAGTGGTACATGTGTTGATTAGGTTCACTTGTACTTCTTTTCTCCAAGTCCCAAAATACCCTTTTCGATTAACCGAATTACCCTAGCCTAACGTTATAACCCTTCAAGTCCTACCCGATTGTGTCCAAACTTAGTGACCTTGATTAATGGAGAGGCTAGTGGGTATGAGACGGTTGGTAGACTTTTGGTTGGGATTCAAGCCCCGACAATCATTTTGAGCACTTGGTTTTAGCTTGGCACCACACACACCCCATTTTCTTGATAATGTTGTATCGGTATGTTTATGTTCGTGTTTCTTACTTTGTGGTTACCTCGAGAGTGTGATTAGTAGAACCTACATCACGAAGTTGAATCCCTTGGTTTGTTTTAAAATGCTTAATTTGCTCGAGGCGAGCAAAGGCTAAGTGTGGGGTGGTGATGGGAGTCAACTTTACGTGATTCCGGTGCATTTTCTACCCCCGTTTACCATATTTTTAGCATGTTTCTTGTTGTTTCTAGACCGTTTTGGGGTAATATCTTGAGTTTATAGCACGAGGAGTAATTCCGTCACTTTGATGGTTTACTACCTCTTTTTATTGATATTAACCTCATTCCGAGCACTTTACCCTCCGGAATCGTTTGTGTGTCTTGTTTGTTCATGAGGTTGTAGGGTATTGGTGTCTCGAGAACCCGGAAGGCAAAGATTTATGATGAGAAGCATGGTCAAGGTGCAACAATGAGCCAAGGAAGGAGAAAGAGGAAGAAAAGGGAGATGAATGGTTGGTACCCTTGTGGTGTGTTCGGTTAAGCAGCATTTTGACCCATTATGGAGGCATTTTCTGGTCATGGTTTCTTCATGAAAGTTGTAGAAAATTCAAAGAGCTTTCCAACCCATCTTGAATCACTCCAATCAGAGCTCGGATGAAGACGTTATGAAGGATTTACTGCAGCCCAGAAAAACAGAGCATATGTCCGTACGGACAAGAGTTTCTGTCCGTACGGACAAATCTCTGGTTGCGAAAAAACTCAAAAAATGAAGAACTGTCCGTACGGACAACCTTCCTATCCGTCCGGACAGAGACCCCTGCTATATAAAGCTGCATCAGAACAGCCCAGCCGCAAGTTTTGAAGGAGGTAGATAGTTTAGGGCGATTTGGGGCGATTTTCTTCATCTTTTAGAGTTAGATTTAGTGTTATATATCATTAGAATCCTCTTTCGATCCTCTCTTAGATTATATAACTTTTATCTTCGATCTGTAACTTTTCGATTGTCAAAATTGGGTCTTTTTGGAGCTCGAATTTGGTGCTCTTCATAGTAATCAAGTAAGTATATTTTCTTGTTATTTTATTGTTGTTGTGATGTTTTTCTCTGTTTGTATTGTTTAGATTTGATTATGAGTAGCTAGATTTGTCGTATGGTCGAACCACGTGAATGTGGGTGAAACACCATTGGAGAGATGAACCGGGAGGTAGTGGAGCGCATAATTTAACGTTTTAATCGATAATCCATATCACGAAACTTGTTTTGATTGTTTTAATAGCTTTGAATGATATTGACAACATTGTTCATTGTTGCACACACGTTAGCTTATAAATGTATGTTGCGGTGCGTGTGGGAACGGGGTTTCGGGACCGTAGAAGTTTTGGGTTTGAAAGGTAGTCGACACTACCCGTGTACTAGGTTGGCGCCCTAGTCATCAAGTCCGATTCCAATCACGGGGTTTGACTTATGAGTTTTCGTTAGACGGCATGGTAGAGTAAGGCACACTCCCGGGGTAATCTTTCTGAGGGTAAAGTAATCCGTTGGATCGTAGTTCGGCCATACCTCTTTTAATTGTTTAGAATTCCGAGTAGTGTAATCTTTCTTTTATGCAGTAGTATAACTTCATATCTATCTGTTTGACCTGAACTGAGTGCTAAGTCAACTGTGGTACTCAAAAACCAATCTCTGTGGGTTCGACCTCGGACTCCTAAAGCACTATCCTACAATCGACCCGGTCCATTGCCGGTTAGAAAGTAGATTTTGCTAAGGTTTCGAGTTTTTACTTGTTTAACCGGACCGTAGAAAATCCGCTTATCAATGAGAGAGAGTGAGAGAGGGAGAGTGAGAGAGAGAGGGGAGAGTTCTTGTGTCATGAGGCATGCAAGGGAGGCTAAGAGTGGCGGAATGGGTTCGAAGAATAGCTGGTTTGAGGACTTAAAGAAGGTGGCACACTCTTACTATTTTACCAATTTCCCTGAAGATTTGGAAGAAAAGAAACTGTGGCAGGTTTTTGATCATTTTGGTACGGTATTGGATGTGTTTGTTTGCAAGACGAAGAATGGTAAAGGTAAGAAGTTCGGATTTGTGAGATTCAAGAAAGAAGGGCTTCACTCGATTCTTCACAAGATGCTTGAAAATGTTTGGATTGATTCGTACAAAGTCTTTCTGAGATATCAAAGTGAATTTCCCATCAAGAAAGTTGCTGCGAGTTCAAAAGGTAATCTTGGAAACGTTTGCAAGTTGGGTGTTGAGAAAACACCTGGAAGAAGTTACGCCGAGGCTGTTCAGTTTAGGGGTGTTGGAAAATAGGTCCAAATTCATTCTGGTAATGCTTCTAGCAAGGAAAAGTTGTCTTCCTCTCCCGGTGCAAATCTGTTGAAATGTAAACTTGATTTTGAGCCTTAATTTCTCAAAGAGTCCAAAATTAAATAGGCCTTAAGGTCCAAGTTCTAGAAACTTGTATGAGTCAATCTAGAATTATGTTGTAGGATGTACTTATGTTGAGAATTCTAGAGAGTTAATAAATTATCTTGTATGGAAGACACTAGAATAAGGTAGTAAATGAATAAGGTGGAAGACTCTAGAAATAATCCTAGTTGAAGACTAGTACTATAAATAGGACCCAAGCCATAATGTTTGTATCAAGCAAAAATCAAGAAGTTTTGAAGTAATAAAAGAAGTTTCTTCCATCAAATCTTCCTACCATCTTCCACTCTCAAATACTTCTCCATTAATAATATCTCATTCCAACAAAGTGGTATCAGAGCGCAAGGTTCATGATCATATCAAGAAATGGCTTGCAGCGGCATGGTTCCCTTTCAAGTCCCGATGCTCAACAAAAGCAATTATGATAATTGGAGCATCAAGATGAAGGCCCTCATTGGATCACAAGATGTATGTGAGATAGTAGAGAAAGGCTATGATGAGCCGAATAATGAAAGTGGTTTATCTCAAACTCAGAAGGATAGGTTGAGATACTCAAGAAAGAGAGACAAGAAAGCTCTCTACCTCATTTATCAAGGGTTGGATGAGGATGCTTTTGAAAAGATATCGGAAGCAAAGACTACCAAAGAGGCATGGGAAAAGCTTCAAACTTCCTATAAAGGGGCAGATCCAGTCAAGAAAGTACGTCTTCAAACCTTAAGAGGGAGTTCGAAGCTTTGCATATGAAAGAAGGAGAAGTCGTCTCTGACTATTTCTCTAGAGTATTAACCATTACTAATCAACTAAAGAGGAATGGTGAAAAGCTCAATGACGTAAAGATCATGGAAAAGATTCTTCGATCGCTAAATCCCAAGTTTGAGCATATTGTTGCTATCATCGAAGAAACTAAGGACTTGGAAGCCATGACTATAGAACAACTCTTGGGTTCCTTACAAGCTTATGAAGAAAAGAAAAAGAAAAAGGAAGAGATTGTGGAACAACTCTTCAAGACTTAAGTTAATCCAAGAAAGGAAACAAACAATCATAGTGAAAGTCAACATATTCGCCACCAGGGATATTGTAGAGGCCGCGGTCGAGGATGAGGACGTGGACAAGGATGTGGACAACGTCGACAATCGATTGACGACAACGACAATTTTCAAAGGAGAGGAACTCCATCACGAGGACGTGCAAGAGGCAACTCAAGATCAAGGAATGATAAGTCATATGTGAAGTGTTATAATTGTGAAAAACCTGGTCACTATGCCTCCGAATGTAGAGCTCCTAAAATTAATAGAGTTGAAGAAAAGGCCAACTATGTTGAAGAAAGAAATCAAGAAGATTGTACTCTACTTTAGCTTACAAAGGCCATGAAATTGGAGAAGGATGGTACTTGGATACCGGTGCAAGCAATCATATATGTGGGAGAAAAAGCATGTTCGTGGAGCTTGATGAATCTGTGAACGGGAATGTATCCTTTGGAGATGACTCTAAAATAGCAGTGAAAGGCAGAGGTAAAATTCTTATCCGATTGAAGATTGGACAAAATCAATTCATCTCCAATGTCTATTATGTCCCAAACATGAAGAGCAACATCTTGAGTCTTGGGCAACTTTGGAGAAAGGTTATGATATTCACTTAAGAGATAATAACCTTTCTATACGAGACAAAGCAGACAACTTAATTGCTAAGGTGCCGATGACAAGGAATAGGATGTTTGTGATAAACATTCAAAACGACGTTGCAAAGTGTCTCAAGGCATGCTACAAAGATGCATATTGGCTTTGGCATCTTCGATATGGGCATCTCAATTTTGGAGGTCTAGAGTTGCTCTCCAAAAAGGAGATGGTGAGAGGATTACCCAGTATTCGTCATCCCGATCAAGTATGTGAAGGGTGTCTACTTGGAAAACAATTTAGGAAAAATTTTCCGAAGGAATCCACTTCAAGAGCTTAAAAGCCACTAGAACTCGTACATACAGACGTGTGTGGTCCAATCAAACCAAGCTCTCTTGGTAATAGTAACTATTTCCTCCTCTTCATCGATGATTTTTCAAGAAAAACATGGGTGTATTTCTTGAAGCAAAAATCAGAGGTCTCTGAGATGTTTAAGAAATTTAAAGCTGCCATGGAAAAAGAGAGTGACCTAGAGATCTGATCGGGGAGGAGAATTCACCTCAAATGAATTTCAAGAGTTTTGTAGTGCAAATGGAATACGTCGGCCATTGACGGTTCCAAGGTCCTCCCAACAAAATGGAGTCGCCGAAAGAAAGAATAGAACAATCCTTGATATGGTGAGGAGTTTTCTCAAAAGCAAGAGACTTCCAATGAAGCTCTGGGCAGAGGCTGTTGCATCTGCAATGTACTTGTCAAATCGGTCACCAACAAGAAGTGTATGGGGCAAGACACAACAAGAAGCATGGAGTGGGAGGAAGCCTGGAGTCTCCCATCTACGAGTTTTCGGGAGCATAGCCCATGTTCACATACCTGACGAGCATAGAAGAAAGTTGGATGATAAAAGCGAAAAGTATATTTTTATTGGTTACGACTCCAACACCAAAGGATACAAGCTTTACAATCCGAATACTAGAAAAACAATCATTAGTCGAGATGTTATATTTAATGAAGAAGGAGAATGGGATTGGGAGACATGTGATGATGACTATAACTTATTCCCTTACATTGACGAGGGCGACATGGAGCAACCAAGAGAGGAGCCCACTACCCTCCAAAACTTCACCAGCCACAACTACCCAAAAAGTCGTATTGTCATCAAATGAAAGCTCAGAAGAAAGAACTCCACGCTTTAGGAGTCTACAAGAAATATATGAGGTAATAGAAAACCAAAATGATCTTACCTTATTTTGCCTTTTTGCTGATTGTGAGCAATGGACTTTGAAGAGGCTACGAGGAGCCAAAACTGGAAAGACGCAATGGATGAAGAAATAAAGGCAATTAAGAAGAATGATACTTGGGAGTTAGCTACACTTCCAAAAGGTCACAAGGCGATCGGTGTGAAGTGGGTATATAAAACAAAAAAAATGCCACAAAGGAGAAGTTGAAAGATATAAGGCGAGATTAGTGGCAAAAGGGTATAGTCAAAGAGCTGGCATCGACTACGAAGAGGTTTTTACTCCCGTTGCTCGACTAGAAACTGTAAGACTAATCATTTCTTTGGCAGCTCAAAATAGGTGGAAAATACATCAGATGGATGTAAAATCGGCCTTCTTAAATGGGATTCTTGAAGAAGAAGTGTATATTCAAGAACCACCGATTCTGAAATCGAGGAAGTGAAGACAAAGTTTTGAAGTTAAGGAAGGCACTTTATGGGCTAAAACAGGCTCCTCGAGCATGGAATAGCCGCATAGACAAGTATTTTCAAGAGAAAGGCTTTAAGAAGTGCCCATACGAGCATGCTCTCTATGTTAAAGAAAAGGCAAAAATATTCTAATAGTTTTCCTATATGTGGACGATCTGATCTTCACCGGCAAAAATCCGAAAATGATTGAGGAGTTAAAGAAGGATATGGCCAAATAATTTGAGATGACAGATATTGGACTAATGGCATATTATCTTGGCATTGAAGTAAAACAAGAGGATCATGGAATCTTCATCTCACAAGAAGGATACACAAGAGAGATTCTCAAAAGGTTCAAAATGGAAAATTGCAAGCCAGTAAGTACACCAATAGAGTGTGGAATCAAGTTGTCGAAATACGACAAATCAGAGAGAATAGACCCAACACTCTTTAAGTGCATGGTTGGAAGTTTACGGTACCTGACTTGTACAAGACCCGACATTCTCTATGCGGTTGGAGTAATCAGTCGTTACATGGAGAATCCAACAATAACTCACTGGAAAAGTGCAAAGAGAATTCTCCGGTATCTCAAAGGAACGATAGATTATGGATTATACTATTCGGTTTCAGACAAGTACAAGCTTGTGGATTACAGCGATAGTGATTGGGCTGGAGATGTGGATGCCCGTAAGAGTACAACCGGCTACGCATTCTATATGGGAGACACCACTTTCACATGGATGTCAAAGAAACAACCGATAGTCACCTTTTCTTCATGTGAAGCAGAATATGTAGCTGCTACCTCATGTGTTTGTCATGCAGTCTGGCTACGAAATCTGTTAAAGGAGTTGGATTTGGCACAAGAATATCCAACTACTATTCGTGTGGATAACTATTCAGCTATAGCTTTGGCCAAAAACCCAGTCCATCATGATCGAAGTAACCATATTGATACGCGCTATCACTACATAAGGGAGTGCATTGCAAGAAAGAAGGTGCAAGTGGAGTATGTGAAGACACATGATCAGGTGGCAGACATCTTTACAAAACCACTTAAGCAAGAAGTCTTTGTGAAGATGAGAAACTTGATTGGAGTAAAGAAAAATCAAGTTTAAGAGGGGGTGTTGAAATGTAAACTTGATTTTGAGCCTTAATTTCTCAAAGAGTCCAAAATTAAATAGGCCTTAAGGTCCAAGTTCTAGAAACTTGTATGAGTCAATCTAGAATTATGTTGTAGGATGTACTTGTGTGGAGAATTCTAGAGAGTTAATAAATTATCTTGTATGGAAGACACTAGAATAAGGTAGTAAAGGAATAAGGTGGAAGACTCTAGAAATAATCCTAGTTGAAGACTAGTACTATAAATAGGACCCAAGCCATAATGTTTGTATCAAGCAAAAATCAAGAAGTTTTGAAGTAATAAAAGAAGTCTCTTCCATCAAATCTTCCTGCCATCTTCCACTCTCAAATACTTCTCCATTATTAATATCTCATTCCAACAAAATCATGGTGAAAAGACTAACCAAAATTTAACAAAAGTTTCTCTGCAATTTTATACAAGAGATCTTGAAGCTCAATGGCTAGATAGATGCGTGTTAGGTACATTAAAATATCTGGATTCATTTGATTCCATACAAAAGGTCTTCTCAGATGATGGATTTGAAAATGTTTTGGTTAAATCCCTCGGTGGTCTGCAAGTTCTGGTAGAATGTGAAAGTTTCTGTCAGCGGAACAACCTTATGCTAAATGGGGGCTCTTGCCTAGGTGACTTGTTTGATTGGGTGGGTCCATGGTCAAGTGAATCGTTTGTTGTTGATCGAATCGTTTGGTTAACCTGCCGTGGTGTTCTGCTGAATATTTGGAATTGGAAAACCTTTCATTCAATCGGAAGTGAGTTTGGTGAGGTCTTGGAGGTAGATCAAAACACAGAGGCAAGGAACTTATTAGAATCTGGCAGAGTCCGGGTGAGGGTGGATCATGGTGAGCGTATTTCTACAAAGTTTTTGATCAACGTTGATGGTGGTAAATGGTGGATTCACGTGGAGGAGGATTTTCAGACTTATCACAATTTTTGTTCTTCCTCGGATTGCTCCTCGTCGGAGATCTCTAGCTCCGATGATGAAAGGCTGGAACTTGCATCGGACACCTCATCAGTAGGGTCTGGAATCGAAAAGAGGTCTAGGTTTGATTAGCTCCAGACTAATGATGCTAATGCCTCGATAACGGAGGGGGCTAGGGAAGATAAAAATTGCGGCGTGAATGTTCCCATGCAAAAAGTCGAATCAGAAAAAGGTCGTTTTTCAGAATTAGAACAAAGCTATTTAATTTCAAACACTTTTGTTTTGGGCGGTCCAGACATGGCCCATGAGGGTCCAGACCTGACAGTTTCAGCCCAAGTCAATGATCAATTATTAAAGGGCTAAATTACAATTTTGGTCCTCTAACTAGACACGTTTTTCGATTTTGGTCTTGGTTTTTCTCCGGCGACAATTTTAGTCCTGTAAGTGGTCCATTTTTTGCAAAAATAGTCCTGAACGCCGGAAAGACCACTTACAGGACTAAAATTGGTCTTTTCCGGGGACAATTTTAGTCCTGTAAGTGGTGTTTCCGGCGTTCAGGACTGTTTTTGCAAAAAAAAAGTCCACTTACAGGACTAAAATTGTCGTCGGAGAAAACCAGGACCAAAATCGAAAACGTGTCTAGTTAGAGGACCAAAATTGTAATTTAGCCATTATTATTAAAGTCAACTGATTGTGAAGAATCTAAGTTAGATAAACAGTGCATTGAGTCTTCTCTCGCAGTTAAGGACCTCATGTCTCCGACAAAATCAAAAAATGGTGTGACCAAAAAGAAAAAAGATTTGTCTGAATTAATGGGTTTCAATTGCTCAAAAAGGACAAATAAGAAAGATTTGACGAAGAACAAAATAATCGGCAAGAAGAAACGCAAGGACGTGGGAGTTTTTCCTATTAGCTCAGGTTCAGACGGTAGAATTACTGACTACTCCTTGGCAGATTCGAATCTCCGGAGTATGACTAATTTAGTAAGAAGATGGATGTTGGAGAATGGGGATGGATAAAGCGAGTCAGTAAAAACCACATAACTTGGAAGAATACTTGGTATTGAATGGAAGGAGGAGTTGGAGGCAAGGTCCAGTTGACCTGCTTCTCTGGTTCTGTTCGATTTGTGAATTTATGTTCTTTTATGAAGATGATTTCTATTAATATTAGGGGTTTGGGTTTAGGCTGCAAACGTAGATGGCTAAAGGAATTTTCTATATCACATCAGTTACCCTTCTTATCGATTCAAGAAACAAAGTTGTTTTTGGTTAATCGGAACCTAGTTAAATCTTTTTGGAAAGACTCAAAATTTGACTTCCATTTCAAGTGTGCTGAAGTACTCTCGGGTGGTTTATTAAGCGTCTGGGATAAGGAAGTTTTCTCTATAACCGAAAAATTTGAAGGATCAAGCTTTATTAGTGTTAAAGGTCTGTGGAAGGATGCGGTTCAGCAATGCACTTTCATAAACGTGTATGCCCTCAAAGTGTGGATGAAAAGGGACGGCTATGGAATAAGTTACTTGGTTATCTGTAGGAGCAGAATGAGATAGTTTGCTTACATGGTGATTTTAACTTGGTTCGGCGTTTGAAAGAAAAGGTTCAAATTTCAACTCTAAAGATGCGGCATCTTTTAATGAATTCATTGAGTCCTCGAAACTGGTTGATCTTAAAATAGGTAGAAGGAAGTATACCTGGTATAATAAAGCCGGATCCAAGATGAGTAGGCTAGACAGAATGCTGGTGTCAGATAGCTTTTATCCAAATGGGATGATGTCTCTTTAGAAGCTCTAGACAAGAGAATCTCTGATCATTGTCCTCTGCTCCTTTCAATAAAAAAGATTGAATATGGTCCCTCCCATTTGAAGGGATTTGATCACTGGTTGGTTAATGACGGTATAGAGGAGGTGGTGAGATCAAGTTGGCAGCAGGATGTGAAGTCTTTGGTGCCAGGAATTCGTTTGAAATTAAAATTGAAGCAGCTGACGGAAGCCTTGAAAGTTTGGGGTAAGGAAGTTTTTGGAAATATTTCTAATCAAATCAAACAAGAAGAACGAGTGTTTGGGAGATGGACTTGAAAGCTGAAATAGAAATTCTTAATGAAGAAGAAGAAAAGTGTAGGGCTGAAGCTTCTGAGAAGTTGTTCTATTTTGGTGCAGTATTGGAGAATAATATCCGTCAAAAATCAAGAATAAATTGGCTGAAGGAAGGGGATTCGAACTCAAAATTTTTTCACAGATGTGTTAAGGGTTGTATTAGGAAAAATGTAATGCCGGGTTTAATGGTAAATGGAAATTGGTTGGAAGATCATGCTCTTGTCAAAAATGCGGTGCAACTTTCCTTCAACGATTTGTACAAAGAAAAGATACGGTTCAGCCTATTTTTAACAGTAATCTTTTTGCGAAGTTAACTCGATGATCAATGTGTGTACCTTGAAAGAAAAATTACTGAGGAAGAAATTAAAACGGCAGTTTGGTTATGTGAAGGAGGAAAGGCCCTGGGGCCAGATGGATTTAATTTCAATTTTATTAAAAAGTTCTGGGAAATCTTGAAATTAGATTTTTGTGAGGCCATTTTTGAATTTGAGGATTCTGGTATTTTTCATAATGGATGCACGTCTTCGTTTATTTCTCTTCTACCTAAATCGAAGAACCCAGTGGTAATCAAGGATTATAGGCCTATCAGTCTACTTGGTTGTTTTTACAAGATTGTTGCAAAAATTCTAGCAGAAAGAATGAAGACTGTAATATCTTCAATGATTGGTGAGTGTTAGTCCGGTTTGTCAAGGGCCGGCAAATTCTAGATGGGGAGCTTATTTTAAATGAAGTGGTGGATTTCTTAAAAAGGAAAGGTATGGCCAGTTTTATTTTTAAAATTGATTTTGAAAGAGCTTTTGATAGTGTTAACTGGTCCTTTTTGGACAACACTTTGAAAAATATGGGTTTTGGTCTAAAATGGAGAAAGCGGATACAAGGATGTGTATCTTCGGCTAGAGCCTCGGTGTTGGTTGGTGGTAGTCCATCTAAGGAGTTTAACTTGGAGCGAGGTATAAGGCAGGGAGATCCGTTATCTCCCTTCCTTTTCCTCATTGCGGCAGAGGGGTTAAACATTCTTATGAAGGAAGCGATTGCAAATGGAAAATACTTTGGGGTTCATATTGGAAATGAGCAAATTCAGATTTCTCATCTCCAATATGCAGATGACACAGTTTTTGTGGGCAAATGGATCATGGCTAATTTGAGGAACCTTAAAAGGATACTTTCTTGTTTTGAGCAGATTTCGGGATTGAAAATAAACATAGGGAAAAGCTCGTTGGGAGGGATAAAAGTGCCTGAGGAAGACGTTTGCATTGCGGCACAAATGTTCAATTGTAAGAGAAGTATGCTTCCTTTTAAACATTTGGGGCTTTCGCTGGGGCAAAATATGAAAAGAGTAAGGGCTTGGGAAGAAATTATTCAGAAATGCAAGGCAAAGATTTGTGCATGGAAATGGTCGTATTTGTCGGAGGGTGGTAGATTGGTTCTCCTAAAAGCAGTTCTTAGTGCTCTTCCGCTCTTCTTTTTCTCCATCTACAAGCCTCCTGAATGTGTGTTGAAAGTTCTGGAAAGTGTGAGATCTTTTTTTTGGGGTGGGGATGGGAATAATAAACATAAGATTGCTTGGGATGATTGGAAAAAGTTTCAAGCTCCAAAGGCTTTGGGTGGCATTGGGGTGGGTAGTTTAAGGTTGCAAAATTGGGCGTTGCTTGGTAAATGGTGGTGGAGGTTCCTTTTGGAACCGGGAGGGTTGTGGAGGAAGGTGATAGTATCGATTTATGGGATTGAGGGAGCTTGGTGTTTAGACAGCGGGCAATTAGGGAGAAGGGGGGTTGGAAAGGTATTGTTGGTGTTGTTGGTAAAATTAAGAGGGTCGGGGTTGATTTGTTGGGGTCGGAAAGTTGGGAGGTGGGGGACGGTAGTAGGGTGAGGTTTTGGGAGGACATTTGGGTAGGGAATGTACCTCTAAAGGATGTTTTTCCAAGGCTTTGTAGGATTTCATCCATCAAAGAAGAAAACGTGGCAAGGGTTGTGGTTCGGGAGGGTGATGGGTGTTCTTTTCGTTGGGAGTGGAGGAGAAGTTTGAGGGGTTTCGAGGAGGAGGATGTCGGTGAGTTGGAGGTATTAATAATTCAGTTTGTGTTAATGCAGGTGCTTCAGATAAATTGAGATGGAATCTTAGTTCGAATGGAAAATTTTCCGTGGCCCTTCTGCGAAAAAAACTAGAATTGATTTTTTTTTTTTGAAAATGTTTTCGAGACAAATGTGCAGCCTGTCATGTGGAACAAATTGATTCCCTCAAAAGTAAATTTGTTCATGTGGAAAGCAAGTCTTAAAAGACTACCAACAAAACCGAATCTCATTCGTCGTGGTGTGGCGGTTCAAAACTCCTTGTGTACGGTTTGAGGAGACGGTTAATCATCTTTTATACGCTTGTGATGTGGCTTTATTGGTTTGGACTCATATCATAAAATGGTGTAAGATCACATGGCTAAATGCTTTCTCTTTCGATGATTTATGTCACATGAAGATAGGGGTAGCCTCGTCGAATTTGGCCTCCCGTTTGTGGTCGGCAATTGTTGTAACTACTTTTTGGATGATATGGAATACAAGAAACAAAATCATTTTTAAATCTCTAGTTCTAAACCCGAATAGTTTGTTTAGAGATGTGCAGAGATTATCTTTTACTTGGCTTTCAAATGCTAGTTGTCTCCAAAAACTAGATTGGGAAGAATGGAAGACGAATCCGATGAATGCGGCGTCTTGAGAATGGAAGTATGAAGCTGATAATATGCGATGGGGAGTTGAAGTTTGGAGCAGAAAGGGGTGTTTTAGCAGTTGATCAATTACTTGAATGTGAAGCACATTTGCAGGTCCAACAATTCATTTTTTTGGCTAGTTTGACAGCTTCTTTAGATGGGTTAATTTAATATTGCTTATTGAGTTTTCTAAGTCACATGATCTATTGTGCTGTTGTTGTTTGCCAAAGCTATTGTAGTGAGGTTTGTTATAAATTTCTGGAAAATCTTGTAAAATGTTTTTAGCATCTTGCTAATAATATATTAAATTGGCCGTTCAAAAAAAAAAATTAAAGATGTGATGTAAATGGTACTGTGATGATGAAGATGTAGGGTTTGATGAATTAAGGAAGGAGGATATAAAAATTCAAAGATGAAAATGATGAAGATGATAATATGATATGAAGATGAAGTAAAAATGATATAAAATGCTATGGACATTTTTGTAATATAATTTTGGAGTGGATATAGTATGAAAATGGGGTGTGTAAATAGGTATGACAAAATTGTAATTAAGTATGTGGTGCAAATAAATAAATAAATAGTGTTGCAATTCAAATGTGGTGCAAAAGCAGATTTGGATTTTTAGGTTTGTGTGTAGTATGTAGAGTGGTGTATAGGTAGGTTACGTGGGGTGTAAATAATAAACCCATTTATTTATCATGACAATATGATCATTTTAAAAGAAGTAGAGATTCCCTTAAAAAAATTGCGATTAAAAAAAAAAATCATACTTAAAGATTAATGAGAAAATTATCAAAAAAGACAAAAACATTTGTCAAATTAATAAAAAGGACATGAACATTAATTTTTAACTAAAAAGGATATTTCTCATTTTGTATGGACAAAATACTATTTTCTTATTTTTCCATGTCAACTTCCACGTTTTCTACGCATAATTTTTTTTTTTTTTTGAAACACACGTTCCACCAACTGAAGGAAAAAAAAATTTTAATCTCTCTATTATTTTTTTTGAGTAAATTTTTTTGACAGGCTTTTTGAGTAATATCTAATTTATTAATCAATCACATCTTTTAACATATTTTATTGTATGTTTTCGATCATTATAATTTTTTCAATATTTTTTTTTATTAAGTTGCAATTTTATTGAAAGCTAAAAATATTTTTGAAACTCACAAGCCGAGTTTCAGAACTCTTTATTTTGTAAAAAATAAAAAGGTTTTTGTAAAAATCACAAGCCGAGTTTCTTAGCTGAAGAGACAAAATACTTAGTGTAACGATTATTTTTCTTCCTCGATCGTCTACCAGTCATTATATGAATTCTTCAAGTTCAAATGTTTCGTGTTCGATATCCGAAGAGTAGTTTTTTTTTTCTTGATTTTACCAGACGATGCCTTCAAATTTTGTAGAAGCTCTTTTATCTTTGTCCATTGAAGAATCCGCTTGATTAGTGATAGTATTCGTTTGGGGAGGTGAAGATAACTCTTGTTGGGTTGTTTTTGGATCCGGGTTAGCCGCCTTGGAGACATCTTGGATATTTTTGGTAGGTGCTGAATCCTTATTGGGCTCCCCCATCGGTTCTTCTTTTATAGCTGTGTCAGTTGCGGAGTCTTTGTTGGTCTTCTTTTTATTCTGTCTTGTACCCTTACAAACTCAGCCTCATTGCTATTCGATTGAGTATTGCTTGTGGATGGTGTAGAAACCAAGCCTACGTTAACAGAATGCTCAAATTTGTCATTTCCTTTGTCCGCATTGACTTGTGCATCAGGGGGCTTTGGTTGTTCCACGGAAGCTTTCACCGCATATATTGGTGCCGATTGACTAGTAGTAGATTTATTCAAAGAAGTCAATTTCGGAAATTCGACAATGCAATGATCTTGATTGTGACCCATGTGCCAACAATGAGTGCAATAAGCGGGCCGAGAGCCTTCAGGAATGATAGGTTGCCAGAAACCATCACCATTTTCCTTTTGAATCCATATGCGCTTTGGAAGATTTTTCAGAACATCAACTTCAACTAGAACACGAGCCAAATATGGTCTACGTAGTTCAGCCGTAGCTGCATCAATGCGTAAGGGCTTTCAAACCGATTGCATTAAACTAAAAATAAAATCCTTGTTCATGAGATGAACCGGCAATTTGGGGAGGGAAATCCAAACTGGGATTATGGAGGATTCCCGATCAACATGAAAATAAACAGTCCATTTAAAAACCCTCATTTTCTTGTTACCCACTTGCCAGGAAGCTTTCGAAAATAAACGGATATAGTCTATGTCATGTTGAAAACGAAGCAAAGCATGCTTATTGTCAAGAAGACCTAATGCGTAGTTACCTTTGAAATTTTGGACATCGAGAAATTTTTTGATGGTATCGAGTGGTGGCCTGCCCTGAGAAAATTTTCCGACGAGTGAGCGCTAGAAGCCGGCTACCAAAACTTTCTTCGCTTCAGCTGGGATGATTATGGAAGGTTCTCCCTTGAAAGTAGAATCCCGAAGGGTTTCGGCCTTGAAGGAAGATGCCCCATTTCCGGCGATGTGCGCATAGCTAAGCAACTGTTTCGAGGTCGACGGTTGCTGAGAGTCTTGAGAGACTGAGGGGTCCGGTGTAAGCCCCGACATGGGGTGACCGGAGCAAGCCCGCTCTGATCGTTGATTTGATCGCCGCCGCTTATTATCCTAGGTTTGCCGCTTTCCTTTATTTTTTTTATTTGAGGGGTCCGGTGCTTATGCCGCCCTGACCAATATATTTTATATTTTTTTCTTCTCTTTAATTTGACTTTGGTATTGTCACTATTGTCATAGTGTCAATATATATTGTGAACTTGAATGACACTACTTATATATGTACGACGACTCTGTTATTGTCATTGATGTCATATTGTCAACTAATAGTGTCAATTTGAATGACACTACTCATGTATTTACAATGAATCGTGTGACAATCAGTATTAAAACTTGTGTGGCCCTGGTTATTATCATTGATGTCATAAAGTCAATCATTAACGACAAATTGTATGACACTATTTATCTATTTACGGTGAATCGGTGTGCCATTCAATAGTGACTCATTGTATGACCCTAATTATTGTCGTTGTTGTAAATTGTCAAACCATAGTGTCACTCTGTATTGACACATCATATCAATATCCTGCTTGTTTTCTTCATCTGAACCTTTTTTTTAATACTTTTTCTTAGTAAAATCAATTTGAAATTTGGATCTAGTCATTTTACTAAACGCATTCATAAATTTGAAAGATTCACTTCGTTTGTACACCGCTGGATGTCACTTTTAATTGACACTATTGAGTGTCACTGTTAAGTGTCGTTGTTTATTTCTAAAAATGACATTGCTAATTTTCTTTTTAAGTAACACTTTTAAGTGTCCTTGTTTTGTGTCATTTTTTTATTGCTAAGTGACTCGTTTAAGTGACACTATTAATTGTCACTTTTAAGTTACTCTTTTAAGTGTCATTGTTTAATGTCATTATTAAGTGTCATTTTTTGTATGCACATTTTTTATAGACTTATAACCTTTTATGAATCCGTGTCTTTTAAAAGTGTGAAATAGTAGTGTCACATAGTATCACAATATCAAATGATAGTGTTGAATAGTGTGATAGTTAGTAGTGACCTAAAATTCGTTATTATCATCGGGGACACACTGTTACTAGTGTCGGTTAAATAGTAGTGACAAATTGAATGACATATTATTGCAGCAACAAATTTTTTTAAAAGTATATCGCAAAGATATCAAATGAGATGTCAAAATAATGATTCTGAAAGAATATAAATCGTAGTGAAAAAATTACGATGATTGAAAATATAAATTAAAAGATATAACCGATTATAAAAATTGATAAGAGTATATATATCTAAACTTAGAAGTGAGTAATAAAGCTGAATGTTTGGACTACCAAATTTGTCATTTTCCCATTCTTTGTTTCCTTCTTTCTATTCCGCCAAACGACATTGTTTCTGTTCCCATTCTTACATTCCCTTCCACCACCGCCTGGGTCCTCCAGTAAGCATGAAGGAAAATGCCCACTGAATTCGTGTAGATATGGCTAATGTATATTTCCGGTTCATCCATTCTCAGTTTCATTTGGTTCTTCGTTCTTCTTGTTCTTCTGCTTGGTCGGTGCTCTCCATCTGTGAACAGACTTCTACCGAGGTAATGGCTGTTCTTGGGCCTTTCTGTTTGGTTTAATGTGATTCTTGTCTTCGTTATTGGCTTCTTTGTGTTGTTGCCTTCTTTGTGTTCGTCGTGTTCGCTGCGTTTTTCCTTTCTCATGTTATGATTTAATTTTGGTAATTGATTGTTTGTTGTTGTAGTATGTAACTAATGGTTTAATGATTATATACTGTTTAGCTTGGCATTTAGCTTCTGGATGTATCGCCGGTTAATATGAAAATGGTTATGTTATAGCTATGGAAGTCAGCAAAGAAAGCGGCTTATGAATTTCTCATTTTCGGTGTTCAAAATGGGCAAAAATTGATGAGGAAATCTGCAGATCCTAAGTGAGTGAACTGTGTAAAATTGATAAGGTTTCTGAAGGATTTGATATTTATTTTAATTGTTGGAACAAGGGGTAGAACAACTATTTGATTGCCTTGAAGATTTAAGAGTTGGTCTTCAGGCTAATGAAGAATTAAAAGAAGATTGAAAGTAGCAGCATTAAGCTCTTAAGGCATCATAAGAATGAAGTGTAATAAATAAATTATATTA
Source organism: Gentiana macrophylla (assembly GCA_026214975.1). Taxonomy (NCBI): domain Eukaryota; kingdom Viridiplantae; phylum Streptophyta; class Magnoliopsida; order Gentianales; family Gentianaceae; genus Gentiana; species Gentiana macrophylla. The sequence goes on along the minus strand of CM047812.1, from coordinate 1,834,216 downwards.
TGTGTAATGGTATTAAGCTTTTGTTCAGCAAACTATATGTGTACTAGTGGCATTAGATACTGTTGAAATGTATTTAATGTTTTCAAAATACACAAACTAGAATATGGAGTGAAATAATCTCATTTCTTTTGTAACTATGTATGGCATAAAAACTTATAGATGTCCTTATAAAAACTTATAGATGTCCTTATGTTGTTGTGTTAGAGGTTAAAAATTCCTCTGCCATTGTCTGACTGTCCATCTAGATGTGATTTGGCTCCATCTGGATGCAATTTGGCAATAGGAGGTTCATAATGCCTCCCTTTCTGGCTTGTGGATGAATCCAAAAAAATATCCTATTTAGTATATTTGGTACATGATTATTCTTTTTCTTTCTATTATTTTATTGGTTAAGAACCTGTCTTAGGTTATGCTTCGCTTTGCATTGTATTATAACGCCTCGGATTAATGTTGCTTTTAATTGATGGTAGATTAATGTTCATTTTGCTTGCAGGTTTGGCTGGGTAAATATTGGATTTTCTGTTGTTCTATATTGGGTAGCTCATAAGGTACTACTTATTTCTCTATAATCTGTTGGTTGCAGGAAATCCGTCTTCTTGTATATTTTATTCTATATATGCTCTATCTCTTTTAGTTCTGCATGCTTATTGAACGTTTTGTCAATGCAATACATAGCTTTGATGACGGTTAAAATATACCTATTTATGTCATCAATTATAACATTAAATCGGAGTTAATTATATATATTTCATATTAAATCACTTGTATATATGTATTATTTAATGATAAGTGATTATTAATGTGATAATTGGTATTTAGCTGTTTTTATTATAAAAGAGCAATTAATTGTGTGATAAATACTGATTTTGCAGATCATACCGAATCGGGAAGATAATTATCACGCAATCGAGAAATCTCAAGATAAAAGAGAAGAAAATCGGAGCATTAATGAAGAGACAAATCGACAAGATAGAAGAGTGAAGTGGGGAACAAGTCGACGAAGCCAAATTGAAAACGCGTGAGAGGAGGCTCGGTCGACCGAGCCATGCCATCCGGTCGACCGAGCGTGTAGGTTCGGTCACCCGAGCCTAACTTGATAAATGCATGTCAATCTTCTGGATTCTCCCTATGTCGGCCACAACTCCTATATAAACAGCAGCTACGGAATTGAGAAGACACACCACTACAACACAAAACAATTCATACAATTTTAGCTTTTAAGTCTTTAGTTTTATTTTCTTTATGTTCGTTCATTGTGGATTCGTCGGATTCTCCGATTAGGGATCGCATTAAAGAGTGGGATTCACTCTCGTCTTCGAGGGTATGACTATTCAATTATGCGATCTTTATTTGTAGATCTGATATATTTTATTATGGAGTAGTTTTTCTTGTATTGATTGCGTGATGTAGATTTATTTACGAACCCATGTGTTTAGGTTAGAAACGTTAAGAAGTAATCATGATTTGTTCCGACACAGAATTGTGTTCGGTCGACCTAGACATGTCATTCGGTCGACCGAGTGTGGTAATGTGTAGGGCAATATTATGATCGGCTTCGACTACGTCAGATTCTCTGAATTGGAATTAAAACGAGTAATTAAACCTGATCAACTTAGTTATTCGTCATCATAATTTAACATGAAACCCAAAAAGTGATTCTTACTTAGGATATAGATTGAATCGGCATCTAAGAAGTACGCCTTACCCTAGGAATGTTGCTTAGATGAGGTTACGGTTTATACCGGCATCCCTAGTCTCGTAATTGTGTCAGAATTTATATGAGATGGAGGCATTAAAAAGCGAAGTCACGTAATGGAGGCACGATGATTTAGATGGCCTAACCGAGAGCTAAATCTACCTTGGGGATGACTCCGTAGTCATAATAACTAATCTTTAACGCTTGTTTTGTCTCGTTATCATCCTAATTCACATGGGGGAGTTATAATCTACTAGCGTAATCAATACTATTTGTTTAGATAATATCAACCGTATTATCCGTGTTTTAATAGTTTTTAGTTTGTCTTCGTGGTCTTTTGTGTCTTGTGGTTGTCACTATTTTATTTATCGCATTTAGTTGGTCGTAGACCGCCTTTCAATTTAGTTCTAATAGGATAAAGTTGTGTTTTATTTGTGCCGAGTCTCTGTGGGATCGACCTCGACTCTATCTGGCTATACTACAATTGAACCTAGTTCTCTTGCTAGTGTGTTAGTAGGCATCGAGTTAATAATTTAACTTGACCTCCATCAAGTTTTTGGCGCCGCTGCCGGGGACTCGAGTCATTAAATTAAGATATAGCTTATTTTGTTAGAACTGGATTCGTGAATATTCTGTGAATAAGAGTTTGTATATTAAACAGTGTCGTAAAAAATAAAAAAATAAAAAATAAAAAAAAGGGTTCGGTCGACCGAACCATAGTTCTCGGTCGACCGAGAATTAGTTTTCGTTTCTGATTCTGTATTAGTTTTAAAACATTCTGCTTCTGTTTTATTTACGTTTTCTTTTCTCAAACTTATTTCGAATCTGTTTTAGTTAGTTAGTTAAAGGCCTAGCCTTTACTAGTGATTAATTGTTTTATTGTTGTTTATTATTTTATAGTACGCTACTCGGAAATCGAAGGAACCGCTTGAGCCTTATAATCCTGAAATAGAGAAATTTGCGAGAAGGAATAGGAAGTTAGCTAGGGAACTGGCTAAACAAGGAGAAGAGGATCCAAATCTTGAGGAAAGCGAGCAAGGAGTGGAAGAAGGACATACAACCGATCATTTTGAACATTCTGAATCTGAAGCAGAAATGGAAGGAAATCCAATAATCCAAACCAGTACCTAATCTCGTTATTAATCCCGCCAATAATGCCAATAATATGAATGCAAATGCTAATAATGAGAACCAAGCCCTAGTTCAAGGAGCGAGGCACACTTTGCAAAGTTATGCAACGCCCACTATTGAACAATTCATTCCTGCTATCGTAGCACCGCAAGATGCTGCGGAAGTCTATCACCCTAGGCCTAATGTAATTCAAATGGTGACCAACTATTCTACTTTTCATGGAATTCAGAACGAAGATCCTGGTGTTCACGTGACGAATTTCTTGGAAATCGTCGAAGACAAAGATGAAACCGAAATTAATCCCGAGGAACATTCGCCTTAAGCTTTTCCTTTCACATTGAAAGATAAAGCTAAGCAATGGCTTCTCTCTTTGAGAGGTGGATCTATCACTACCTGGGAACAATTGTTGCAAAAATTCATGAATAAGTACTTTCCTTAGGAAAAACTTTTAAGTTACGCCAAGACATCCTAGGATTTAAGCAACAACCTGGGAGAGTTTTGATCAAGCTTGGGAGCGTTTCAAGGAAGCTATGAGAAAGTGTCCTCATCATGACATCTCTCTTTGGCTTTTAATGCAAACTTTTACCATGGGTTGAGAGAAACAAAGAAAATTAGAGTAGATGCTTCCAAAGAATGGAGCATTTGTTCTTTTATCTCCTCGAGGAGGCACAAGGAAGATGGAGCAAATAGCGATGAATAGCCAATGGGGAGGCAATGACATAGCTCTTGTGAAGATGGCGACATATTTGATGATAGTGCATCTACCAAAATCTTAGAACAACTTTCTGTTATCAACAATAAGGTAGATGGGATGCAAGAGGATGACAAGAGAGTAGAAAGGGGTTGGAATCGGGTGGCACCTCAAAGTGAGAATCTTTGATGCATCAGAAGCCAATTATATCGGGAGGGTACATGCCTAATCATAACCATCCTGGATTCCGATATAGTGACATAAATGCAGGAGAAAGGCCTAAACCGCCTACCCCTTATGTACCACAACAGACTAAAACTTTTGGTTGGGAAGCTGCGATAGAAAAACTGAGTAATGTCGTCACTGACAATATGGGACAACTTTCAAAATCTATGGCTGAATTAGCCACTAACTTTAGACAATATTGTCAGAAGACTGATGCCAAGGTAACCAATCAAGAAGCTCTAGTCCAAAATCTCACGCACCAGGTAGGACAACTAGCTGAGCAAGTCTTAACTAGACCACCTGGAGGGTTGCCAAGCAACACTGAGAAGAACCCTAAGGATTTGAATGCGATCATGACAAGAAGTGGAAAGGAGGTAACTCCACCATCTTTGCAAGAGAAATAAAAAGTCACAAAGAATAAGGATGGTGAGCCAAGTAATGAGACTAATACTTCCGAGACTTTGCCTGAGCAAAGAACGTATAAAGAACCTGCTGGCCCTAGAGTTGAACTTTACGATAACAAGTATCCAATTTTCACTGATGTCAATCCTTCAACTCTACCTTATCCTCCACCAAAGCCGAAGCCTAAGTTTGATAATAAGAGGTATAAGAAGTTCATGGATATGTTCAGTAAGTTACAAATTAATATACCCCTAGTTGAAGCACTAGCTGAAATGCCTGAGTACACCAAGTTTTTAAAAGACGCCGTCTCAACTAAAAGGAAACTTCTAGATTTAGAGACCATATGCCTTAATGAGGAATGCTTAGCCATTCTTCAACATAAGTTACCCCCAAAATGCAAAGATCCGGGAAGCTTTCTCATTCCCTGCACCATAGGTAATGTATGTCTGAACAAAGCTTTGTGTGATCTAGGAGCAAGCGTGAACCTGATGCCACTATTTATTTTTCGGAAGATAGGCATGAAAGATCTTAAGAAGACCTCAATCACATTGCAATTAGCTGACCGTTCTGTCAAGGAACCGTGTGGAGTGGTTGAGGATGTGCTAGTAAGGGTTGAAAAGTTTGTATTTCCTGTAGACTTTGTGGTATTAGATATGGAAGCTAACTACGAAGTGCCCTTGATATTAGGGAGACCTTTCACTAGAACGCTAATTGATGTTTACAAAGGCGAGTTGGTGTTAAGAGTGAACGAAGAGAGAGTTGCATTCAATGTCTTCGACACTATGAAGCAACCTGATGATGGAGAGGATGCATGTTTCATGTTGGATTCCGTTGATAGGATCGTTCAAGAATTTCAACAACATGAAAGTATCAAGGATTTTTGGATCTTTGTCTTAGAAGAAGAAGATGAAGTCAAGTGCGTGAGTAGTGAGGAGGAGAAGATGATATGGCTAGGATGTAGTAGAGGGACCCCAAGGCCTGTAAGGAAGTAAGTCTCTGCGGAGATTGAAAGATTCTATCATAGACCAACGTGGCATAAGTACTTTGAACTCAAACTCACTGGTCAAAAGTTGAAGACCTCTTTGGAAGAACCTCCCACAAATTTGACTTTAAAACCTCTTCCTGCGAATTTGAAGTATGTGTTTCTTCAAGATGAGACTTTGCCGCTAATTATATCCTCATCCTTGACGGACTTACAAGAGGAGAAACTAATGAGAGTTTTGAGAGAGTACCGCGGAGCATTTGGATGGACCATAGCTGACGTTAAGGGCATTAGTCCTAGCGTATGTATGCACAAGATCTCCGTGGACCCCGAGAAGAAAGCGGTTGCACAACCTCAGAGGCGTTTAACCCCACAATTAAAGGAAGTGGTTAGGGATGAGGTTATAAAAATGCTAGAAATAGGAATTATATTTCCAATTGCTGATAGCGAATGGGTAAGCCCTATCCATGTAGTTCCCAAGAAGGGAGGATTGACTGTGCAAGCCAATGAGTTGAATGAGTTAATACTTGTGAGGCTAATCACTGGTCATCGAGTGTGCATAGACTTTAGGAAACTAAATGATGCGACTCGTAAGGACCATTTTCCTCTTCCCTTCATCGATCAAATGCTCGAGAGACTGAGCGGGCATGCTTTCTATTGTTTTCTTGACGGGTATTCGGGATACTATCAAATCCACATCTCGCCCGAAGATCGTGAGAAAACAACATTTACATGCCCATATGGGACATTTGCGTATAATCGAATGCCATTTGGATTGTGTAACGCCCCCGCGACATTTCATCGGTGTATGATGTCATTATTTGCGGATATGGTGGAAGACTTCTTGGAAATCTTTATGGATGATTTCTCCGTGTTTGGAGACGATTTCGATTCATGTCTCACACATCTAGCACGAGTGTTGAAGAGATGTGAAGAGACTAATCTTGTGCTTAACTGGGAGAAGTGTCATTTGATGGTTACGGAAGGTATAGTACTAGGCCACCGCATATCAAAGAACGGTATAGAGGTGGATAGAGCCAAAGTCGAGGTGATCGAGAAACTACCTCCACCTACTAATCTTAAAACTTTGTGAGGTTTTTTAGGCCACGCCGGATTTTATCGTAGGTTTATCAAGGACTTTTCCCTGGTCTCTAGACCTCTTACCGAATTATTGGCCAAGGATGTGCCATTCGTGTTTTCTAATGAGTGCATAAAAGCTTTCAACAAAATAAAAAGTAGATCGATCATCGCACCCGTTCGTGTCGCACCGATTGGGATCTTCCGTTTGAACTGATGTGTGATGCAAGTGACACTGTTGTTGGCGCCGCTTTGGGTCAAATAAAAGATAAGATCTTCAGACCTATTTATTATGCGAGCCGGACTTTGAATGCCGCCCGAGAGAAATTACGCCACAACGGAGAAGGAACTTTTGGCCGTTATCTTTGCTTTTGACAAGTTTAGATCTTACTTAGTGGGATCTAAAGTCACCGTGTGGGACCGACCATGCGGCTCTTAAGTATCTCCTAGCAAAGCAAGATTCAAAGCCGAGATCGTTGAGATGGATTCTCTTCTTTGCAAGAATTTGACGTAGAAATCCGAGATAAGAAAGGAAGTGAGAACGTGGTGACCGATCATCTATCGCGCTTACAATTAGAGGATGGTGAGGAATTACCTAAGATAGGAGAATCTTTTCCGATGAACAACTTTTCTCCATCACCACCATCGTGGGACATGATGATTGTCTTTGCAGCTTTCTTCGTGAATAGAGGTTGTGAAGGAGAAGAAGCAACCATGGTTTAGTTTGTTTGTCAATTATCTATCCATAAAGTACCTACCACCGAATCTCACTTGTCCAAGAAAGGAAAAATTCTTTAAAGATCTTAGACACTATTATTGGGATGAGCCTTATTTGTTTAAGCTAGGATCGATAATATTTTTCGGGTGTGTGCCCGAAGAAGAGTATAATGATATCCTCAAGCATTGTCATTCCTATGAAGTTGGAGGACACTACGGGGGAGAAAAAACCGCGGCTAAGGTCCTCCAATGCGGTTTTTATTGGCCGACATTGTTTAAGGATGCACACCAATATGCAAAGGCATGTCATGCTTGTCAAATGAAAGGTAATATTTCAAGGAGGAATGAGATGCCACTCAAGAGCATCTTAGAAGTGGAGCTTTTTGACGTTTGGGGAATAGATTTTGTTGGACCCTTCACTTCATCATTATCTAACCGATATATCTTAGTTGCTGTTGATTATGTATCCAAATGGGTTGAGGCCATTGCTTCCCCTACTAACGATGCTAGGGTTGTGGTTAGATTCTTGAAGAAGAACATTTTACAAGGTTTGGGACGCCTAGTATGATTAAAAGCGACAATGGTAGTCATTTTTGCAATAAACCTTTTGAAAGGCTGATGATTAAGTATGGGGTTCGACATAAGCTAGCAACCGCATATCACCCCCAGACTAGTGGACAGGTAGAAGTCACCAATCGAGAGATAAAGCGTATCCTGGAGAAAACTGTCAATACGACTAGGAAGGATTGGTCGATACGTTTAGATGACGCTTTATGGGCTTATAGGACTGCATATAAAATCTCGATTGGAATGTCACCGTATAGGATTGTTTTTGGAAAGGCATGTCATCTACCTGTGGAACTAGAACACCGGGCCATGTGGGCAACAAGGATGCTAAATTTTGATGAGACGTTGGCTGGTGAGAAGAGGATGTTAGAATTAACTCGCCTGGAGAAGTTTCGTTTAGAGGCATACGAGAATGCCAAGATTTTCAAGGAGCGCACGAAGAAGTTCCATGACAAGAAGATTCTGGATAGGACCTTTCAAGAGGGTGATCTGGTTCTCTTGTACAATTCGCGCTTAAGACTCTTCCCGGGTAAGTTGAAATCAAGATGGTGTGGCCCATTTCAAGTACAACAAGTCTTTCCTTCTGGAGCGGTAGAGCTATTCAATTTCAAAGACGAGTCCAGATTTGTGGTCAATGGACATCGTGTTAAGCATTATCACGGGCTTCCGCCTGCTGTTGAGGAGGAGGTTTTGTACCTCGATGACCTTGTCTATGAATAAACCATCTTGAACTGAGTCGAGCTAGCGACTATAAATTTAGAACTATATCCTATAACTATCTTTTTCGTTTTTAATAAAGTAGCATGCGCCTATCACGGTTTTTTTCATCTCGCCATGTTCCGAGTCTAAGTTCGGAATAAACGAGGTTTTTTCATTGCTAGCCGTCATGTGAGTTTTTATTTAGGTTTAAATCCCTTTTGGTCTTGTCCATGGCAGTATGAAGTAAAGTGGCTTAAACTGTTTTTAGATATTTATATCTAATTACTGCCACATTATTTTATACCTTCCATAGACGTGGTATTTGACGATTTCGTGGAGCTTGTGTGCTTATACAGGATGTGTCTGTCTCTCCACGATGTGCTGATGGTTACTCCGATATTGTTCCTTTACTTGGGAGCCGTTTCCAGAGCTAAGTCTTTCATCTTGAACTCTCATTTATTTTTGTCATTGAGGACAATGCCATGTTTAAGTGTGGGGCAGGGGACTTAGCTATATGTTGTGCTATATGTTTCTATATGTTGAAAAAGTCAAGGTGAACGGAATATTGAGCCAAATTTTTTTAAAAAATAAAAATAAAAATCATGGATAAATGCCACGTTGTTTAACTCGTACCCTTAAACTTGTGAATTTCTTATACTTAGAATTGATAGGAAAGGAACCAAGTTGCGTAAGTACGTGGTCATATTATACTTTTGCGATAAATTGTTAGTAAACTTAAGGATATTCATGCCAACAATTGCAAGTAGTTAGGTATTGTTCAATTACTCGACATGTGAATCGCTTAGTACCGCATGAGTTATAATAATTGAAAGAAGTATGTGTACAGTGCGTAGATAATTGGTTATGAGGACCTAATGTCGATATTTGTCGACTGATGTATTCTGATCTTCTAGCCAACAAAAGCAGAGTAATAAGCTTGGGACGTACCTGTGTTTTGACAATGCGTTAGGAACACTGGGCTTGTAGTAACATTACCAAAGTAGCCCCGCGCTTGTGGTAATATTCGATACTATGCATGATCTAAGATAGGGGGATACTCTATGAAAAGTTTTCTTCCTTGAGATTAGTAGTATTCGAAAAATATGCAAAATTGAAAAAATAAAATTTAGAGAGGCTTTGAGTAGTACTCGGTCTCCAAGTCCAAAAACCCTATAGATACGCTCTTGCTTATTGTTCTAGTGCTTTAAACATTGAGAGGCAAAAGAAGTATGAATGCTGATGTTGGTGAATTTAGATATGAAGTCTGCATAAACTCTAATCTTGCTACATTTATATAAAACCAATGCAAATGCACACAATCACTTCGATTCATAGCGAGTAGTGAATAATGCTTATCTTATGAGCATGACTGGTATGAGTTGACTCGGGTTTCTTGTGTAAGTATGAGTTGACCACAGAAAATGTTGTCTTGGGGAATAACTTGTTGATGCTTTGTTCGGGACAAAGCAAAGTTTAAGTGGGGGGCATTTTGATGACGGTTAAAATATACCAATTTATGTCATCAATTATAACCTTAAATCGGAGTTAATTATATATATTTCGTATTAAATCACTTGTTTATATGTATTATTTAATGATAAGTGATTATTAATGTGATAATTGGTATTTTGCTGTTTTTATTATAAAAGAGCAATTAATTGTGTGATAAATATTGATTTTGCAGATCATACCGAATCCGGAAGATAATTATCACGCAATCGAGAAATATCAAGATAAAAGAGAAGAAAATCGGAGCATTAATGAAGAGACAAATCAGATCAGCATAGAAGAGTGAAGTGGGGAACAAGTCAGACGAAGCCAAATTGAAAACGCGTAGAGAGGGAGGCTCGGTCGACCGAGCCATACCATCCGGTCGACCGAGCGTGTAGGTTCGGTCACCCGAGCCTAACTTGATAAATGCATGTCAATCTTCTGGATTCTCCCTATGTCGGCCACAACTCCTATATAAACAGCAGCTACGGAATTAAGAAGACACACCACTACAACACAAAACAATTCATACAATTTTAGCTTTTAAGTCTTTAGTTTTATTTTCTTTATGTTCGTTCATTGTGGATTCGTCGAATTCTCCGATTAGGGAGCGCATTAAAGAGTGGGATTCACTCTCGCCTCTTGAGGTATGACAATTCAATTATGCGATCTTTATTTGTAGATCTGATATATTTTATTATGGAGTAGTTTTTCTTGTATTGATTGCGTGATGTAGATTTATTTACGAACCCATGTGTTTAGGTTAGAAACGTTAAGAAGTAATCATGATTTGTTCCGACATTGAGGCATGTGTTCGGTCGACCTGACATGTCATTCGGTCGACCGAGTGTGGTAATAATGTAGGGCAATATTATGATCGGCTTCGACTACGTCGATTCTCTCGAATTGTAATTAAAACGAGTAATTAAACTGATCAACTTAGTTATTCGTCATCATAATTTAACATGAAACCCAAAAAGTGATTGTTACTTAGGATATAGATTGAATCGGCATCTAAGAAGTACGCCTTACCCTAGGAATGTTGCTTAGATGAGGTTACGGTTTATACCGGCATCACTAGTCTCATAATTGTGTCGGGTTATATGAGATGGAGGCATTAAAAAGCGAAGTCACGTAATGGAGGCACGATGATTTAGATGGCCTAACCGGAGCTAAATCTACCTTAGGGGATGACTCCCGTAGTCATAATAATTAATCTTTAACGTTTGTTTTGTCTCGTTATCATCCTAATTCACATGGGGGAGTTATAATCTACTAGCGTAATCAATACTATTTGTTTAGATAATATCAACCGTATTATCTGTGTTTTAATAGTTTTTAGTTTGTCTTCGTGGTCTTTTGTGTCTTGTGGTTGTCACTATTTTATTTACTGCATTTAGTTGGTCGTAGACCGCCCTTTCAATTTAGTTCTAATAGGATAAAGTTGTGTTTTATTTGTGCCGATTTTCTGTGGGATCGACCTCGACTCTATCTGGCTATACTACAATTGAACCTAGTTCTCTTGCTAGTGTGTTAGTAGGCATCGAGTTAATAATTTAACTTGACCTCCATCAAGCTTGTGTGTATATATATATATATATATACTAGTATGAAACCCGTGCGATGCACGGGATGACGTAAAATATGAAAATGAGTATTAAAGAAAAATGACAAAAATCTCTTAAAAATGACAAAATAAGTTATATGAAAATGTTGTTTCATGATGTTTTAATGAAAATGACATAGAGTTACAACCTCCGGAACCATCAACAAAAAGGTTGAACTCTCGTTGGTGGGAAAAATATTGCTACATGTTTAGCGGTTGAAGTTCCATTTACCAACCCATCGCATGAGCATTTTTCAGTCATCGTTGTAATTTAAAATCGATGCTAATAAACTAAGATTCTCCTTATATATCACATGAATGCATGATTTATTTGATCATCACATCACTACAGTGCCAAACATCAACAGAACCAAGAAAATGACAACATCACTACTCAAAATAAGCATGAAGAACAAAATGAAGAGAGAAATAAAAACATCAATATAACCTAATTCATGTGAGTGATATGATAAACACGAAGAAAAAAAACTTCAAAATATACAATGATAATTGTGTATTGCTTAAAAACGATATACCCTTAAAAAACAATATAAAACTTCCAACAAATCTATCATCTTCCTAGTTATCATAATTACTCCAAACTCAAGTAGATGAGGCAAAGAAATCAAAGAATTACCAAAGGAGAGATTCCTATGTTAACAAATAGGACAATTCATGTTAAACAATATTTGTTCAAAGAAACCCCGAGTCAAATAGCATAAGGCGGGACATCCTTCGATCCGTGAATAAGAAAATAAAAAATTTTGGCTCTAAGAAAGAAGCTTGCATCAACCTGGATGTCATATAACTTCCAACAAAATATGTCCGCTTTGTCAGGGGACTTCCGCAACGTGATGCAAAAAATAATACATTATGATGGAAAATCAATTGATGTGAGAAAGAAAGATTACGAACATGTAAATAGTAAATCCAAACAATAATTTATCAAATACATATTGCACCACTTTGCAATCCTGTCAACCTCAGTTGTTAGCTTTTCACCATACCAACTTTATTCTCTCAATTTCCCCATTGAGGAACACTGCACCAAAAAAGGCTTTTAAGGGCGTTTTGAAATGCCCTATAAATAAGTCAATTAGGGCGTTTCCGAGCTTAGGGCGTCTTCGTTGAACGCCCTTTCTGTCGAAGTCACAATAGGCTTTTAAGACGTCTCTGCAAGTCATGATAGCATGCCCAGAAAACGCCCTATTGGGGCTTGTGTTAGGGCATTTTCAAACTTCCTGACTGTATGAGAAATTGGCCTTTTTTAGGGTGTTTCTCTTAGTCCTTTTAGGGGTTGTATTGGTGCAAATTCAAACGCCCTGATAGAGCCTGGATGAGGCGATTTAAGATGTCATAACATGTGCTAAATGTAACGGTCAACTGAACCCCAATGGGGCGTTTTGAAGAACCCTTATAGTTACGGAATACAACTTTTTTTTACACACCCATTCACAATTTGAATCTCAATCAAATAGCCAAAACACATATACTTAAGCTAACAATAATCATACCAATAAGGCTTAACTAGACATATATATATATCATAATTGCATATAATTGAAGATCATCAAGAGATCTTACTTTACATCAAGTAGTCAAAAGATTAGTTAAACCAAGTAGCAAAATGCATATAGTTGAAGATCATCAAGAGATATTACCTTACATCTAGTCAAAAGATTAGTTAAACAAAATAGCAAAAAACATTCATCAAAATATATATTAGAACTTCCATACTCCAACAAAATGAGTAATCTCCTTCATCCTCAACAAGCATGCATCATTGGTTCTTTAGATTGTTATCCCATCATTCAATACTATCATTCATCCTCAATAATGACCTACAAAATGAATAACAACAATTATGAGAAGGAAAAATCTAAATGCATAACACCAATTCATAGAACAAAGAATCGCATACATACCAAATGACAAGGCCATGCAACTGAGCACCCAATCACATCACGAAGCTCGTAAAACATGTCATACGGACGAATCAAGTATTCGAATCTTCAACCACGACTTGAACCAACACTTCACACCAATTCTTTCCCAAGGCAGTGCCACCAACAACTTCAGATGGGTTTAAACTTCTTAAATATCCTTTAGCAACAGTTTTTGATGCATCACTCATGCTTTTGATAGCTACAAAAGCACCAGCCTACAATGTTTAAAAAAAGTTAATTTACTAACAGATCGTGATCCTATAAACGAATTTAGGCATTTATACTAATACCAGATTACATGCATGATTAGGCATTTAGGAAAATGATAAAGTGATGATAATTGTGTCGTATGACAGCAAAAAGCAGAGGCATAAAAAGACAAAACATAACATGCACAAGAAAACATACAAGATCTTCTCTGCTTTCCATTATGCATACTACATATAATGATTCCATCTGTTTTACACACATAATTATGTGATTTTATTCACTATCACTATATTAGTTCCATATGCATTTAATTTTGGAACTGATTTGCTCATAAAAAATTGAGATACGATTTGCTACTATGGCACAGTAGCACCAAGTCACACACAAAGTGCACCAACATTTAATAACCAAATATAGAGCAATTTTAATTGCAAAAATTCGAAAGAGTGGACTCGGAGGGGATCCGGCAAAAATAATAAGGAAAAAACATCTATCAAGATCAACGATTTGAAGTTGTATCACATTAAAAAGGTGCATAGATGATTAGATTTCTTACCCGTAGAGGTCTGCGTGTGGATATTGTTGATGAAGGATTGTTGACTTGTTGATCACCTCTATTTTGTTGTGTGATCATTTCCGTTAACTTTGCAATTTGAGCACCTTGTTCTTTAAGTTGTGCAGCCAACTTCTCAACTGTATCTTGTTTCTCCATTGCGAGTCGATACATAGCGCTACGACCTGGAAAATCACCCCATACATCTGACGGAGACACACCGGCTCCAAGCATCCTTACTCTACCGTTCCTTTCTTTCCCTCTAACTTGGCCAAAGATGTCATTTGGACTAATCTCATCAACTTGGCCCGGTAGAAGTTGTGAACTCCTCTCATCCATATCAGCCTGAAATACGAAATAAAAAGACAAATATTGAGGGTGAAGGCAGTATAAAAACCAAAGTTGAAAATCAAAAGTCACAACAGACAATACTCTTGGACATAAAATGTCAAAGGGACTTCCAAAGTGGTATTAATATTATCACGCAGCTAGTTATACAAAATCATTTTCTAGAGGATGTGATTAGTACAATGTATGCAATGTAGTTACCCTCCCGAGCTACCTTATAGCTCAGTTTCATAAAGCAAAGAAATCCCAAAGAAAATGTTTTGAAAGATGATTACATAAAACCATATCACACTTGAAATCATGCACACAAGTGGCCGTCACGAATAAGCCTATAACCTTGGTCATTTTACTTTGGTTATATCTTAAAGAAATATTCTTACTGAGAAATATAACAATAGAGACCACAATGTTTCCTTCTTTTTTATTTTTAGAACAAACTTTGAAACAGAGGAGCACGGAATACTCTTTTAGCAAAACAAGACGCTCAATTGATTTTCTATACTTCTCCATACAACCTTCAAATGCCCCTCACCCACCCACCCACCCCAAACAATATATATATATATATATATATATATATATATATATATATATATATATATAGATAGTCAACTTACAATAGTACTTTGCTACAGTGATCGCATTTTGGATTGCCTGCGCGATCGGTGTAACATTCCTTGAACTTAATCGCACGGGAAGGTTGAGCGTTGTTTGTTTTCTCCTGAAATAAGACATTTGTAAAGAAGATAATGCAAATACACACAGAATAATAAATTAATACCAAAAAAGGGTTCAAAAAAAGTTCGGCTATCGCACCCATATATATGCTCGTTGAGCAAAAGACGTTTTCCCAGTCCGATGATTCATTTTCTTCATACTTCGAACCACCTTATTTGTTTCAGTCAAAGCCTAAGTATACGAAAAAGATTGTGAACAACAATCATAATTCACTTGTATGATAAAATAGTACCTCGTTCACAAAATACACTTTAATCTATAAATACCTTTGCCTTCTCGGTATTGGAATTACGTTTAAAATTAGCCCATTGGTTCTCTTGGACCCTAACTTCCATGGCTTTCCTTTTTTTGTTATAAGGCAATGCTTGATCTTTATATTTTGTTCTCAAATCTGATTTCCAGTTTCTCCACCTTTTTCCTATTGTTTGCAATATCCAAGTGTCCATGCCAGGTGTAACCTCGAACTTTTCCTGATGACGTAATTTTCAAAATGGAAACAACCTCACAAGTATTGTTAGTGTTTGAAACAAGTTAATATTTAATAATTGAATTTGTATAAAGACATATGTGATGTTATGCTATATGAAATATGCACACTTTTTTTTCTTCTAAAAAAATAACATATGCACACTTACCTTTACAAGATCAAGCATTCGGTCCTTATTCTCACGTGGCATTTGATGCCATCTACCCACATCAATAGGGCAATAAAGTCCATTTTTCGCGATAGTCCCCAAAAATTCAGCTAGATGACTCCTTTTTTCGCCTACTGGTTGGCCAAATTGATTACTTTCCAAATTCTTCTTTGGAAAACCTTTAGGCAAGCCCCAAAGGTGTTTCATGAATGTAGGGCCTCTAGTCTTTCGCATGACGGGTCCATCAAGGTTTTCATCTTCTGTTACAATGTCAAACAAAAATGGCTTGTAGTGTGTACAGATGACAAGGTTGAAATATTAAAAAGGCTTAAAACAATGTTCACTCAGAAATATACCTTCTCCGTTTGCATGGTGTTCTCCACTTGAGTCATCAATATCATCTTCTTCTACAATAATAAAACCAAAACACATCATCAGAAAAAAAAAAAATCATATAAGAAAACAAACAAACAAATTATATGATGTTAGATATTGAATGACTTTGGAATTAAATAAGAAAGAACCTCTGATAGTGTCGTCCAATGGATCATCTAAATTCTCGTCCCTCAGTTGAAAATCATGATGCCATCCATTGCGTGTCGAAGGAGCCATTGCTGATAACTAATGTTACCTTTCATTAATTCCATTTATGTTTAGATTATTACCTTGATAGAAAAGCATTGAGATGACAGAAAGTCCCTCATGTGTTTGGGTTACACTAACTGAATCTGTGCTATTTTAGGAATAATAAGTTCGCCAAGATTTTCCCTTGAGTTTTTACAACTCCTGAAGGCCTTGAAAAAATCGAGGGACCTTAAGCTCAGAGCACCTTGTTGTCTGCATTATTCTACTCTTTTTGGAAAATTTAAAAATTATCAAGGGGGGGAGTGGTATATTACAGAACTTTGAATTCTGAAAAAAAATGGCCAAGTCAAAGCAGGATAGTGCAGACCAGTGGGATCAACACTGTGTAAAACTTAAGGTTCCTCTATTTTTTTTTACTGTCTATAGGAATTGTAAAGCTTACATTACGCGAAAATCTCGACCAACTTATTTAATCCTAAAAAAACTGTTTTATTGGGCCCAAAGGACAGACACAATAGATTCTGAAATAAAAAAATCTGATCACCTTTTTGCTTCTTACTAACAAACACATTAAAAATAAAGAAAAGAAAACATGTAAGCCCCATGTGACCCTTTCCCCATCACTTCTGTTTTTTTCCTCTCAAAATATTCAAAAATCACCCTTTTCTCTCACCCATATGCCCACAGGGTCCCCACCTCCGGCTTACACCCTAGAAGGTGCCTCCAAAACACAACTCTGAACTTTCAATCCTTATCAACCATAAAGCCCTAAACCCCAATCTGCCTTTTAATCCTTGAAACCTATTTTTATTCATTTGTTTATAAGGAGAGATTGAGAATAAAACATACTTTTCCCTGTCCTCCTTTACAAAAAAAAAAGCAAAATTTTCATGTCTTTTAAAAAGGGTGGGAAGTAGCACAATACATTATGGGCTCTTTCGGAGAAGCAGTCAGGACATCTTATTTACTCAACGGTTCAAGAGTTCGATCTGAGACAAAGCTCCTCAACACTATACAACCACCAAGAAGCTTGACATTGACTTCCTAGGGTGAATCGATCAAACCCTTGATCTCTAGGTCATTTGACCTCGAACCCTTGATATCTAGGTCAGTCTCAGATCACTAAGCATCTGACCCAAGCATATCAGTTCAACATATCCACAAATAAGTCTAGCCATCACTACTAAAAACTAAAATGAAGGAAAAAGGCCACTGCCTCCCTCAAGGCAGTTCAACAAACCTAAATCCTTGATCTGTTCAGAAAAATAATACACAATTCACTTAATCAAACTCCAACATGGTGTCTGATACTAAAAAAGCAACCCGAACAGCTTCACTAAATCAAAAGGAAACACAACATACATCTGCGATCTCAAAAAATAGGCATGAAAGTAAAGAAATTCATTCTTAATTTGACAACTACATTGAAACTGAATACATCCATTGAATTCCAAATTCGGAAACATGAAAAAACTCAAGTATATGAAAGTAAAACGAGAAGGAAGTAGCCATGTGTTAATTGATCCAGCCAACCATCTGAGACGCTTACCAGAGAGAGACAAACAGGATGGTTCACGTGAAGCAGAGACTAAATAGAGTACAAGAAGAGCCTAATCGGAGTACAAGTAGAGGCTCAACAGAGGCACATTAGAAATTGAAAAGTAAACAAAATATTCGCTGACCTCTGCTAGAAGAGGGATTGTGTGGAAGATAGAGGTCCGATTCTCTGGAAGATACAGCTTGAAGACACCGAGTATGGAAGATGAAGCGGAGGAGAAAAGAGAAGAAGGAGGCGGAGGAGAAAAGGTGTGGAAATGGAGATGGAAGTTACCCTAGCTCCTTGTCTCTACACGGATTAATTGACTGGAGTGAAAAATTAGGGAAATTGATAGGCGGGGATTTCTCCCGCGCTCCATTTTTTTGTTGGATTTGGCGTGTTCAAACGCCCTTTGACCCAAATTTATAAAATAAAATAAAAATTAAAGCAACCTATTAACTGTAGCCAACCGCACCAAAAAGTGGAACGCCCCATTACATTTTTAATAGGACGTTTTTAAATAAATGTCCTCTATTTAGTGTCCTAAAAGCCATATTTTGTAGTAGTGGAAAAATAAGCAATTGAAAATCGTAGCATAAATTTGATAATAAATAACAAAATTTTGAAGCAAGTAAATGGCAAAAATGGAGTTCTTTAAAGGCCAAGATGTGTCAATAATGCATATTAGCACATGTGAACTTGTAAAGCTATTAATCAAAGGAATTATCAGCTTCTCAGTATGTACATAAGTAGTGAAAATAAATACCTTTATGAACTATATTTGGCCGCATAATGTATGTATTGTACATGTGAATATAGCGAATTAACCGTTAATGAATCAGCTAATTATACTACACAAATATATATTAATATATATGTCTACAAAACCCTATGAATATAGCGAATTAACCGGTGCACAAATGGTCAGAAAGTAGTCAAGCGTAGGGCTTCATACCTTCAACTGTTTAGCATGAATACCATTTTTAACCTTGCAAAAGATGAAGTTAGGAAAGCTGGGATAGGGTTCTAGGAAAGGCACTTGTTTTAAGAGATCATACACCTTCCACGTTCGCGAACCAATGCCTCTTTAACATCCTATCCTCCAATAGTACGATTACATTTTCTTAGTATAAATGGTTCAATGAATTTTAAGGGTCAATAATAACATATACAAAAAAAAAAGAAATCAGCAAATATATACTTCAACAATTGTCAATATTACATCCACAAGCTTACGGAGTTTAGGAAAGTATATAATATACCTACCAGGCTACCTGCTCATTTGCTGAAAGTCCGAAGAACAATAAGATTTTCATGCTTCTTCACCCATCTCATCCTAGACTCAACTCCTGAAAACTCGATATATGCTTCGTCCAGAACCACCAATAAAAAAAGCTTAAGAATCTCCAGATGAGTTTCATCGTGAATGAGATGCTTTTGAAAGGCAACATGAGAGGAAATAGTGATTGTCATGAAGTACATATTGGAATAAACATAGTGAATTCCCAAACAAAAATGCAAAGTAGACGACCATCAACAGAAAATAGTGAAGGCAATGCTTTTTGCAGCAAGTGCTTCACAGAGATGTTACTCTTACCTACAAAACGTTTGTTCATCCAATTTGCAGCCAATAGACATGTTCTTCTCTATCTGCATAAATGTGAAGTGAATCAAAATTGATCTCGTAAAAGTTAAATAATCGGTGAATCACAGATGTTATACCAAAAAAATTCAAAAGACGTATAATAAAAAGAATATAACAAAGAAGCATAATATAGAAGAAAATAACTTTTGATGTGGGCCGAAATAAACACACATGTGAAGCTAGTACCTTCAATATTTGAGGATTGGCTTGCTCGATTTCTTTAGAATAGTCACTGAAAGAAAATTACACAACAGTGATCAACATTGATCTCAAAAACCAGGGTATGATTATGTGGATAGGTTCCGACACGGCGGAAAAAAATGTATACATAAAACAGAGCTTGGAAAAAAAATGTATACATAAAACAGAGCTTGTAAGGAAATACTTCATTCAGCAACATGGTAGTCAAACCTCAAAATGCAGTCGTTGTTTTTATGGTTGCTTCATCAATGAAATTACATGTATGTACTACTCTGGTGGCCATTGTTAGACCGAATCCTGCAGTTGTGATAACAAAAAATTAGGGATGTTAACGTTTCCGCCTTCACATGCTGCAAAAACAGTTGGTCATTTTAAAGTGACCTATCTGAACTATATTCCATTATTAGGAACGTCGGAAAAGTTTAAAGCAAAACTGAAGCAAACAACAACCTTTGGAACTCAATATATGATTAAAAGCAAAAGTCAAGCAAACAACTACCTGTAAGATGACTTGAGAGGATGTTACGATAACTGGATTAGAATGAGGCCTGCTACATTAGTTTTATTTGACAACTATCACCATTTTCTGCGACGTGATGTGAAGAACGGCCCTGACGTGCTACATTTCGTTGTGCATTTCAGTTCCGAGGTGATCTTGATGTTTTCTTACAGCTTCTTCACTGTTCTTGATAGCCAAAACAGTCATAATAAACATGTAGAATTACTCAAAGGATGACTGAGAACAAAATTTAACATGGATAGGAAAAAGAAATAACATAATGGCTAGCCTAATTGTCCTTAATAGGAAGAACCTAAACAAACAGAGAAGATAATCAGTTTAGCAAAAGAAAATCAATTTAGCAACCATGGCCTATATAATGGCCTCTATGTTTTGTTTTTGGAAAAAGAAAACAAACAGCAAGCTAAACCTCAATAGAAGAAAATCAATTTAGCAACCATGGCGGTTTGTTTGTAGGAACTCATATGAACTTTTGTTTGAGCAAAATACAGAGAAGATAAGTTGAATTGCATGGCCATTCAGTAATTCTTGAATCAACTAAGATGAATCAAAAGTCTGCAGTGAGAAGACCAAAAAAAAAAAAAAAAAAAAAAAAAAAAGAACTAACTAACTCGGATCTCAGAGTGAAGAAGACAAATAGAAAAAGTGCGATGGTCGTTTTCTACTGGATTTGGAGATGATGAGGATGAATAAGGAATACAAATTTGAGGAGTCGTAGGGTGAGTTACTTTGGGAGAAAGTGGACGGGTTAGGCATTAGTAAACGTGGGGAGTGGAGTATGTTTTCAGAAATTGGGGAGTAATAATGGAAACTGCCGATGATGTAGGACGTGAGAAAGACGATGGGAAGTTGCCAGATGATGTAGGGTTTTTTTTTTTTTTTTTTTTATTTATTGGTATTTCTAATATATAAACGGGTTGCGAAGCGGGTCAATTGGCCAAAATCGGATCAATTGACAGTTAATTGTTCTAAAATATTAATATAATATTAATATAGATATATATATTCAGTTGCTATGTATGGAGTAGTTAGTGTACTGAACGTGCTCAATTTTGGAAGCACTCCGCTTTTAATGTCCTGAATTTTAGGAGAAAAATAGTGAGATTCTTCTCCCTTATAATAAGGGTAAAGTTGTTTAACTATTAGTTTGTCCTTTTTACTAAAATAATAATGTAAATGTCCTTTTTGCTAATTTCGTAAATGTTTTTGTCTTTTTCAAAAAGTCTCCCAAAAATAATTTAATTTAAACCTAAAGCAAAAGAACGAAGTAGATGCAGAAGACGCCCTAATCGAGTTTTTTTACCCTAAAAAAATTATAAATCACCCCAACCCGCCCACCATTCCCCATCTTATCCCTCATCTCACACCCATCTCAGAAACCTACATATAAAAAACACTAAACTGAACCCCGGCGATCATGATATAGAGACACCATGATCTAGGGTGTAAAACTATGTTTGTGTCATTTGTTGTATTTGAGTAGTTGTTATGTTGGTAGTATTCCCTGTACGGGGTAATTAATGCTATTATATATGACCTTTGACATATTGTGATACCGAATTGTCATAATCAAGAGCGTAAAGTGTGTTATGTGACTCGTGGTGTGCAGAACCCATGTGACGGTAGTATCAACCAATAAAATAATGCAACCTAAGTAAAGAAAGCAAGAGCATTTATGTTTGAGTGTTGTGAAGTTTGTGAAGGTGTCTTTCTTAGCTTCACACGTTAGCTTGATGTTGCTTTTCAATGAGTGTAGCTTGATGTTGTTTTTTTTTTTTTATAATAAAATATCAGCAGTTTTATATTTGAAATAAGAAAAAAGAATAAATTAACAGAACATCATGTTGCAATCTAGACTGGAATGAAAAGTGATTGAGATTCTTTTAAGGCACCATTGTAACGTCACAATCTAGATTGGAATGAATAATTAGATTCTTTAAGGCACCATTGTAACGTCGTCATGTTACAGTCTGGATTGGAATGAACAATGAGATTCTCAGAGAATTCATTGTTAGAGCTCAACAAGGCCTATATATCCTGAACGGGCAGAATTAGAAAGCAAAAAATTGATGAAGCTCCACGTTCCAACAAGGCCTATCCCGAGTATATACCTTGGGAATTGAAAGAGCAGCATTCGAAAGCCTATCTAGGGTACCTTGGGAAAAAGCAGCATTCAACAGCATAAAATTGTAAGAGCTCAACTTCCAACAAGGCCTATCTGGAGTACCAAGCTAAGAAAAAGTACCCAGAATATTTCATACCGACGAATAAAAACACATTCATATAGGTACTCTGTATATTTCATACCGACACATAAAAACACGTTCTTTGAAGTAAACATTTCGCACTTACATTCCCAGCTCAAAAACGCTCATGTTTAGTTCATTATCACGATAGCGTCGCGATAGGCAATACACGAGCGTTACAAAATAGAATATAAAAAAAAAGCAAACACACACAACAGTGAAATCATAAAGATGCATGAAACATTCGAAAACACACAAAACGACCAGAATACAAACACAAAAACACACACACTTCAACCTGTAAAGTCAAATCGGTCTTTCATCAATTCAAAAGCTTTTGCATGTTCCTTAGAACACTTAGTTTACTGCGGCGGCGTATAGATGATTTTAGCCGATGAAACACCTTTAGTAGCGATATCATTGAATGCGTCAACGGAAAGGATGAATTTATTGTCTGTGCCTGCACCACCAATGACTAAAGCTTCGACGGAATAAGAACCCGATGCGTCGGAAATTGTTACTTTAACACACCCATCGACAGTTCCGCTCCACAGGTCCTGAGGAATTGTTGCGGTTTTTGTGGAACTACCCGCAACTTTAGCGCACACATCGTCTGCACAATGAATTGATCTTAAAGGAGAGTGAGAATAAAGGACATAAAATGGGGGATATAAATTAGGATAATGGAAGAAATTGATGAAAAGGACAAATCCACTATTTGTTGTCCTAAATCCACTGTTCGCTACAATGTTTTACAGTGTAGAAAACCCCAAATTCACTGTTGATATAAGGAAACGTAGCACATTTACTAACACCAATTGATTTAGTACAACGGTAAGCGCTTGATTCTAATATGGTATCGGATCAGGAAATCCCGAGTTCAAACCCCGCTACCAGCAATATTATGTGCATTTAGGACGGAATTTGGCAGACAATATTATGTGCATAAAATGACAGTGATTTTGATATTTTGATAGAAACACTTTTGTTATAGTATATTTACTATGGGGAATCTTAACAATGGCCGGAGGGTTTTTTGACTTTTTATTTTATTTTTTGTTAAAGATTTGTTGATATTTAATCATGCCAAATGTTCCCTTTTTGATAATAAATAATAAATTCAAGCTAGATGTTTCTAAAAATATGAATGAATTATGCTAAATTGACCCGATCCATTTAATTTGTTGTCCGGCCTTGCCAAATATTTGTTTGCTACTCTAAAACCCATGAAATGCATGAGAATAACGATAAAATAAATGATTCATTCTTTAATTAATACGAATTGTGATGATATTAAACTCCTTTATTCTTGGATTTTCTTTCCGGCATCTTGCTGGCTAATAAAGTGCCGTTTTAAAAAAAAGTGATAATTTTGAATAAAAGATGCCGTTATACAATATGAAGAAACATTCATCTGCTATATTGTCTTTCATGTGTGTTATTTCTCCTTACAATATGATCATCTTAAGAAAAATGGAGATTAAATGAGAATCTAATGCTTAAAGATTAAATTTCAAACCTGAAAAGAAGTAGATTTATAGGACGCCCTTATTGAGTTTCTTACCCCATAGTAGTAAAATTATTGTCGGGTGACTTGATCCCTAAGCGTATGATGTATTCATTACCGTTGGGCTTAGGTTTTGAGTTTTCTCTTTTTTGGGCCCAATAAGGGTTGTATGGAGTATTATATAAACACCCTCGTCGTAACTTAGCAAAACAATTTGGTCATAATAAAATTCCTTTTTTCCGCCTGTGGATATAGCTAACAGAATGTTAGTGAACCACATTAAATCTGTGTGTGTTTTATCGTTCTTCATTGATATTTTTCGCAATCTGTTATTATAAATTGGTATCAGAAAGAGGTTGATTAGGGGGCGTATTCTGCATCGGTTTACAAATTATTATCAGAGAGAAGCTGATAATCAAGGGGCGTATTCTGCATCGGTTGGGGCTTGAAATTACCGGAAAGAGCAGCCGGATGTAATTAGTGATTCTTGCGAAGAGAAGTCGGTAATTCTAGCGAGAGAGATGTCTGTTTTGAACGTGAAGATCAAAAAATTCACGGGGAGGAACAATTTCAGTTTATGGAAAATAAAGATGCGGGCTTATTTGAACCAACAAGGGTTGTGGGCAACTCTGATTAAGACGGTGGATGCCGGATCCGTTAAGGTGGTCGGTCTAGAGGAGAAGACACACTCTATAATCATATTGCCTTACTGACGATATTTTCACTAAGGATGTCAAAGTGGAAACCGCGGCTAGGCTGTGGTTGAAGCCGAAATTATGTGTATGATGAAATCCTTGACCAACAATTCTGAAGCAATGTTAGTTCAGTCTTCGATGCACGAAGGTACACCACTTAGTAATCATTTGGGTCAATTAAACACAATTTTGCTTGAATGTGAAATATTGATGTAAAAATTAAGGATGAGGATGTCGTTTTGATTTTGTTAGTATCTTTGCCATCATCATATGAGAATTTTGTGTTAAGTCTAGCGCTAGTCCCTATTCTAGTCGAACTCATTCCCTTACATCTTATACAAACTATAGTTGAAAGTGGCATCTATAGCCCAAAATCCATTCTTACCTAGCTATTACCCGGGACACGCCATATCCAAATGAACCTAACACAATGTCAGAAGCTTTAGCCCTTCCACACTCGAATCGAGTTATGACAAAGGAATTTCAAGCTCTTCTTTAGAATAATACATGGCAACTTGTTCCTTTTTTCTGCAAATCAGAAGCTGGTCGGAAACAAATTGGTGTTTAAGGTTAAGTTGAATCCTTTTTTCACAGGAAAATGTTAAGTTAAATCTTGATGGCTTCATCTTGAAACATAAGGCCAGACTTGTGGCCAAGGGTTTTGAAGAGAGTTTGAGAAAGTAATAATACTTGAGTAAACTTCAACTTATTTATTCATGTTTGAAGAAAGGGTATAAATAGATACAAGCATGTAAAGGTCCTAGCTAGTAAAGTAAAAGTTACTAAAGCCGGCTAGTATTAAATGCTAGAGTCGGATATTATATAATAGGACAAACTAGAGTTACTTTATGACTTTAGGACATATTAATTATTTATTCAATACAATTAATATGTCTCTTGATACATAAGTAACATGTTACAATGTAACGATTTATAATTACAACAATGTAATATAATATTTCCACACCCCCCCTCAAACTGGGTTGTATATGTCAATACAGCCAAGTTTGCTACTCAGTCTACTGAACATAAGCGGTGGAATTGCCTTGGTGAGAATATCAGCATTTTGGTCTGCTGAGGGAAAATACTGAAGTTGAATGATCTTGTCATCAATCTTCTCTTTAAGGAAATGTCTGTCAATATCCACATGTTTGGTTTTATCATGATGGACTGGATCCTATGCCATGCATAAAGCTGAATTATTGTCACAACAGAGTATGACGGGTTGCTGAGGGGTCTGGTGAAGGTCAGTAAGGACTCTTTTCAGTCATAATGCTTCATAAATGCCCAAAACCAAAGGCCCTGAGTTCGAACTTTTCAAGATCGCTTCTAGAGACGAGGGTTGCTTCTTGCTTCTCCAAGTGACAAGATTACCCCATACATATGAGCAATAGCCTGTGGTAGATCTTCTGTCTATATGGCAACCAAACCTGGCCAAGATCGTATAGACCTTCACCGATCCGTCAAGAGACTTAGTGAAGTGTAGGCCCCGGCCGAGTGGACTTCAAGTATCTCGAGTATTCAGTAAACGAGATCCCAATGGTGCTCGGTAGGCAATGCATGAACTGGTGACAAGGCTAACTCCATATGCAATATCGGGTCTTGTATGAGAGAGATAGATGAGTTTCCTTACAAGTCTCTCGATATTGTTCCTTTCTTACAAAGAACATTACCATGTACCAAAGGATTACTTGGGGTCTCTGGAGAGAGATAGCCGGTTTGCGACCTAGCATGCCGCTTTCTTCAAAGAGTCAAGTATATACTTCCTCTATGAGACAGATATACCCTGGTTGTTTCTTGATATTTCCATACCAAGAAAGTACTTGAGGGAGCCCAAATCTTTAACTTGAAATACTTTGGCCAGCAGGGTCTTCAATTGTTGGAGCTCAAAGAGGTCATCACCAATGAAGGATGATATCATCCACATAGACAATAAGAATGGATCTTTTCTGGTTGGTTGTTTTGATAAACATGGTGTGATCTGAATTGCATTGATGATATCCAGCAGCTTTAACCACAGTAGTAAGTTTGCCAAACCAGGCTCTAGGGGACTGCTTTAGGCCATATAGAGATTTCCTCAATTTGCAAACTTTCCCTTGAGTGTGAGTGTTGGCAAAACCAGGAGGTACATTCATATAGACTTCCTCAGTAAGGTCACCATTTAGGAAAGCATTCTTGATATCCAATTGGTGGAGAGGCCAGTCAAGTTGGACAGCAAGTGAGATCAGTACCCTGACAGTGTTTAGCTTTGCCACAGGTGCAAAGGTCTCTTTGTAGTCAAGTCCATATGTTTGAGTGAATCCCCTTGCAACCAGTCCAGCTTTGTATTTGTCAATAGTACCATCAGAATTGTACTTGATAGTGAACAGCCATTTATAGCTGACTGTCTTCTTTCCATGTAGGAGAGTGGTGAGGTCCCAAGTATGGTTGTCAAGGAGAGCAGTCATTTCAGTTTTGACAGCTACCTTCCACTTATCATGTTGGAGAGCTTCCTGTATATTCTTAGGAATAGAGTGAGTATCCAAGTCCTGTGTAAACATAGCAAAAGAAGGTGACAAGTGATCATAAGACACATAAGTATGAATAGAGTGATTAGTGCATGATCTCTTTCCCTTCCGGACAGCAATGTGTATGTCATCAATATCAGTAGAATGAGAAGGGTCATGAGACTCACGAGGTCACTGAGGTTCGATGAGGTTCGATGAAACTTTGAGGTTCGATGAGGCTCGAGAGGCTGCTTGAGGTTCGAGAATCTCACGAGGTGCGATGGGGTTGATGAGTATCGTGGTCCTGGCCGAGGAGTAGGTTGAGGGATTGGAGTGATCTCAATTTCAATAAGGTTGCCATCTGTGACTGTCTCAGTAGGTTTGCTGTAGTATGGAGTTCTTTCAAAGAAATTTACATCCATAGAATTGTAAAATCCAAAGATCTTTGGAGGCAAGTCAGCAATGAGGTGAGGACAAGGATGAGTTGTCAGCAGGGTTTGAATGGGAGTCTTGAATCCTAACACTCTGCTAGGTAACCTGTTGATCAGGTATGTGGCAGTTAATACAGCTTCACCCCACATATATTTAGGCACATGTGTGGTGAACATGACTGATCTAGCCATCTCCAGTAAGTGCCTGTTCTTCCTCTCAGCAACCCCATTTTGCTGAGGTGTCTCTACACAGCTACTAGTGTGAATAATCCCCTTATCATTTAGGAAGGTGCTGAGGTTGGACTCATAGTATTCCAGGGCATTATCTGTTTTTAAGATTTTAATCTTAGTGTCAAATTGAGTGGATACCATATTATAGAATTCTTGGAAGATGGTTCCAACTTCAGATTTATCTTTCATCAGAAACAGCCATATGATCATGGTGTGATCATCTATGAATGTGACAAACCACCTTTTCCCTGTTATACTTTTAACTCTTGAAGGTCCCCATACATCACTATGTATTAGAGTGAAATGTGTGGAAGGCAAGTAAGGTAATTTAGTATAACAGACTTAGTAAGTTTAGCAAACTGACAAATATCACATTGAAGGTCACTGAGGTTACATCATTTAAACAATTCAGGAAATAAAGACTTTAAATAACCAAAACTTGGATGACCTAGTCTATAATGCCATAACATGATATTGTCTAAGGTTTGGGTGCAGGCTGCTGAGGCAGTTTCAATCTTCAATCTTCTGTCTTCAGCAGGGTTTACCATAAACAGTCCTGAGCAGGCTTTAGCTCTCCCAATCACTTCCTGTGAAGAAAGATCCTGGAAAATACACTGATTGTCATTAAACAAGACTGTCCAATTTAGGTCTTTAGTGAGTCTACTGACAGATATAAGGTTACAGTCTAATTTTGGAACAAATTGGACATCCTGAAGGTATATCTTATCAGTAAGTTTAACATTTCCAAAACCTTGTGCACATGAAATAGATCCATCAGCAATCCTAATATTGTGGGTTTGATGACAGGGCCTAAACTGAGATATGAGACTCTTGTTACCAGTCATATGGGATGAGGCCCCAGAATCAACAATCCAAGTATCATTACTGAGAGGTGAGTGGAATATACCTGTTTTAGCATGAGTAGCTATGTCAGTGATAGAACTACCTTCCTTTTGTTGAGCAATGAAGGCTTTGAGGCAGCAAACTGAGCATCCAACCTAGTATCTTTGTTCCCTTCTTCATTGACATGCCTGCCCTGAATCTCCCTGGTTGGTTTGGAGGGTTTAAAAGAGTTAGGCTTACCATGTAATTTCCAGCAAGTGTCCTTGGTGTGATTTGTGCGTTTGCATTGGTCACAGAACAATGTTCCTACCTTCTCAGTAGGGTTCCTGTAAATCTCAGTAACCTCAGTAGGCTTCCTGACCACCAACATTGCTGAGCTATCAGTAGGGTGATCAGCAGGGTTGCTTTCCAGCATTACTTTCCTCCTTCTTTCCTCATGTTTGACTTCAGCAAACACAGATTTGAGACTTGGGAGAGGTTTAGTAGCAAGAACTCTACCTCTAACATCATCAAGGGATGAGTTCAGTCCTATAAGGAACTTGAATACCCTCTTCTTCTCAATGATATTCTTGTATAAGGCAGCATCCTCTACATCCTTCCATGGGTGAATTTCCAACATATCTAGGTGTTGCCATGCCTTAGATAGTTGGTTGAAGTCTTGAGTTCTGAGACAGATCCCTTGCTCGCAATTTTGGATTTGAGCTTCAAGATCATAGACCTCAGATGTATTGTTCTTTTTTGAGTAAAGGTCTCTGGCATTGTCCCAGATTTCCTTTGCAGTATCATACATCATGAAGTTTTCACTGATCTCTTTTGTCATTGACCTCGTGAGGATGGTCATGACTTGGTTATTTTCTATATCCCATGCTTCAAACTTGGGGTCGGGCCAAAGAGGGGCGGGTTTTGGAGCCGGACAAGTATCCCATCTTGCTCGCCTCGAGATATACATTTTCATAGATCTTGACCACAACAGGTAGTTGTTGCCATCAAGTCTGTGATTTGTAAATGAATGGTTTTCAGTGACCCCAGTCTGTTGAGGCAGCTGGGACTCTACTGAGGGTGAGGAAGCTTCAGATAATGAAGATATTCTTGATATGAGATGAGATGTTCCAGCAGGTTAGGGAGATTTTGCAGCGGATTCAGGATTTTAAGCCTCTGATACCATGAAGAGAGTTTGAGAAAGTAATAATACTTGAGTAAACTTCAACTTATTTATTCATGTTTGAAGAAAGGGTATAAATAGATACAAGCATGTAAAGGTCCTAGCTAGTAAAGTAAAAGTTACTAGAGCCGGCTAGTATTAAATGTTAGAGTCGGCTATTACATAATAGGACAAACTAGAGTTACTTTATGACTTTAGGACATATTAATTGTTTATTCAATACAATTAATATGTCTCTTGATACATAAGTAACATGTTACAATGTAACGATTTATAATTACAACAATGTAATATAATATTTCGACAGGTTTCCTTTAGACCCCATGGCTAGAATATACTGAGACCTTCAGTCATTTTACAAAGTTCTCAACCATCACAGTGGTTCTAGCTATTGTTGTATCCTTCAACTCGCTTAATCACCAAATATACATAAACAATGGTTTTCTAGTTGGTACCATGTTTGAAAATGTATAACGCAGCAACCTGGGTTTTACTGATACTACAAATCCCAATCACGTGTGTACATGTTATGGTCTTAAACAGGCTCATAAAGCTTGGTGTGCGGAACTCATGTCTCAATTACTGTAACAAGTTTGAATATGAATGGTGTTATTATGTGTGTCCTGGTCTACATAGATGATATCTTAGTCACGTAAAGTAATGTGCAACATATTCATGCCTTTATTTAGTTGCTAAGTACAATATTCTCAAAGAGATCTTGCCCCTTCTAGTCAGTTTTGCGAGTTCAGTCTTATAGAGACAACTCAAGGTTGTATCTCACTCAACACATATATGAAAATCAAATATGTCGGTACCATTCACCCCAAAGTTATGAG
This sequence comes from Gentiana macrophylla, assembly GCA_026214975.1. Taxonomy (NCBI): domain Eukaryota; kingdom Viridiplantae; phylum Streptophyta; class Magnoliopsida; order Gentianales; family Gentianaceae; genus Gentiana; species Gentiana macrophylla. The sequence continues at coordinate 1,803,577 of CM047812.1, read as the reverse complement.
ATAAATTTTGTAATTTCCCCTATTATCATGTCATTCGTTAGTACTACCCCAAAGTTGACATTTCTCTTTCAAAAAGGAAACGTGCAAGATGTTGATAAAGTTGGAAACTCAAATGAATTGAAAACGGCACGCGCCTCCTATAATAGAAAAAAGAAAAAAGAAGCGCCAAAGTAAAGAAAAATGACGTATGTAGACCATCATAATCAATGCACATAACACATTTTATGCGTATCATTTTGTTATGAGTAATAATACAGACACAACATGTGAGACACAACGGATAACACAATCATCATTTGCATCCTCGATTATAGTGTAGGATCTAGTGATCAGTATGTAGACCATCATAATCAATGGTGGAGATGATGGTTGTGTCACCCCTTATGTCTCACAAGTTGTGCTCGTATCATTACTCTGTTGTTATAGCATATCATTAAACATTAACCCTATATGTGAAAATCAAACTATGAAAGTCAACAGGATTGCGCCATATAAGGAAACAAAAGTATGACAATGACTGATTGAGTCACCTTGATAATCCGGACCCTAATTGAATCTAGTGATGAACACACACTAAAACCCTAATGCCTAAAGAATGAGATGGTGTCGTTTTGGTGTTTGCGGCTGAATCTAAGAATGTATCTTAGATTGCATACATATCATGTTAGGTTCCAGGAATCAAGCCTTACATAGTTCCTGGATTGTGGTATTTATAATGACAACACATGCCTTAACCCTAATACTAGGTCGGTGTGAGTTGCTTTGAACCAACTTTGGCTGGTCTTTTCGACCTGGCCTTGTTTTGTATCAACTTTTGCTATGAATTTGAGTCTGATTTTGCTATGTTTTTATTTCCTTTCTTGTTATTGTCCATCTTTCTTGTCTCGGTGTTTTTTTAGCTTTTTGATCGTCGAGCCTTTGGCTCTGTTCGCTGCTTGCTTTATCGACATTGTGTTGCCCCCCAAGTGTGTTATGAACCTCTGGTTCTTATTGCACTTGTGAGTTTAGCTGAGATCGACCTGTTTGCCTTGGCCTTTTTGCCTTATAGGCTTGCTTGGCCTCAGGTTGAGTGTTTTAGTCCGACTATGCGAACTGTCCCTTTGCTTTGGCCTTTTTCACCCTTTGGGCCAGTTTGGCTCTTGATTGGGACGTTTGGCCCGACTATGCGAACTGTCCTTTGTCTTGGCCTTTTTCACCATGTGGGCTCGTTCGGCTTTCGACTGGGACATTTGGCCCGACTATGCGAATCGTCCTTTGTCTTGGCCTTTTTCGCCTCTTAGGCTCATTCGGCTTTTGACTAGGACATTTGGCCCGACTATGCGAACCGTCCTTTTCTTTGGCCTCGTTCGCCTCTTGGGCTCGTTTGGCTCTTAGCTGGGACCTTTGGCCCGACCATGCGAAACGTCTTTTTGCCTTTCCAATTATTTGCCTACTAGGCTTATTTTGCTTTTGGCTGTATCGAGATGTCCGACTTACGGATTTCTCTATTCGTTGTCGAATGTATTGCCTTTGACATCACATATTAGCACCATTAGCCTTGTAATGTTATTGCGATAAATCCTAACAAACATAAAAGCATCTCGAGGAAAACATGTTTATTAGAATACTTGTGAAATTGTCACATGAACTTATTACAAAAAATGAAAAGCAAACAGAAATTGATCAAAATAGGACTCAACTTAAACATAATACTTTCTCAAGTTGTTGGCGTGCCATTGTCGAGGAACCGTGGTTCCATCTGCTCGCCCGAGTTGATAGGACCCTTTGGGGTGAACCTTCAGAATCTGGTATGGGCCTTCCCAATTTGGAGTCAGTTTTACATTCGATTCATGCCGACTTGCTTCGTTCTTTCTAAGAACCAGATCCCCGACCTTGAAGTATCGGTGCTTAACCCTCGAGTTGTAATACTGAGAGATCTTCTGCTTATACCTTGCCATTCTACCTGAGGCGATCTCTCTTCGACCCTCGGCGTTATCTTTTTTGTGTCGCAGGTCTGGAGCATTTGTCTCAACATTATAGGCCAGAACTCGAGGAGAAGGAACACCAATCTCAGCCGGTATCACCGCTTCGCACCCGTATACTAGAGAAAAGGGGGTTTCTCCTGTCGAGGAATTAGGAGATGTCCTATACGACCATAGGATGCTCGGGAGTTGTACTGCCCAGTCTCGACCTTCTGCCTCTAGCCTCTTCTTCAGCTCCAGCTTGATCTGTCGATTTGTCTGCTCGACTTGCCCATTTTCCTGGGGGTGAGCTACCGAGGTAAAGTGCTGACTGATATGATACTCACTGCACCATTCTCTAACTCTTCGGTCTTCGAACTGGGTACCATTGTCTGAGATCAAAGCCTTTGGAATACCGTACCTGCATAAAATGTCGACCCACAAGAATTTTTTGATGGTTGCAGCTCTGATGTCGGGCAAAGCCTTGGCTTCTACCCATTTCGTGAAGTAGTCCACAACAACGACCACATACCGATTATTCCCCGGGGCTCAGGTTAGAGGTCCAACTATATCGACTCCCCACTGATCGAAAGGCCAGGCTGACGAGATGACATTCATTTCTTGGGCCTGTTGATGAGAGATGTTATCCTGGATCTGACAAAATTTGCATCTCTGAACAAGGTTGTTCGCATCTCGTTGCATCGACGGCCAAAAATAACCAGCTAACTTGCACTTTTGAGCCAACATCCTGGCCCCACAATGATTCCCACAAGCTCCTCTGTGGATTTCTTCCAGGAGATATTCGCCTTCCGTCTCGGAAACACACCTCAACCATGGACTCACAAAAGACTTTCGATAAAGGACATCGTCAAAGAACGCGTACCGTGCTGATTTGAGTCGGACCTTCCTTGATTGTACATTATCAGCTGGAGAATTCCGTCCTTGAGGTAGAGGGCGATCGAGTCCATCCATGTGGCCTGCTGAGTGATCGGCTGGGCCTCTGACTCTTTGTAGCTTCTGTCTGTCAATAGTTCGACTAAAACTTTCTTACTCGAGACGAAGTTTGACGCGAGCTTGGATAATGCATCGGCCCTCTTATTCTGACTTCGAGGAACCTGCTCGAATTGAACTGTCTTGAACTTAGGTATGAGGCCTTGCACCACTGCTAAATAGTTCCTCGTGGTTTCCTCCTTAGCCTCATACTCCCCTTTCACGTGATTTACCACCAACTGTGAGTCACTGTAAACCAACAAATCCTCGACACCTTACTTCAGAGCAAGTTTCAGACCAGTGGTCATAGCTTCGTACTCAGCCTCGTTGTTCGTCGCTTTGAAATCAAACCGAAGGGCGTAGGGGAATTTCTCACCTTTTGGGCTAACTAGAAGGAGACATGCTCCTGCCCCCTCCTTACTCGACGTTCCATCTACCTGGAGGGTCCATCTTTCTTCTGGACTTTGCTTCTCTTGGTCGAGTTGAGTGGAAATCCCTTCAGCTAAGAAATCTGCCAAGGCCTGAACTTTTATCGCTGTTCGAGGGACAAACTCGATGTCGTACTGTGTCATTTCTACTACCCATTTCGCCAATCGACCTGAGTTATCGGGCTTTGCTAAGATCTGCTTCAGTGGTTGGTCAGTGACTACCACAATAGGATGGGCTTGGAAATAAGGCCTCAGCTTTCTTGAGGCATGAACAAGACATAATGCAAGCTTCTCGGCTGGTGAGTACCGGATCTCGGGGCCATGTAATGCTTTACTGACAAAATAGATAGGCACCTGACCATGTACCCCTTCTCGAACTAGGACCGCACTCACTGCCTCCTCGTATACTGCCAAGTAGACTAACAACCTCTCCCCTTCTCGGTGAAGTGAGGGTGGGTAACTCTGATAAGTAAGCTTTCAACTCCTCGAAGGCTGTCTGACATTCATCATCCCAATTAAAAGGACTGGCCTTGCGGAGAATTTTGAAAAATGGTTGGGCACGCTGTGCGAATCTCGATAAGAATCTGTTGAGGGCGGTCATTCGATCGGTAAGCCTTTGTACTTCCTTCGTATTTCGAGAGGGAGGCATATTCTTCAAGGTGTCGATTTTATCCGGGTTCGCTCGAATTCTGTCCTTCGAAATCATATATCCCAAGAACTTACCCGACCTGACCCCAAAGGTGCATTTCTTTGGATTTAACCTCATCTGCGTATCCCTCAACACTTCAAATACCTCACGGGCGTCAACCAAGTATTGTTTCATAGACCGACCCTTGATGAGCAAGTCGTCTACGTACACTTCCATGCATCTACCAATCTGTTTGGCGAAGATCTTCTTGACTGCTCTCTGATATGTAGCCCCAGCATTTTTCAATCCGAATGGCATGGTTACATAAAAGAAAGTGCCGAACTCCGTGATAAAAGCCGTTTTTTCAGCGTCTCGAGGATCCATTAGAATCTAGTGGTATCCCTTATACGCGTCCAAAAAACCAAACACTTCAAAATCGATGGTGGAATCTACTAACCTATCGATTTTTGGCAATGGGTACAAGTCTTTCGGGCATGCTTTGTTCAATTCGGTGAAGTCCACGCACATACACCAACTGCCATCGGGTTTCTTGACCAATACCGGGTTGGCTAGCCACTCTGGATAGAATACTTCTCTTACTATCTGGGCCGACAGTAGCTTACCGACTTCCAACTCTATGGCCTCAAGTCGATCAGACTCAAAGTTTCTCTTCTTTTCCCTAACTGGCTTCTATGCTTGATCTATCTCGAGCTTATGGACCTCGATGTCTATAGATAACCCCGGCATGTCGGTAGCCTTCCAAGCAAAGACA